>CM044444.1:20029165-20042855 GCA_024363595.1 Xenopus borealis
GGGGGGGGGTGCAGGCCCTGGGCCAATCGCACCCCCTGCTCCCCCGGTAGTTCCGCCACTGAACAATGGCTACAGTGCGAAAATATAGGAAAAAAAATATCTGTTTCATCTAGTTCTGATAGCAGAATGGACTGCATTTTAGTATTTGTTGATATATAAAATAAAACAAAATAAAAGTTGAAATCTCAGATGAAATGTCATTGAGGAATGACAAACTGAAATGTTCAATACATTCCAATCCATTGTCCCAAATGAATCATTTAGATTGCAGTAATCCATAAGGAATCCTACTGACTGCACATACATCTGCTTCTCCTCTCCTGCTGTTCCCATTTCACTTACAACATGCTGGGATTTGCTTACTAACCTCTTCATCCCTGACGGAATCAGAAAAGCTCCTGGAAATGTATGCTGAAAATCATTTAGAATGTTGGAATGCATAAAGTGATATTAAATGGTAATCTGTACTTACACTTAACTTTTTGTGGATTACGGGTATTGATGATGGTAGCAGGCCTGGATATGTGGCGAGGCGACATAGGTCTGGGCCCAGGGAGGGCAAAACTTTAGGGGTGGAATGCCCCCAGCTGCATCCCTATGGAGCAATGGGGACTAAAAGGTCCCAGTGCTCCTGTGCTCCAGAGCACGCTCAAGCATAGGGGTAGTGTGCCGCCGCTAGAACCATGCGTTTCACACATGTAAACCGAATGTGCGAACGCACATGTGCTCCAGTGACAAGCAAAAGTGCGAAGCAGTAAAAATGAAAGGAGACAAAAACATTTCTCTGCTCTTTCTCTGATTTTTTTGGGGTTCCTAGCTCTTCTATGTAGGTGTTCCGAACTTAATTTCACACACACACACACACACACACGGGAATTCTACAGTGAGAATCACCCTTACTGAGCCCATGTCACTCATTAATATATAATATATTGCATAGAACTACCTTAGTGGATCTTATATAGATAGATAGATCTTCTATAGAGACTTATAATCAAGCTCAGTTTTTTAAGGTATGGTCATAAGTCACCTGGTCATATGCCCTATATCATGGATCCCTTTCCAGTGAGGCACATGCCATAGAAGGCAGAGACTGCAGTGGTTAGGCCAACACTACATCTGTTGATCATCTATGGTCTTTTAAGGGAACAATGGAAATGTTTTAATAGAATGACAATATAATGCAGTGTTGTCCTGCACAGGTAAAACGGTTGTGTTTGCTTCAGAAACACTAATATAGTTTATATAAACAATCTGCTCTGTAGCCATGGGGCAGCCATTCAAGCACAAGCTACACAGTCGAAAACAGATGCGTTCTGAAGAATCCCATTGTACACTACAGAGTGTATCCGTTATCTGCAGTGTAACCTGTGCCTTTTCTCCTTTTTCCAGCTTGAATGGCTGCCCCCATAGCTACACAGCAGCTTTTGTATATAAACTGAAACAATACACCAGCTTCACCAGTACAGCACAACAGGACATTGTATTTTCATTATTTTAAAAAAATTTGGTGTTGCTGCTCATTTAAGTAGTTCCAGCTGCAAAAGGATATCACACATTGCCCCAGAAATAAAAAAAATCAATATCAATAATATCATTCAACAGAAACAATGCTACCAAAGTATAAACTCTGCCCCAATTAGAGAGATCCCTCAGTGGTAACAATTTCTCATAAAATAGATTTTTTTTTGGCAATCAGTTTTAATAATATCTGTGTTATGCCTCCTCCTCATTCCCAAACATGGGTCATATGACGAATAGTGACAAATGGTTTCCGCCAAAAGTTTACACAATCAAAGAAATGCTAATTATTGGGACAGCTACATGAAATAAAAGTCCTGTAGTATTTACCAACATAGTACTCAGGGAGCTACATAAAGAATATTCAAAGATGCTCATTTACTAAAACTGTGCAAATTTACCCCGTGCAGTAACCAATAGCAACCAGAGATTTGTTTTAGTTATTCTACCTGCAGCAAGTTAATCAAAGCTAACAAATATGATAACTGTACTGCAGCAAATTTGGGCAGTTTTAACTAATGAGCTTCAGTGTGTGAGTATATTTAATTTAGTACCAGTCAATGGCATGTAAAAAAAAAAAAAAGGCCACAATTGCCCTCCTATACCCACAATGAATATCACTTTAAAACAGCAGTGCCGGCGCCTGAGACAATAATGTGGTACTTTCAGCATGATTTCTCCCACGGTGGGCAAACTGCCCAGAATCTGACCCATGTGCCATTGCCCTTTATGTTGTCATACAGTTAGCCAGGTGGCAATGGGCATTTTGGTTGATTTTAGCCTTATGTTTCAACCATCACATCTATGAACCCCCTTGGGACAGTTTTTACAGACTGATCTTAATTAACAGGGACTGACTGGGATGGCAGGACCGTGGGAAAAGGACTGCCAGCCCAGACCCGTTCCCCACATGAAGCCTTTGCAGTGGAATCTGACCTCCTCCCTGGCCCCTGATGCCAGGGAAGACGTTAAGCAGGAGGTTGTGGCTTGGGGAAGGGGCTTTTTGTCTGGGGCAGGGGTTCCAAGGCAGCAGCTCCAGTGGGCCCTGGGCCCCCTAGTCCGATGTTGTTTATTAGCATTAAGTTGGTTGGTCGGACCGAATATGTGCTCTGTGGCGGCTTCAAACAGGCATGGTGGCAGGGCTGTTTTCAGGTCAGGTGCCATCCTAAACACCTGAACAAGCAGCAAATCTCCCACAGCAGCTGGGGAGGGTGGCATTTTTCATTATTATATAGGCACCCAAGGGCCACCCTTCCCCCAAAAGCTCACTCAGCCTTAGGCTCTCAGGTGCTATAAATACAGCCCTGCACGATGAGCTTCACAGTACCTTCATATCACTTTCAATCATGATCCACTCATTCATCCTATTGGCTAAACAAGCAGATCCCTGCTACTTGGATAGATTATAGAATATGGGCTAAGGGGCTGAATAAACTGTCATCAGCCTTTAAGGTGGCCATACACGGCAGATTACAGCTTATCTGCCTGTGTGTGGGGACTTTCGATGGGTTCCTCCCAATCAATATCAGGCCAAAAATCGGGCAGATATCGATTGGGCAGGTATGATTTTTCCTTTGATCGAGGACTGATCAAGGACCAGAAGCCGTAGGACCGAGCATTCCGATTAACCTGATATCGCCCTACCATTAGTGGGCATTTCTGGTTAAGAACCATTCCTTTGACCAGAGAACTAAACCTTAAAGTAAAAAAAAAACCTACCCCCCTTCCCTCCTCCCCCCCAGCCTAGCTGCTACCCCAGGCAAATGCCCCAAAGTCTTAACTTACCCTTCGGTTCAGGGATCGGAGTTCACTGCAGCCATCTTCCGAGTCCTCAGTAATCTTTGTGTCTTCTTCCGGAGCTTTGGCAATTTTGGCACATGCGCAGTTGTTGTGAACTGGGAAATTGCTCCAACTGCGCTTGCACTGATATGCTGCTAGCATTTTCAGATTACTGAAAACCCTGAAGAAGGCTGTCGTGAACTCCGACCCCTGAATCTGCACTGAGGGGTTGGGGGTAGGTTTTTTTTTACTGTAGGGTTGAATTCTCTTTTAAGTCTTAAACTTCCTATCATGTCTTCTTACTGATCATTAGAGCATTGTCTGACAATGAAGACAAATACAAATACAGTATTTCCCCTATGATGCTAACATATATAGCACGTAGATTCATTCTGTTAATGTTTCAACTTCCTCCTTTAGATAATTTATAATGAAACACTGAGGCTGGCGATACTTTCACTTTGTAACTGTCATTTCAATTTCCCCGAAATAAAGGGTTGTTACAGAGAGTGCCATCCTGTAGCATTAACCAGTAAGGAGCTGAAATAAAAAGCTGACAGCAGCTGCCACACTATAAGCCCCCTGGGCAGCCAAAGGCTCTTGTAGGATCTTTTAATGCTGTGATAAAGGATTTGGCAACTACATGCAGCATATGGCACTAGTGCAGATCAGCTCCTTAAGGTTCAGCAAATGTGGCACCAATCAGTTAGTTGTTAAAATTTACCCCATACAGGGTGCCAGCAGTTCTGACTTACAACAAAAGAATACCAGTAGGCATTGTGCAAAGTCACATTTCTGCTACTTTCTGTAAAGTTTTCCCTTTGTTTTGTAGGAGCCTATCCTGTAAATTTAAATACAGCCCATCTTAAATTAATTCCTGCCATATAAACAAAAATACCAACTGGTTTTATTCTAGGTCAAATAGGACATTTGCTTAGGGCCCCAGCATTGGATATGCCTGAGGGTACATATAGCTGAAAGTACAAAAAAAAGGATCTATTATATTAAATAACGAATGCTAAACATGTTCAATAAATGCATCTAGAATTAACCCTCCAAAATAAAAAGGCTGCCAGGTGGATACTGTATTTGTATTACCAGGGCACCCAACCTTTGCTACCTCCATTGTTGATTGTCCAGATTAATTGAGGTCAAACCCCATGACTTGCTTGCATTTGATCATGACTGGGTGTTGCCATTGTGTTTGCCTCAACAGATGGCATTCTGCATTTTGCCACCTTTTAGCCAAGACAAACAATATAATACAGGTATCTTTTATCCAGAATCCTGTGATCCAGAAAACGGGAAGGCCATCTCCCATAGACTTTATTTTTATACATTTCTTTAAAAAATTAATTCCTTTTTTTCTCTGTAATAATAAAACAATGCCCTGTACTTGATGCCAACTAAGATAGATTTAATCCTTATTGGAGGCAAAACAGCCCTAAGTTAAATCATTTGTAGTAGACTTAAAATATGGAGATCAAAATTACAGAAAAATCCCTTATCCAGAAAACCCTAAATCCCAAGCATTCTGGATAACAGTCAATAGACTAAGATAATAGGTTTTTTTTTGCACACATACACAGAAATGACATGTTATCTCAATGTAGGCCCAACCATAGTCCCCTATACAAGTAGATGAAAATGTTAATTACAAGTGCAAGAAAATTCACCAGTAACAATGCATTTTGCTTATCACCTGACGTTGCTGGATACATCTCCTAGCATGAATTAACCTTCATATGTTAAAGCAGGGATCCCCAACCTTTTGAGGCCATGAGCAACATTCAGAAGAAAAAGTAGTTGGGGAGAAACAATAGCATGAAAAATGTTCTTTGGGTGCCAAATGAGCGCTGTAATTGGCCCTTTGGCAACCTGTATTGAGGCTCTGTTTAGCAGTACACCTGGTTCCAAACCAAAACTTTCCTCCAAGCCTGGAATTCAAAAATAATCTCCTGCATTGAGGCCACTGGGAGCTACATCCAAGGGGTTGGAGAGCAACATGTTACTCACAAGCTACTGGTTGGGGATCACTGTGTTAAAGTATGAGGTCCAGTGACTTAATAGTATGGTTAGCCAGTGCAAAGCATAAGTGTTGACATCCCATTTAGCATTCTATGGCAAGTGTGAAAGTGTGAAAACACAGAGGTACTTCTAGAGCATTCAGCTAAAAGGGCTGCATTGGTTGCATTATATTTCAGGAATGGACCAATTCCAGGATTTTGAATCATGAGTGTTATGCCAAACCAATTCCGACCATGTGGTAGATTCATCAAAGAGTGAAGTTAAGAGTGAAGTCCCGCCACTAGAGGGAAATTCCGCAGCTCTCCGTTAATTTCTATGGGATTTTGAAAGGCCTATTTATCCAAGGATGAAATTTCACTTCACCCATTGATAAATATGCCTTTCAAAATCCCATAGAAATGAATTGAGAGCTGTGGAATTTCCCTCTAGTGGCGGAACTTCACTCTTTGATGAATCTCCCCCCATGTGTCTTTAAAGCATTGGATAATTGAATTAAACTATGCTATTGGTATTCAAATTTGGTTCAAATCTGAATCTTTTGCCATGACGAATAGTTTACCAGTCTTTACCTGACTATGAATTTGATGATGATTTAACCCACTGTAGGCAAGTTGAATTAAAAGCACTTTCAAGTCTACTAATACTTCAATAATAACTTAATTTGTACTAGTCATATGCAGGTATGGGATCCGTTATCCAGAAACCCATTATCTGGGAAAGTTCTGAATTATGGAAAGGCTGTTTCCCATAGGCTCCATTATAATCAACTAATCCAATTTTTTTTAATGATTTCCTTTTTCTCTGTAATAATAAAACAGTACCTTGTACTTGATCCCAACTGATATATAATTAATCCTTATTGGAAACAAAACCTTCCTACTGGGTTTATTAAATGCATAAATTATGATTTAGTAGACATAAGGTATGGATTACGGTAAAACCTCTTATCCTGAAAACCTCAGGTCTTGAGCATTCTGGATAACAGGTCCCATAATTCACACTAAGCCTAAGAAGTATTTGCTCTTCAAGAGTTTGGAACCAGCACAGTTAGTGGAAGAGATTTCTATGCTCCCTACTAAAAACTGCAATAAAAAAATAATACAAAAAAAAAATTAGGTTCTAAAAAAGTTTATTTTGCCTTTTTTTTTTAAATGCATAATCTGGATGTCTTTATTTCCCAACTCTGTAAACAGCAAGCACATAGTTACCAAAATTAGAATACAGTTTCCAGAGAAATTTGGGTAGGCTCTAAAATTGGCCTTGGTGAGCCACACCTATCATGGGCATCATTACTTTACAACATTACTTCAACTCTGAACTGGGCATGAATATCACAATTCAGTCTCACAGTCCTCAACCCCCAAAAAATTTTTTTTACCTAATAAAAGAAAACATAATTTTAAGCAATTTTGCAATATACATTCATTCATACACATTTTCCATGTTTTTAATTGATTTGTACATGTATTGCTATTGAAAGCAGTGTTTGTCTGTCCCTTTCTATTCTCTGTACTGGCAGCTCTGGCTTTTGAAACATATTAATATAAGCCAACCAATTAACAGACCTGTCTTGCTGGAGGAGACTGGCTTTTGCAACATAGTTTAAAATGTAACAACCAGGAATTATGCAAATGCTGCTTTCAGTAGCAATTGCATTTACAAATAGCTTTTAAAGCACCAACAATTTTTTATATATTAACTTTGGAAAGTTGCTTATAATTGTGTTTTCTTTTATTAGGCAAAAAGTTATTTTTTGGGTTGACATGTCCTTTAAGGATCCAATAACAATTCCTTACATGGACAAATGCTTATGGTCAGTGCGTAAATAATTGTTGGGAATACAACACAATTCATACTCCCTTACACAACCTGTATTGACTGTAAGTTGTGGCAGGGTTTGCAGTACCATGTAAAATACCTATGTGCTTTCCAGCTGTTATTAAACTACAACTCTCAGCATGCCTAGACAGTTGCATTTTCAAAAGCCTCTTCCTCGGAGAGAGAATATTCCACAGAAACAGCGTTGAGACTATCCGCAAACAGAGCATTAAGCAGAGAGCAGAGTACCAGAGTGTTGCATCATCCAGCAAGCCCTGCAACTGCTCATATATAGAAAAAGCTGTGCATGAATACACTCATTCTCTAGACAGATCTGTGCTCTTTGCCTCAGTGCTAAATATCTACAAGTGCATATGAAGTCTAATTTCTAAGTGTGGCTGAATATATACAAGAAAATGGTGCTGGAATGTATTAAAAATAAACAACATGCATTGGTTGGTCACAATGAGCCATAATATATTTATCAGATGGATTTAAGGCAGCAAATAATTATAGAAAATATCTATGAACATGGGAATAATATGTACTGTATGGACCTTGCACATTTACATTACAGTATTGTTAAGAAAAAAAAAGTCTGATGAAATCATCAGACGTCCGACGTTGGTCCAGTGGTGAATGGAAAGGGTTTCTCTAGATGACAGTCTGACTTCCTTTGCATTTCTTGTAACATAAGTAGATGGTGGAGATTAAATAGAATAGGCAACACAAGCAGGCAAAGACCGTGGCCACTAAGTAAGCTTTGTACAGGCAGTACTGGGAGTATGTGGGCACATTGCAGTAAGAATAGGATTCAGTTTTGGAGATCATGATGCCCACAGTGGCAATGTGGAGTAAAGTCGCCAGCAGATCGTAGATGGTATTGGTTAATACCCAGCGGTCTCCTCCGACAATGGGCACCAGCTCCTGCTTCTCCAGCAGGGTGAGGAAATAGATGATCAGAGTCAAGAGCCAGAAGAAAACCACTACAAACAAAGCAAAGTGTGTTGCACCTCCATAATGGATAGAGGCAATTGTGATCCAGAATCCAGCTCCGAAGACAAGCTGCAAGACTCTCAGCACCCCGGGCAGACTTTTCAAGTAATCCCTGTTGGCACTCACAGAACTTCTGGTTGCTTGTGCAGGAGGCATTACAAAGACTGAAGGCCAAGCTGGCCTAGTCTCAAAGTGGAAGGGAACAGGCAAAGTGCCGGCTCTTTTGCTTAGCCTGTTGCTTTATCCCAGCCAGGGCTGCAAGCAGGGTCTCTTTCTCTGTCTTTTCCTTTCTTCAGATGAAGGGTGTGGGCTGTCCCACTCATGTAATCTAATGCCTCTTCTTCCTCTGCTGACATCACAGAGCATGCATTTCCTTCCACATCTGGTTGCCAAACCCCCTTCGGAATGTATGTCTTTTACTATGCCCTGCATTCCCTGGCTTGCCAGCTGTTGCACAGGAATTCACACACACCAGTCTCTCCAAAAATCACATCCCTGCACATGTGTCGCAGATCACCTTGCTCAGGGCAGAGTGTGAGTGCCGGAATAGTGGGAGAGTGGCATACCTTGGACTTTGTATTAACAACCTCTTATTTTGTACACCCTGGCAAATTTCCCACATACCAGAGTAAATGAATGGCGAAATCATCTGGAGCTGTGCTTAATGTGCAAAAATGCACAGACTCAGAGGGACTGTAAACAAAACAGCTTTTGAGGGAGGAAATGCAAACAATTGAGGGTCACACACAAGTGCACAAAAAAAGATTTAACTATATATATATATATATATATATATATATGTCCCACAGTAGCAGCACTCTAAACCAAATCTCGGCCAGTGGTGCACGATCAAAGTTTTCATATATCTGAGAAGGAGCATTGAAAAAGTTTTAATAAAAGAAAAAGAAGTAACACCTTGTTTTGGCTCTTATTTCTATTTAATTTATATATAAGAAACCCCCCTTGGATCCCCTCCCCACCAATTTAATTGTGACCTGATCAGACTTAATTAATTAAAACATTAACTTATAAATTATAAAGTGCAATTGCTTTTCCAGTATGAGTTCAATACTCCCACCAAGGTAGCTATTATGAGCGTACAAGTTAATAATTCATTAATCGATAAATAAATTAGTCAGAATTACGATCAATACAATTAATAGAAAATTTAAAAAGTGTGATCCAATCACAACATTCTTAAAAATTCATATAGTTAAAAGACAGGAAAATTGGAAAAGAGAGGATAGTGGTGGCGTTATCCCGGTTGCTTCTGTCTCAGTTTTTTCTAACTAAGCCCTGGGATTACCACAAGGGGAGAAGGCAGAGCAGGGGGAACTGTGGTCTCGTAAATTACCTTCCCTAACTTGGGTGGAACTAGCTTGCCTGAAAAACCACAAATTCCCTCTGTCGTGAGAAAGTAATTAAGGATTCAAGAATGGTTAAAAATAGAAATCAATTGAAGCAGCTTGAAATTCGCTAAAAATTCATTAAGGGATTAAAATGAAATCATCCGGAGTGAACGCTGACGCGCGTTTCGCTGAAAGCTTTATCAAGGCTATATTTGCGGCTTCAGCCTTGTGCCTATTTAAGGAATACACTGTGATGTCATCACTAGTTGCCCGTTAGCCGTCGCTTCCCCCTCCGTAGCACTACCCCATCCACATCAGGGACATCCGCGTGCGTCCATCGGAGTGCGATGTTTACGGCTGTTGTCATGGAGATCGTTACGTGCCAACCCGCTCATGACACTGATCTATTTATTGTGGTTGCCGTAGCGACCACTACCTGTTTATTTAGTTCTGTGGCAAGCTAACCTATATGGATTTCAATTCACAATAATTGCTATTGTCCATTTGAAATCTCCACAGGATTTTGTATAATTTCATGACCATTTTATTAATTCGTACCTTTAATTATAATTCATTTTTAAGGATCGATACTTAGATTTCTTGTTTTTAGCATAATGGATTAATTGAGGCCATGTTGATTATTTTATGAACTTTATATCCTCCCGTTAATACGGTGTGTTTCTCCAAGAATTAGATTGTGTAAATATTATTTATTAAATTAATTTGTATAAATTAATATGTACATATTCCCTCTAATCTCAATTAAAGGACATGTAAAGCCTACATTTTCCTACCCTGTATGTAAGATGGGCATATCTTCCGCACCCAAACTGCATCATTTGTACTACATCATTTGTACTGCATATACCCCCTCTGTTTGCCAGTGCCATCACATTTTCCTAAAACAAATAGCAGCTTTCACCTGGTGGCCATTTTCCCTCTGATACATTATCATCTGAAATAAGACATGTATGCTGTAAAGTCCATGTAATGCAGAATGCAGGTTTACATAGGCACAACGTACTTTGATAAAAAAAAGTTCTGCTGGATTTGAGCACTGTAATTATTACGCTGAGCTCAGGAGAGGTAGTTAGGAGAAAAAAATAGCATCAGACAGTTTCTATGGGAACCAGCGATGCTCTCTCTTTATTGACTGCTAGTCTGGAGGGTGTGTTATGTAATCTGAGCTGAGAGGAACTGAGCATGCTCACTGAGCCAAGAGCCAAAGGAAATTCCTGAGGGAGGGGGCAGAGTGGTTTAGTGTAGTAGAAGGATTTGTAGCTGATTAAGGGGATACTGCAGCCTTACTGTTAACCTTTTAACAACCAGAGTGGCAGTTATCTAAAGATTTCAGAGATGCTCTTCATTGATTACATTTTTGTGAAAAGGGTTGACATGTCCTTTAAGGGACTGCAGTAGTGACGAGGGGATTAGGCTATGGTGTAACCCTGTCCCAAGTCTGCTGTGGGGGGTCCAAGCCACATGAGGTGCTGAAACCTGGAAAGTGATCTCTAGGGATGCACCAAATCTAGGATTCAGTACAGGATTCGGCCAGTATTCAGCCTTTTTCAGCAGGATTCGGTCGAATCCTTCTGTCTGGCCGAACCAAATCCTAATTTGCATATGCAAATTAGGGCCAGGGAGGGAAATCACGTGACCTTATGGCACAAAGCAAGGAATTAAAAAATTTTACCACTCCCCATCCCCAAATTCACCGGATTCGGTTCATTATTCAGCCAAATCTTTCGGGAAGGAATGGGGGGGTTAGGCCGAATCCAATCCAAATACTGGATTCGGTGCATCCCTACACTCAACTCCTATGGGCTATGCCTAATGTGGTGTCTGCTTATGCTGTCTCTGGTACACCTGTGAATGTACTTGGAGATGTACTGTGCTACCTCATGTGTGAGTACTATAACCCTGTGGAGCTTTATGCCAGAATAAAGCCTGTTCTACTGTTTTGCAAAGAACCCCTGGCGTCCAACTCTATTTTTGTGTTTCTGGCAGTGGTGAGTTACAGTTCAACAACATCAGCAAGTGTGTTTCCAATTTTGCGAAAGCCCATCCTGGTGTAAGAGGGTTGTGTGTAACCAAAGCTTACCTCTCTAGCTGGTATTTGTCTGTTTCAGCCAAAAGGGGTTACATATATTTAAATATGTTAGTTAGTTATTTATAACGGAGTCTATGGGATATGGCCTTCCTTTCATTTTAATCTTTCTGGATAATGGATTTCCAGATAATGGATTCCATACCTATTTGGAAATTAAACATTACTTATAAATAGGGTATTTTGCTCTTGAAGCACAAAAAGTTGGTGCAAGGCACACTGGTAGACTCACGTATTGATCAGACCAGGAAAAATATAGTAGATTAAAAAAAAAGAAAGCTTTATTGATATATTCATCTCTCGCCTGACGCGTTTCGTGTCCATAGGACACTTAGTCATAGGCCATTTTGGCCTTGAACAGAGATGAAAACATTCCCATAATGTCACAAAATGCCTTATATAAATCCACAATTTTATCATGGATTTTGGACTATTTTTACTGTTTTAAATATTTTACAAAAGCCTCTGATTCAGCTTGTTGTTATACTAAGATAGACTGCTACTGAATCACTGTGAGAATCCTTAGCATCTCTCATAATAGCTCCCTTTGATTCAGGCTGTGGATATGGAGTTAGGGTGGGGACTGCTGACTATATATGGATGTTGGCAGTAGGGCAGAGGAAAAAGCAAAGGAAATATTATGTCTAATGGGAAACAAAAAGGAATTTCTTTTATTTGATTATAAATTACTGCTGTGTTCTGCTGGTACCACTGATTTATTGGTCTCTTGTATACAGTCCAGTCTGTTAGAAAGGTAAGGAAATAAAAATCTAAACAATTCAATTTCTTTTAGTTTTTCGAAAGGAAGTAATTTTGAAGCAGCAGCTAGGCTGTTTGTACAGTGAAAAAAGAATGAAAATAAAATGTGAATTTAATATTACATTCAATGTTTTTTATTGGATATTTGTAAAATGTTCAAAAGGAAAGCAGGGGGATGTGTTGTCCTAAACCATTCTCTTTCTAGTCTTAATTTTCAAACTAGGAGGAATATGCAAGTCTCTAGGTTTTCTACTTGATCATCAAGATTTCTTTATGGGTTTCTCTGTGATGCTACAACCTGCAAAGACTATGGGGCAATTACAGGAGTTAGAGACCTCTTCTCAGATTTCAATCAGCAGAAAAGTAGACAGGGAACCACGGGGGCTTTCAGAGACACAGATCTTTCCTGCTAAAGGGCAGTGGTTGCCTTGGGCTGGTATAGATGCCAAGAACATAAAGTACAATATTTCTACTCTACTTCTTTAGTTAAATATTAGTTCCCCTTTAAACAGGTTGATGCAGGCCGGTGTTTATGACCTGCCTGATAGATACTAGGCCAGTTTTCCATACACAGAACAACGTACCTCCCAACATTCTTGAAACGGAAAGAGGGACAAAAAGATTTGCTGTGACGAGCATGACGAAAAATTGTTTTCACGCCCCTTTTTATGGCCGGACCCCCTAATGAAGGTGAATTGCCCTTTAAGTTGTCGGTCTAACATCTAAAACGTTTACAAATGTATCTTTGTTATCTATTCTCGGCTCGCTGTCAAGAGTCAATTAAGTTAGAAATGTTGTATGTTTTTTGGCTGTTCAGTGCAGACAAATAAGGACTTTCCAGTTCAGTGCAGCGAAATCAGGACTTTCCAGTACAAATGAGGGACTGTGGGTTGAGCTGTCAAAAGAGGGACTGTCCCTCTCAAAATGGGACAGTTAGGAGGTATGGATCAATACGCTGCCAAGTAAGTTAAGGACAAATGTAAATCAGCCAGTGACCAGTTTAAAGGAGAACTAAACACTAAAGTAAAAAACCGTACCCTACATAGACCGCCAACCCCCAGCTTAGCCGCTACACCGGGCAAATGCCCCTAAGTCTTTACTTATCTCTCAGTGCAGATTCAGGGATCTGAGTTCACGGCAGCCATCTTCCTTGGTCTTCTGTAATCTGAGAATGCGAGTATATGTGCATGCACAGTTAGAGTAATATCCTGGTTTGCAATAACTGTGCATGTGCCGAAATTTACGGAAATTGCAGAAGCGCCAGAAAACGACACAAAGATTACCGAAGACCCAGAAGATTGCTGCTGTTAACTCCAATCCCTGAATCTGCACT
>CM044444.1:20078980-20090602 GCA_024363595.1 Xenopus borealis
GTTGCCAAATCTGCTTTTCTATCTGCCTGGCTGTTACGCTAAGGGCTCTTACATGTGATCGTCTGAAGCTGCGCTCCCCTGCATTCTGGGTTTATGCGTTCAGCCATAGGGGAGCGCAGGAGCACATGCTTTCAGTTTTTTCAAAGGGGCTGTACTCACACAAGCGCATGCAGGTGCTGAACGCAGTAAAAATGCAGCATGTTGCATCTCAACCTGCTTTGGGTGCCTACATGCACCTGTGTGAGTACAGCCCCATTGAAAAGAATTGAAAGTGTCTGCTCCTGCGCTTCCCTGTGGCTGAACGCATAAAACCAGAATGCAGGGGAGCGCAGCTTCAGACGCTCGTGTGTAAGAGCCCTAAGACTGTTTCCAAACCTGCCTTTCTATCTGCCTGGCTACTATGCTAAGACTGTGTTGCTTAACCTTGCCTATCCACCTATCTGGGTCATTACACTAAAGACTTTGCTGTTAACCCTTACTTGCACCCTGCCTGCTCGTTATGCTAAAGACCGTGTGGTTTACTTTGCCTCTCTGCCTACCTGGTTCATTACCCTAAAGCCTGTATGTTAACCTTGCCTTTTCATCCTGCCTGGCTCATCTAAGGGCCCTTACACACGGGTTTTTTTTTTTACCTGTGCTCCCCTGTGTTGCGTTTGGCTGTGTTCAGCTGCAGGGGAGCGTAGGTCTAGATGCACCTCATTCTTTTCAATGAGGTTGTACCCGCAAGACGCATGTAAGCGCCGAAAGCAGGTTCAGACACAACATGTCACTCCCCTGGGGCTGAACGCAGCCAAACGCAATGCAGGGGAGCGCAGGTCAAAAATGCCCGTGTATAAGGGCCCTAAGACAGTACCGTGAAGTCCTTTGCTTATCACTCTATTTGTTTCATGCTTAGAAACTTGACTTTTCACTAAATATTCAAGGAAGTGAGGGTACGAGTTGTTGCTCCTAAATTCTAAAAATCCATGCTTGTTTATGCTACTATTTTCCAGTACTACTTACCTTGAGGGATTGATCTTTTCCTGCTCCGTGTATGTCTGCTAATTCTTTCCAATGAGGATTTATCCGATGCCGAATCTGTTCCTCCAAGCTTCTGCGAGAAGAAAACTATCATTAAAGACTGTTTAACTCCCTAAGAACATTTCCCGATACAGCTTTACTTTCCTGGAAGTTCCTGCTAATTTCTAAACTTTGTGGGTTTTCTTTACTGGGAATTGCGGGGTTTTGTTCCTCTATAAGAGACCTGCAAATAAAGACATTTTTATTTAGTTTACAAGTGTGTATTCTCTTCTGCTGCACAATACAGGATTCACTAGAAAATTCCACAACCAATGATCTGGTAGCCCATTTTTTGATGGTAACTCAAATAGCACACTAAGTGCACTAAGTATAAGGCTTACAGAGAGTTTGCAACCATGACATTGTATTAGGCTGGCTTTACAGTACCCCACAAAGTACCCCCACTGTAGCTAACAGAGAAATGATTAGTGGTATGGAATGGAGCAACAGTCTCAGAAACAGATAGGATCAAATAAAATCTTTCAGAAGATGAAGTAATTTCATGAGAGACTTGGCATCAGAAATAGCAGCAGCAGTTGGGGCTGGCAGCAGGCAGCAATGTCAGGCTAAGGTCAAATCAGAAAGTGTAGGAAACCAGGCAAGTCACAAGGGGGTGATCCAGAAGGAGCCATAAGTCAGTCACCAAATATTAGAGGAACCAGGCAAGTTACCAAAGTGAGAGGTCCAGAGAATAGGTAGTCTGGAGGTCAAAGCAAAAGGTAGGGAACATGAGGATTATATGCAATGTCGAGATGTTTGTGACGATCCCTGTAGGCACTAAATGGTGGTCAACAGATAAGATCTTGAAACTAGGGCAGTGGCTCCCAAACTGCGGGGGTTGATACCTCTGGGGTCTTGGAACAGTAGAAGGGGCCTTGGTCAGAAGACTGTTGAACGTGTGTAATGGGGAGAACAGCCATTTGCCTTCCTAGACACTGTAAGGTCCTGCACTGCACAAGGAACTGCACAAGAAACCGGAATCCTTCTCTGGGTCAGGCTCATCGCTAATTGGAGTAATAATACGGAACCTAAAGAACTGTAAAGAGATTTTATTCTACTCTATATACAACTATAAGCTATACCTGCAGTGAGCTTTGATTTTAACAGCCTCCAGTTACAAGAATTAATTTTAATGACTATAAAGGTTTTAAAACTTGATGAATTCCTCCATGATGGATATTAATTGTAAAACGTATGTATTACAGCTGTGTATGGTTTTAATTAGTGAGGTATATTAAGGTAGGCTAGACAGCCATTTTTTAATTATATGCATGATAGTAGGAATTCTTGTTACCAATTAATTTGTTTACTTCATTGAATTACCATTTTTAGTGATTAAAGGTGGTTTAGGCGGATAAGATCCACACCTGTTGGTATTGGGAATTGTTCAGCATCCTAATTGGACTTTATCGTATTTTTCCATCAATTCTGAGCTCAGGGTAGAAACTTAATATTCATTGACTGGAAAAATTATTATTTTTCCAAGAACTGATAACAGCCTGGACAGTCTTCTTGAAGGCATTCTGACCATCATTAATAGTGCAGTTTACACTTGTGCCCCTCCAGACTTCCCAGCATCTCCTGACATGACAATATAGTAGCTGCACTCTGCAACATAAAGGTGTAAGCAGAAATTGATTTATTGTGATCTTATAAAGGGCATATTTCTTTGTGCTGGTTTAGATTTTGTAATAGGCATACATACTTTCCTGAAATGCACCAATCATCATCTGCTTTAGCAACCTGGATTGCAGACACATCGACAATTATTGCAGGGTAAAAGCACGATAATTCAAGAACTGAAATGCTCATGTTGCAGATTAGAGCAGATGTAGTTGTTGCAGCAGAATAACATTAATATGAGCTAGTATTGTATCTCAGGGAGTCACCTTGCTGTATGAGCTTACTGTCCATATCTCAGGATTTAACCTTGATGCCTGAGGTCTGATCTCAGCATTTGCTGAATGCATTTACATATTTTGGAATTAACGTGTGTTGCATGAGTTTATGTATCTCAGCATGTAACCTGGCTGCTTGAATTTATATATCTCAGAATTTGCTTCCAGTCTTTACATATTTCAGAATGTAACCTTGTTGCATGAACTTATATATCTCAGAATTTGCTTCCAGTCTTTACATATTTCAGAATGTAACCTTGTTGCATGAACTTATATATCTCAGAATTTGCTTCCAGTCTTTACATATTTCAGAATGTAACCTTGTTGCATGAACTTATACATCTCAGAATTTGCTTCCAGTGCTTACATATTTAAGATTGTAACCTTGCTGCATGAGCGCATGCATCTCAGGATTTAACCTTGCTGCCTCAGGCCATATGTTAGGAAATGTAGGGGGGAAGGAGGGTAACCCCCCCAAAAATTATCGATCTTTTATCACCCTCCTATGCTAAAATACGCCAGCCTTTTTTTGGGTCTGACCAGGCAAAGTAACGTCTAGCAAAAGTGCTAACGTTCAGGAAAAATGTTCATCTTAGTGAATTTGCGAATTTACGATCCTTTGTCAGTGCGCAACTTCGCCTGGCGTAAGGGTGTGAAGTTTCTCATGTCTATCTACTTCGCTAGTGAAAATTTGCCAGAGTCCGTGTTAGTGAATTTGCGAAGTTGCGAAATGACGTCATGCTCGCGAATTAGCGCTAGCGTTAGACACTTTGCACTTTAGTGAATTTGCCCCATAGTGTTTAAAGGGGAACACTTATAACATTTAATATAAGCTTCATCATCATACTGAAATAAGAACATTTCTAAACATAATCATTATTGACTATTTTTTAAATAGTCAAGTTTTTGTTCACTATCCCTCGGTTAGCATCTGATTCTCTTCATTCTGTCTTCTTGCAGCAGTTGGGTGATATTCATTGAGAGTTAGATACAATATATTTTATAGGTGGGCTTCCTTTAGTAGCAGATGAATTAGAGCTCACTCAAATAACTGATACCACTACAAACAAACCGATTCCACAACAAACAAAACATAACTGCCTGTTGCACAAATTCTGCACATAGAGAGACAGGATGTCTGGTGAGCTCTAATATATTTTCTAGGCAAAAAGATCCCCCCTAAAAGGGATATTGGATAATATTAGACTCCCTACTCCTGCATGAAAAGAGGGAAAGATGCTGAGAGGAGGACAGTGAAGAGGAACTTGTTTATTTTAGAAACAGTTCAGAATTTTCAATTGATAATATGTAGAAAATGTCTTCAGTATGAAGAAGCTTATATTAAATCTTCATTTTCACGATACTTCCCCTTTAATATATGCGAGAATCCGAGCCTGCTGCAAGTTGCTTAGACACTATAACTCGGGAGCTGACCTTGCAAGCAGTAGATTTGACATTGTTGAATGCTATTACATAACTCAGGAACTAACCTTGCTGCAGAACTCAGGATCAGACCCGTCTGCATTTTTTATGAGCTTACAGGACTGAAGAAAACATTATAGCTATAGCTATTCAGAATACAAGGGTGTTGGTACTTAAAAAGATTCTGTAATCAAAAAATTACAATCAAGTTGTAAACAATCATAATTAAATTGGCCACTAGGGTCTCCATGTGCATACTGCAGCAGCAGCCCTCGGAGTCCAGAGAGGGGCCCTGAGGCAGACCCTGCTTTCCATAATTCAGAGCATTCTGGATAATGGGTTTCCAGATAATGGATCTCATACCTGTAGTGTAACCTTGTGCATACGCTTTAATAGCTTCGGATTTGTTCATATTTCTTATTATACTGCATTTTGTTCTTACAGTACTATTAGTTTTCAGTCCCCCCAAAATTTAAATTTTTATTAATAATAAAGACAGGTCTAAAATCAAACAATACAGCTTCTCGTGTTTCTTACCACATCTAAGACGTGAGACTGAACTTTCCTCTAAATAGTGTTTTGGAAATTGTATTTGGCAGATTGTCAAGAGCTTGTAAATTCTTTCATTATTCTGATATAAAACAGAATTGCTTGTCTTCCTTTCTCCCAGTTTTCCTTGGTTCTAGTCCCAAAAGCTTTTCCCTAGGCATTTGTTTTTACTTTTTCATATTTTTATTTTTTGAAGATTTGATTATTAAACATGAGTGCATTTTAATTCTGGAGGAGGGTACAATCCTGCAGCATGTTGTTAATAATTAAAAATTGCCAGTTCTGGGCATTGAAAACAATTCTTGGAAGACTTTGTTTAATATGTTGTTCACTGTTGGTGTTAAAATCTGTTAATACAAGCTTTGTATGTGAGCACTGTGCAGAGTCAAAGGACTTTAGATAACTCACCATAACCTATGTAGCTTTATCTTAGGGCTCTTACACACGAGCGTTTTTACCTGCGCTCCCCTGCGTTCCGTTTTGCTGCGTTCAGCGTTCAGGTAAAAACGCTTGTGTGTAAGAGCCCTTAATGGTTTGAATGAAAAAACTGATTTATTGGTTTGCTATTATGCAGAGCCCAGGTACAATCCAACGCTGTCCCTTTAATAAGGACATTGATAAATAATAACTAGTGAAGATCTATCCAAGCCACCATTAATGATACATATTAGTCGTGATGTAGCATTTAGTCCCAGGAATTCTTGAGTACCAAGCATTCCACTCATAGTGCTAAATAAGATTGTTGATCTTATTTTCCTTTCCCTTACTTTACCATTTTCACTGCACTTCATTTTTTCTCTTGCAAACCTTCTTCTTAGCTCCCCGTTGACTTCAGCATATGGTTTGTCTCCATCCCTTACTTTATCTCATTCCACTGTCTGTTTTTCAACTTTCCCTTTAATGCAGAGGTTTTCATACATTTTGCAATGTCATCAGCAGGGTGGTCAATGCTGGTCTATAAATAGAGGGGATGCGGGTCAGTGGGTGCGGGTTGAGGTTTTCTTGACCTGCACATCACTAGTACCTTGTTCTGGATGGTAACTAACCCAGTCCTATTGGGTTTATCTAATGTTCCAATGATTTGAAGCAGACTTAAAGGAGAATTCAACACCCCTCCCCTGGATAGACCCCCTCCCTCCAGCCTACCTGCCTCCCCTGGGCAGATTCAGGCCACAGGAGTTCAAGGGCACCACCTTCTTTCTTTGTTTTTGGCGCATGCACAGTTGGAACGTTTTTGGAAATTTTCATGACTTTCGGGGGATGCAATGTGGTCCGTAAATTTACTCCGTACTGCTCATGTGCTTAAACTTCAGAAAAAGAACCCGAATCTGCATGGAGGGGTAAGTAAAAAATTAGGGGCATTTTCCCGGGGGTGTCAAGTTGGTTGTGTGTGGGGGGGGGGTCTACCCAGGGGAAGGTTTTTTTTCTATTACAGGTTGAATTCTCCTTTAAGGAATGGAGTTCTAAATTACAGAACGATTCCTTATCTGGAAAATCCCAGGTCCTAAGATTCTGGATAATACATTAAGACAATAAATAACCATTCTCTCCTCCTCCATTCTCACCTCTACTGGCTTTCAGTCTGCCATTTCTAAACAAGAGTTTAGATACCCCTGAAACACTCTTGTCCAGTTAGAAATCAAACCTATTGTAGCAACTTCATTTGTATTTACTGTAATTTGTTGTAAATTCCAAATCCCGGCATTAGGGTGCTGTGGTTTGCGAACCACTGCATTAAAATCTGATAATCTCAAATAACTGTACTGGTGCAGTGACATCATTCAATTGCAATAATAACTTAATTTGTATTTCATTTGTTGCACCTTTCACATACCTGGGTGAAGGGCACAGGGTTGTGGTTTGCAAACCACTGCATTCAAATCTGATAATCTCAAATAACTGTACTGGTGCAGTGACATCATTCAATTGCAATACTAAATGCAATACAAAATGCGATACTAGTTCTGCTTTGACTTCCATAGTAATGGCGTCTCTTGCAGGAGAATACATAAATCTGCTTTAAATCAGCTTGATGCTTTATTGAGGAAATGTCAGGTTCTAGCATAATTTCAGATACTTGGGGGAAATCTGGATCATAGGGATACACAAAAACATTAGTTCCTTCTTTGTAGCAGTAAGCATGATGGAGATCTTCTGTCAATGTCTTACACCATAAATGTGTTTTATAACACTTGTTGGAAATGCCAAGAACAAAATAACATTACTTTACTTTAAATGACATGTGGAGTAATTTGTGACAGCTGCTCAAATGCCAGGCAAGTCTATCTCAGCCCTGTAATAAAGGGTATCTGCTACAGGAACATTGCATGTCTTTCAGTCTTTTTGTCTCTTGTGTATTTACATTTCTTAACATTCTCGGCAACTCATCAGAGGATTTGGGATTATGATTTTCATAGTTTGTTCTGAAACCTGAAAAGTAAATGTGTTTCTACATTTCTTTAAAAAAAAAAAAAAAAATTTTTTTAAATAAAGGACGTGCCAATGGGCTATGGCACAACCTGCAACTGGACACTGAGATATAAACAGAAATATGTTATTGTACACAATAGTATGGTCTATTACAGTGAGTAGCATGGATAGGGCTGCCATCAGAAATCATTGGGCCACAACATTTTCTGTGCCCCATTCAACCTGATGCCCCTCTACACTATTACTGAAGACCACACAGACAAGCATTTTGAAACAGTCCATTTTTTGCTTAAAGATTATTAAAGGGGTTGTTCACCTTCATATAACATTCAAAAATGTAACAGTTCATGTATAAATAAAAAGCTTTGCCATATAAATGTTTAACCAAAAATGTGCAGTTGAAGAGATATTCACCTCACATGGATCTCTTTGCAGATGGGGCCCTTTCATTATGTCGCCGACCCCCAAAAACGCTAAAGTGAATGCTGTACTTCCTTGTTTTACATCATACACACTTAGGGTTACCTTTTGTAAATTTTTTTACCGGCCAGGGGGGCGGGGTCACAAAGGGGCAGGGTGTGACGTCAAAAGGGGCGGGGTGTGATGTCATTGGGGCGGAGCCACATCGAGCGATCGACTGAAGACAGCGAGAAAGGTACGTTTTTACTGGAACTAAGGCAGGGTTAAGCTCCCAATAGACGCAAAGATCTTTCTCTGCCGAACGACCGATCTTAGGGAAGTCCGACCAATCTGTCAAATTATCGGCGGGTAGTGGGATACAAACGATCGTTCATCTTATGATTTTTCGGCCGACATTGGTCTGAAGATTGATCGGCCAGGTTAGAAAATCTTTATTGGTCCCCATGCAATCTACCTATGTTTGCAGGCCCAAGCAGGCTGCGATCCTTCAGTTTTGCTGGCAATATCACCTGAAATTATCTTTTTAGTTGATGGACGCATCAGGCATTTAAACGATTGTTTTGAGACAATCGTGGTCTCACGATAACCATTGGATCTTTCAAAAATCTTTACGTCTATGGCCAGCTTAAGGGCCTTTTCTAAGTGGTATTACAAATTTACCGGCAGCTACATTGCCGGTAAATTTGTAATACTGGCCCTCGGCCTTGGCTGGTGTTTTACCGGCTAGGCCGGTAAAATACAGGCTGGGTGGCAACCCTATACACACTCCTGGCAGAAGCAGGAAGTGCACGCATGCAGCAGTTTCTGAAGCTTAACTCTGATTGGCTGCTTCTCCTGTCAGTCTGCTTCTGATCCCTAGTCAGTGTGGTTAATTTGCATACACACTGCTCTGTAGGGCGGGGCTGGGCCAGCGTGTGAGGAGAACTCCTCTGATAGGACTTGGTAGGGCAGCATGTATGTACACAGATGTTTGTTATGTGAAGGGGCTGACTTGATTAGGGTTGCCACCTGTCCGGTTTTGACCCACCCACCGATATCACGTGCTCGCCCACCGACGTCATAGGCCCGCCCCCTGTCCAGATTCAGCCACAGGAAAAGGTGGCAACCCTAAACTTGATGGAGGTGAACTTTATGTTCTTTCTGTGTTTGGGATGCTGGCATGTCATTCTCACAGGGGAAAGAAGAGGGTTGTGGCTGCACACACTTGTGTGGGGCTAAATGAGGGAGGAGGAACTGTTGTGTGAAGTAGAGTCCTGCAGTGGGTCGGGTACCTGCAAAATCCTGCAGTACCTGCGGATTGCATGTAGAAGTTCTGGGTGCGGGTACAGAAGCGGGTCGGTCAGGCCACGGATCTTCTCCATATCGATTTTTACTCCTTTTTTCTGAGCTCATCTACTTCCGATGATGTCACTTCTGGTTTACAATGACAGCACTTCCTGATTCTTGATGGTCAGCAGGTCGCGGGTCCGGGTTGTGGATAAGGTATTTGCGGGTCCAATCGGGTAAGAATGCGGGTCCGGGTTGTGGATAAGGTATTTGCTGGTCGGGTCGCGGGTCCAATCGTGTAAGAATGTGGGTCTGGGTTGCGGATTGCAGGGTACGGGTTTTCATTGTTTTGGGGGTAAGTTGCAAGTGGCTGACATTTTTTAGAAGGGAATAAGGGTTGAGAGGGTGTGTTCATCTTGGTTCTGGAGTGTGTCTTTCAAATGATAATTCAAATGGTATAAGTTCTGCACAACAATCTGTACAAATATATGAACAATACAAGCTCATCACCTTAGCACAGTCTTCTTATTTTGTCTGTATTCTATACTGAAATAACCGTGCACTGTACCTTTCCAAACACACACAACTCTGCTTGGGTCACATACAGGGCCGGTTGTACCAAGTGCGGGTCCCAATTGGAACCATTTTGGCGGGGCCCCCTAGAAGGAACTTTGCTGTCTGTTGCAGGGTCACAGATTTGGGCTAATTGGGTTTGGGCCGGCTGTTTGAATTGGGTTTGGGGGTGGGCTGGGCCAATCAGGTTCAGCTGTGGCCTGGGCCAATCAGGTTTGAGCAGGCTGGGCCAATCTGGATTAGGGGTAGACTGGGCTACTGGGGAATTAAGGGAATATGAATCAGAGCTCACACTGGAGCGGGGCCCCCATAAGTGCGGGGCCAAATTGGTCCAATGTGCTTAAGACCGGCACTGGTCACATACATTATATTTTGCTGAAGTAAGAGGGTTTATTTTACACAGCAACTGATGGTCGAACTGGGGGGCCCGGGGCCCACCGGGACTGCTATCCAGAGCCACCCTTTGCCACCCCCCCTAATGTTGCGTACCCTAATGCAGCGCCCATGCTGGCATGTGTATGCTAGGACGGCAGCAGCACTCATGCGCAGAGCAGGACCACTGCAAAATTTTTCAAATGAGAGGGGGGTCTGGCCCGGTGGGGGCCCATAAAAGTTGGGCCAGTCCGACCCTGCACCAACTAGAACTTTTAATTAGTCTATAATCAGCCATTGCTCATGATGTAAAAAGATAGCCCTAGGATTTATATTCACCTTCTACTCCTGTGTACCTGTGTCAGTGAAGGAAAATATGTATATTTGTTTGATCAGAGAATTGGAAAAGGACTTTGCTGTGGTATTTTTTTCTTTTCACATATAGTAAGGGCTTCCTGATAATTGTGTAAATATGAAGATATAAAACAATAGTATTAAGAGGCAACTATCAGAGGAACTGCCTGTTGAACAATTTTGTCAGATTTAATAGACCGATAAATGCCCTGCGTGCGTCAATGATTGTCCAAGCGAAGCTACCTTTGCTTGTACCAGAGAATATCACTTATAAGCACACAATGCTGCTAGTACTTAAAACAGAACCATTTTCTGTAAGATATAGCAGTCCCTATATTCTGTGATATTTTTTCCTTTAAATAAAATTAGCATCTCATTTCATTTATAAACACAAGACACCCAATACATACAGCAACACAGATTTTTTTCTGGTTTTAAAAAGTCGGGTACTATTACATATGGGCCAAAAGCAGAAGAATTCCCAGAATACTGGCACACATGGAGATTTGTTGTAGTACAGGTATAAGACCTTTTATCCAGAGTGATCAGGACCTGTGATTTTCCAGATTGACATTAAATAAACCCAAGTACAAGCTACTGTTTTATTAGTACAGGTATTGGCCCCTTTTATCAAGAATGCTTAGGACCTGGGGGGTTTCCGATTAACTGGTCTTTCTATAATTTGGATCTTCATACCTTAAGGGCTCTTACACACGAGCATTTTGGTCTAGACGCACCTCATTCTTTTCAATGAGGTTGTACCCACGAGACGCGTGTAAGCGCCGAACGCAGGTTCAGACGCAACATGCTGCATTTTTCCTGCGTTTGGCGCCTACATGCGTTCGTGTGAGTACAGCCCCATTGAAAATAATTGAGTGTGTCTATACCTGCGCTCCCCTGCGGCTGAACGCAGCAAAACGGAACGCAGGGGAGCGCAGGTAAAAACGCCCGTGTGTAAGGGCCCTAAGTCTACTAGAAAATCATGTAACCATTAAACAAATCCAATAGGCTGGTTTTGCTTCCAATAAGGATTAAGTATAGCCTGCAGGCAAGGAGAAAAGCGTCTTGAGAGTGAATCAGACTGAAAACCCCCAATAAGCATGCACATCCACATGCATCTGATCCACTTGCTGTTTGATTACCCTCTGATAGGATAAAATGCAACTTTTCAATTGGTCTGCATTTTTTAAAAATAATATTTTACTTCTATTCTTCTTCTGACAGTGGCGTAACTAGAAGTCACAGGGCCCCCCTGCAAAAAAAAAATGATGGGCCCCCC
>CM044444.1:20097498-20111112 GCA_024363595.1 Xenopus borealis
GGGTCAGAAAAGAGTTTTACATTAAGGTACAATTTGTAATTCACAATATAACAACAAGGGTTTTTTTAAGCTTTTCTTTAAAAAATATCCTTTCCCTGGTGAACTTCCTCACAATATGTTAAATTATAGATAAAGATATTAAATTATCCAAAAGTGGTCCTGCAGCCATTTTCATTTCTATTGATTAAACTATTATTGCACAGAAGATAAAAAAGAAAGGAGAATTATCTTTGGAGACACTTCTTTGTGTAATGGCAAGTTTTCTGTATTCACTGCAGGGAGTTTATAGAGCAGAGGCTGGGGATTGTTTTGTTGTATGTTTGTGTGATGGGGGAAAGGACACTGGATCTGGGGAGAAACAGATAGTCACTGAATATTAGAAATGCATCAACGCTATCATTTTAAGATAATGGAACAAAATACATTTTCAGTTAGATAATAAAGTGAATTTGTACTAGGTTACAAACAATGTACTTAACACAGAGACTGGGCTACCATTGGGGGGTGTTACAGGGGGTACTACATTTGGTCCAGTCCAGCTTTTTGGCTGATGGTGTCCTATAGAAATGAGAAGATTGCTTTGCAGGGTGCATGTGAAGGAGTGGGTCAATTGTGGATTGAGTTAAGACATAATGGGTGGGTCAGGAACATGGCTGTATGTATATACCATATGTACAGGGCATTTTTTACTGGAGTCCCATTCTACTTGCTGGTAAGGTCCATTGTCCTTGGGCTAATAATAGGGGCCTTTGGGGGACTCTGCAAACAGTAGTTTGGGGCCCCATGATTACTGGTCCAGCCCTACACATGTGCAGCAGCCATAGCACAATAACAGCACATACATTAGAAATGGTTGTGACTTCACACTTCTTTCAGTGTCTGAGATAAATTCTTTGCTCTGCTGTTGCCATGCTAGAGTTAGGGAGCAACTCAAATGATCGCCTTGAGCAAAATGCAAGGCTATATCTGACAAATGTTTCCTCCAACCCAATAAATACAACATTAGCATTTGTTCCATCATTTATGTCAACTACAGGCTACATCAAATAGGAAAATACTCTTCTTGTGATTCGCCTCCCATGCTGCAGCACCAATTTACATTTAGCTTTCTAAAATAAAATCATGGGCCACACTTGAAGTGTTCTTGCTAACCCAGAACGTGTTGTGTTATTAAAGCACTAACGCAGTTATTCCTTTTCTTCATATGTTTAACCATGGGCCAGAAGTAGTTGTCCAATATATTTACTATTACAACTTGCACTAAAGGTACAAATTTTGCTCCATGTTGAATCACCTAGAGCAACAAATCAGCAGTTAGATACTGGTTACTTATTTTAAAGCAGTTTTCTTATTGGTTGCAATGGGTTTGCTCTTCCTACAGGCTAAAGTGAAAGGAATTTTCCTTAATCTACCAGTCTATTCATAAAGTCTGGTCTGTCAACCTATGATCAGGAAGTAAATTGATCACAATCTATGACATTATAAAGGTTAAATGTACATCTAAAAGCTGAAAAACTACCTTAAATGCAGTAAAATTTAGGGGCAGATTTATTCAATTCACATGAAGGATTCGAAATTCGATTGAATTTTCAAAAAGATTTGAATAAAATTTTTTTAATGTTTTTGAAGACCACTTCGACCAACGAATTTTGAAAATTCGTTCGAATCGAATGATTTGAATAGTTCAAATAAAAATCAATTTGAATATTCGTCTATTCAACAGTTGAATAACTTCCCCTTATTCGACTGCCTAGTTCGCCAGATTAAAGCTAGCAAATTGAGTTTCATTAATTTAGATCAAATAAAAAAATTAGGTCGAATGGATAAAATCGTTCGATTCAAACGATTTTATTGTTCGGTCGAAATTTCGCAATCGAATAGCGGTAAAATCCTTCGTATTCAATATTCAAATTTGAAGGTTTTTCATTCCCCAAAAATTCCAATGTTCGAATTCGAGGGCTTAACCCTCGAAATCGACCCTTAGTCAATCTGCCCCTAAATGTTGTTTTCTTCCTTATTTCTTCTCTTTCCTTTAATTTATTTATTCCCTTCCTTCATTCTCTCTGTCTTTTTCTGTCTGTCTTTCATTGATTAAAACCTTTTATCCATTCTCTTTCCTGTGCCAATTTCTTCTGTAATGCCAGCTCTTTGCACACATGCAAATTGTTCTTTCATTTTACATTCTCTTATACAGTTGTGCTCATAAGTTTACATACCCTGGCAGAATTAATGATTTCTTAACCATTTTTCAGAGAATATGAATGATAACACAAACACTTTTCTTTCACTCATGGCTAGTGGTTGGCTGAAGCCATTTATTGTCAAACAACTGTGTTTACTCTTTTTAAATCGTAATCCCTACACAAACTACCCAAATGACCCTGATCAATAGTTTACATACCCCAGTTCATAATACCGTGTATTGCCCCCTTTAACATCAATGACAGCTTGAAGTCTTTTGTGGTAGTTGTGGATGAGGCTCTTTATCTTCTCAGACAAAGGTAAAGCTTCCCATTCTTCCTGGAAAAAATCATCTGGTTCCTGTAAATTCTTGGGCTGTCTTGTATGAACTGCACGTTTGAGGTCTCCCCAGTGTGGCTCAATGATATTGAGGTCAGGAGACTGAGATGGCCACTCCAGAACCTTCACTTTATTTTTCTGTAGCCAATGAAAGTTCGACTTGGCCTTGTGTTTTGGATCATTGTCATGTTGGAATGTCCAAGTACGTCCCATGCGCAGCTTCCAGGCTGATGAGTGCAAATTTTCCTCCAGTATTTTTATTTTATTTTTGAAAATATTTTATTTGATTTTGATATTAAACAATTGAAATCAAAATGGCAGCAAAAATTATGCAGATAAAGCGAGTATGTCATATTCTACATTCACCTGAAGTTATTTGTGGGTTTTTCCTTCCATTCAGAACAATTTTTCTGGCAGTTGTGGCTGAAATTTTAGTTGGTCTACCTGAACGTGGTTTGGTTTTAACAGAAACCCTAATTTTCCACTTCTTAATTAGAGTTTGAACACTGCTGATTGGCATTCTCAATTCCTTTCCCTTTTCAATTCCTGTTTTTTAGAGTTCAACTACCTTTTCCCGCAGAATCCAAAAAACATCAGTGCAGCACTAGATGAAAGATGCAAGGGTCTGTCAGGAGTCCAGAAAGTCACTGACCTTTTATACACACCCACTAATTACAAGCGAGTAGATCACAGGTGAAGATGTTACCTTTAATAGCCATTCTAACTCTTTTGTGTCAAGTTGTGTACATGTTATCAGGCCAAATCACCAGGGTATGTATACTTTTGATCAGGGTCATTTGGGTAGTTTGTGTAGTGATTATGATATAAAAAGAGTAAACACAGTTGTCTGAAAATAAATGGCTTCAGCCAACCACTAACCAATAGTGAAAAATGTTTTTTGTATTTTCCCATCACATTTTGGTGTAATTTTCTCTGATGTGTCCTGAGTAAGTTATTGCAGATTGCAATGCAGTTATAACATATGCCTTTGCCTACACAACATCTTCATCTCATACTTTTACCAACTGTAAAGTTTTGCGAGAGGCTGGAATGAAAAACGGTCCATGTACAAGAATAATAAATCTGGCGTTCTGCTGTAAATACTCTGAAATCCTCAGATGAGTTCTTATTTTTGATTTAATGTTTCGAGTGGCTGGAGAAGAGGCCAAAGAGCTTGTTGTGTCAGCATGGAGTATTTTCAGTGTTGAAGGCTCCCATTTCTCTAATATATCTCCTGCCTATAGAAAGTCAGCATTTAAATTTGCCTCAGTTGTTCATTCAATTCTGCCAGATTGCCTATGCTAAATGATAAATATTCCCAAAATCCCTTGAGACCTTGTGCACACTACCAGTTCCATCACTATGGTCATTAAGGACAAACCCAAGTGATTAGCAATTATATTCAAGTCTATAACCTAGGACTGTCATTTAACACTATTAACCACAGCACTACACAGTTAACATTGATAATGATTTTAAGCCAGTTTCCAAATGTATTTATTTATTGTAAATGTTACCTGTTCTAGCAACTGCATAGTATAATTTAGGGTAAGTAGACCACCAAAAACAGATATCTGAGTTTTGCAGAAGGGATATATATATACTGTTTATGTGTTTGGTGCTAGAATAGTGAATTTGATGATATCAGAGATCCAAGTGTACCATTGTGTGCCAATAGCAGACAGGATTCTCACTGGAAGACCTTCTTCCATCCATTGTGCCACCAGTCCTCAAGAACATGTGTAACAGGGGCAACCAATGCTAGTGCGTCACCTGTTACTAGATGTTAGGTGTAGACCTTTATTGCCCCAAAAAGTCACAGTGACAATAACTGCGGTGAACTCAATCACTTCTTTTATTGCAGGGCACAGCATGCAGCATGTAGGCTCACGAACACTTCCTTTCCTCTCTGGTGTACAATCACATCAAGGCCGTAGCCCACACTAATAATCATTTTTGGAACAACAGGCTGTCAGTGCTTGCTCCTGGAGTGAACTTACTTGCCTCTGCTAACCACTGGCTAGCTGATTGGTTGCCATGGGCAACATGTTAGTAAACATCCCCAAAATTCTTTATTTTTAACCATTTACACATGGGTAAAGGTGGGGTACTTAAGTCTCTCATTGTGATACTTTCACTATTTGCACCCCTGTGCAGTCACCCCTGCTCCTTCCCAAAAAGTAATCCAAAATACAACCTTGCTCCGCCATTAGGATTGCCACTGGGCCATTATTTTACTGCAATAGCAGAGGGTGGAAGAAGACGGCACACAGGGCCCGCCCCCGAAACGTTGTGCATCACTTGACGAATTAAACACGTAGGGGTTTACCCCACAAGCATCAAGTCCTGTGTGCCATCTTCTTCTACCCTCTGCTATTGTTGATATTGGGGAGTGCCGTCTCCCCACGAAGACTGAGCACCAGGGACTCATTGGGAAGGCCAGGGTGTGCGTCCAGAACCTCTTTTTCTCCATTATTTTACTGCCCTGACTGGTAAAAATGTTGACCCCAATGTTATTAATAGAAAAAAATCTAAATATATAGGAAGGATGGTATTTTTTTCCTATCCCCCATGCTGGATAAGCATACTCCAAAAGCTGCCTTACTCAACAAGTTTGGAAACCACCATGTTTGACCACGACACTGCTTCTGGCCTTCTAGCTTTGACTACTGACCTGGAGCATGTGCATAAGAAACTGGTCCCATCACGGCTTCAGTTCATATCCCTTCTTCTGTTATCCAACCAGCCAGCTAGGAAATTCCACTGGCAAAGATGGGAAGGACAGGACACCTAAGGAATCATGCTAGTAGAGCACTGCCATTTTGTCATTGTTTCAAAAACAACAAGTATTTTTCCCATATGGTACTCTATTTCACATGCCTCACCAGCGCCGGAAAAACCGTCCAGGAGCCATAGGTAACCTGGCCGGTCGCAGCACCCCATAGGTGCGCGCCCCTGAAAAAGACGTGTGCACGAAAAGGCGCGCATGCCCAAAAAGGACGCTCGCACATGCGTAAAAACTACAAGCATGAGAACATGACATGCGTACATGTGCGAAAACACTCTGCACACTCCAGCCAGAGCAGAAAGCAGGGACTGGATTAGGGGGTAGGAGGCAGAGAAGGTACTTGCCTGGCACCCCCCCAGCTTTGCGCCTTAGGCACGTGCCTACTCTACCTACCCCTTGGCCTGGCCCTGTGCATCACACATATCCTTTAATAAATATCAAGGAATATGCCCTTGACCAAAATGTTTTGTACAAAATCATTTTATTTACTGACATCCCAAGCAGAACTGCAAGATGTGCCTACTGTTAAATTACTTGGTATACTTGTCCAAACTAATTCTGAACGTCTTCATCACTCCGTCATTCACCTCCATGATGCCCCCGGCTCTGTAATTTCTTGATATCTACAGTTTGAAAGTCACTTCACTCAGGAAGCCAACACGTTGGCAAACCATTATTCATTCAACCAGTTGTCTCTCCTATCTAAAATCTAATAGTCTTTCTCTCATTGCTCTAGAGCTGTCCATTAGATCACTGATCCTGAAAGACTTGAAAGTCATTTGAAGGAGAGAGAGGATATTACAGTTGGATTTATTCAGAGGTACATTTCTGTTGAATAAAGCAAGCACATAGAAAGATACAGTATTATTAATAGGATACAAGTTCTCTGCCACTGACATATAAATGTTCACCTTGCAGTTCTGGAGTGTTGCAACCTCCTTTTATTTTATTTTTTTATTTTTGTCGCACCTTATAAAACTGAATGGATAGAACCTATGAGGAGGACAAAAGGCTATTTAATAACAATGGCCTGACAGTTAATGAGTGATGTTTCCCCAAACATGATCTGCAGAAAAACCTCTGTTGTGAAACCCCAATAATACTTTAACTGTTATATTTATAAATTTCGCAACCTGGCATAGCAGCTGATGGAATAAGTACAGTCTAATATTGCAGGCTACATATAAATAGTAACAGCACATAACAAATTGAACAGATTAATAGAGCAAGTATATGCACATTTAAATATAATCAGAACAATTTGCAAACATTGAATCATGCCCAAGCAAGTCCCAGTGGGAAATACCAGCTGGAGTGGGATTCTATCTGTGCCATCTTGCCCTATCACTGAAAGCTCTAATTTGGGATATTCAGATGTCTACATGTTCTTATTATATCCGGTTGAAGTGCTGGTCTCCGTGCTGGCCTTCTATCATTAAATATGACCCAGTGCAGGCCTATAACCAGAGCTTACTATCACTTTAATACTATTATGCAAAAGTGTCCTTTGTGGTGGTGGTGACAATGGAGTTATAGTTCAGAAAAATGTCGGACTGCATTTCTGGCAGCTTTGTTATAAAGTGGCACTGGTTTGGCCCTGTGCCTCACACATGTCCTTAAAACACTTTGGAATATCAAGGAATATGCCCTTGACCAAAATCAACGGAATATCAAGGAATTTGCTCTTGACCAAAATGTTTTGTACCAAAATCATTTTATTTACTGACATCCCAAGCAGAACTGCAAGATGTGCCTACTGTTAGATTAAAATGGAGTTATAGTTCAGAAAAATATTGGACTGCATTTTTGGCAGCTCTGTTATAAGGTGGCACTGGCTTCTTCATTCTTCGAAAGGTTAAGTGACATTCCAGAAAGAAAAATGAGGAGACTTTAGGCTGTTGAGTAGATCTGCTTGGTCATGCCAAGTCGCAATCAGGACCATGCCACATAAATAGGGATAACTGTAAAACATGGAATCCCTTCAGTTTTCTAGTAGAGACAAATATAGCTTCTTATAACCCTGCAAAAGTAAGGCCGTAGGACACTGGTCCTGCAACCAAACTCTTCACCACCAATTGGTTAATAAAAGCTAAATTGTTCAAGGTTTCTCTGGTTTAGTCAAGAGAACTGAGCAGTTCAGAAAATTTACAATATAACATAAATAAATAATAAAACAAATAAATACAATATACATTTTTACCTCCCTTTTGAAATGGCATAATCAGGAATAGTGTGTCGAAATTCCTGTGCCTGTATCAGTGACCTAAATGTTCAGGTCATCCTGAAATCTAGTGTGACTCCTAGAGTCCTATTCAGAGAGATCCCTGATGTTGCTGATCAATTCTAGTAATTAGTATTTGAATGCCGGCTCATCAATGTTCTTTAGTTGAGTACAAAAGTACACACTCTCCTCTGCACATTTGTCATTGCAGAAGGCTAAACACTAATGGTGATAAGTCACTGCCTAGTTCCATTTGAATTTTCTCAGGTATTATGAAGAAGCCTAATTGTCCATGATGGTGCACGCATGTTTAACAAGTGTGAGCAGTGGTGGATTGATGACATGTGGGGCCCCTAGGCTACTTCCATAGAGGCCCACTTCTAGACTACTGTTGGGTCTGGGTGCGTGCAGATCCAGGCTGGTATGAGGCCAAGTTTTGTACTCCTTGTTGGGTTTGGCACTCACCAGTGATGTCACTGGCTCTGCATACATCTTCTTCTACCAGTAGGTGTGCCTGATCGGACTTAGCAGCACAAATAAAAATACATATTAAATAAGAATTAAAAATAAAATAATAACAGAAAAAAGCTAGATAGGCCACTGGTCGCACTAGGCCCCTAGGCTATAGGCCAGTAATGTAATTAACAGGTGCGGGGCCCACCTGCAGGCTATGCAGCTGAGCCCCCCCCCCCCTGGAAGCCGACATTGTGGCAGATTCGCAAGCACTCTAACAGCTGATGGTCCCCGAGACACCTGGTAGTTTCCGCCACTACTATAGCCCCTAGGCTGTGCATTAATTGGCCTCTTGACTGTGAGCACTGCCAGTGACAGTTTCAGAAAGTAAATTAGGATTCATTAAAACAAAATGATTGCTTAATATAATAGCACTAGCCTGTATAAAGTATAATACTACCTTAGGACAGGAGATTTAAAAGACCCCAGCAGCATCTATTTCATATTTTTTTAAAGGGGTTGTTCACCTTTGACTTTTAGTTCAGACGCAACATGCTGCGTCTGAACCTGCGTTCGGCGCTTACACGTGTCTCTTGAGTACAACATCATTGAAAAGAATGGAGTGTGTCTATACCTGCGCTCCCCTGCGGCTGAACACAGCCAAACGGAACGGGGAGCACAGGTAACAAACGCCCATGTGTAAGGGCCCTTAATAATCTATTTGGCTAAGAATCATGGTGCTCAGTCATTTAATTGGGGGGATATAATAAGAGTTGGAAATGGAAAAAATATATATGCCTTTGTTCAAAAAATTTTCTTTGAAGCAAATTTAATACAAATGTTTAGAGACCTCCTCCAGCAGTGGAAAAAGTTTTGCCAATTTTAGAGTTTGTTAGTTATGTTACTTCCAAAAGATTAGACACCTTTAAGAACTTCTTAAAAGTGTGCAATTAAAATTCGCAATGCAAACAAATTTGCAGTGCAATAACAGGAAGTCTATTACATAGTGAAATGTGAATTTTTACTCTTATTTGTGCATATTGTTTTTTTCTTTGCAACTTTTATGACATTCCCCCATATGTGTCCAAGTACTAGGTGTTGAGAGTTACAGTGTATCCCCACAGACCCTCACTACCTTATACAGGCCCAGGTAAGAAAGAGGATTACAATATTGTACCTAGAGAGCAGCTGGAATAAGGTAGTGCCAGATAATTGTGGTTAGAGTCTACCCTGATCCCTACATAAAAACTGGCAGTCATGCCTGTGTTCACCCACCCCCAGGCTAATGAGCTGGGAAGACAACAAATAAAATAGGTTAGCTACAAACCAATGCTTTGACTACCAGCATCTTAACACACATCTGATTATGCCACTAAAATATATAGTCCCCCATTTCCAAGAAACTATGTATCTGTCTGGCCATCCATGTTTAATTTCTTATCATGCAGCATCGGTAGCCAGGAATTCTCTGATGAGAATACTATAAGGAAAAATAACAAATGTAAAATAAAATGAATAGGATATAGCTTAGAAAATTAGATAAGAGGAAGAGGGAGACACCTGTCCTAATGGCACTCATTGAGAAAAGCAGATGCTGACTGATGATAATGTGCAGATGAAACTGCAGAGGTCAAGGATGTAAAGGCCTTTTTGATCTATAGGGGGTTCCCATCATTAGATCAAACATAACCTTTTTCCCTGTTGGTTCTAATTTATTTCATTGAAGAGATAAAAGCTTAAAAAAAAAAAGCTGAGCCAAATGTAAGTTGCTGCTCTGGCACAGAGTTGAGATCTATGATAAGAAATATGTGGGACCTTGGGTTTTTCAAATAAGTAGCGTGTCTAACCTAATTATTTGTCAAGGTTAAGTTCTCCTTTACTAATGGGGCAAAGAGTCATAAAAATATCACAGCAATGAGCTGTGCCCCCCCCCCCCAATTATATGTCAATTACTCTCAGGTCATAATGGGCATTGTAGGCGGGATTTCATCGGCACAATTGCTTGTGATTTTGCAAGTGTAAAAAATAGTGCATGTGCAAAGGCCCAATGCAGTCAATGAAAGGTATAAAGGACAAGGTTCCTTGGACTTCTCCATACTGTGCCTTGTGTCTCATTGACACCGATAGCCACAATATACAGTATTTTACTTTCAGTACTGCAGAAACTAAACATATCCTATCGTTTCAGTCATGTTTGCAATATAAGCCCTGATTACTTTTCTTGCCAACATGTGTATAGATAGGACTCCAGAAGACTCAAAAACACCACCTATTCTAACATTCCCTCATAAGCCGTGTCTGATTGACTACTGATGGTCTGTTTTACTGGTTGCTGGAAATATTATTTATTCAGTTGCACATTATAAAGGATAACATAACCCATAGCTGCTGTTTCTCTTCAGTGAATCCATTCAAGAACTACTAATTAACAGTTATTGCCCAGTTAAGCGGCACTATAGTAATATACTTTTTATATATATTTTCAAGAACATCTTTTTTTAGTGGTTTCCTTTAATATAAGGTACATGTCCCTTTTAGCCCTAATATAAATATAGCCCTGCTTGCTTTAATTTATTGAGTCTCTTGGGACACTTTATTTCTCAGTGTCTGTCACTTGTTTGATGCTCCCTGGGGCAAAAACTAATTAGGCACTTTTACAGATTGCATTGAGGTGTAGGAATTAATAGGCCAGCTCATGACTATATATTCTCCCAATGTCAAGAGGATAAATGATCATTCATACAATTATTCAGGTATATTTGTTAATTCAGTTGCTATATAAATGAATGAAGTTGAATAGAAAAAGCAGGGGATTAGTAGCCCAGACTTCTTTTAGCTACTGGTTATTCTTGTTTCCTCCTCCCCATGACAAATACATCGTGGCCTCAGCAGTATAACAAAGGAAATGGTGCACAGAAAAGAGTATTTCAAGACATCGCAAGCAAGACCCCTGATGGGCATGAATTGTACTTTGTGCAAACAGAAAGAGAGCAATAACACTGGAAATGCTCGGATCAGACTGGGTCAGTCTGGAGAAAAACCTAAAAAGAAGGTTTATTTTTTCAAGAAGTAAAATAGAACACACACCAATTCCAAAACAGTCTAAGTCTGTTTTGCACTCCAAATCCTCAGCAAAATGTAAAATTAAGAAACTCCATGCCCTATAGAGCAGTGATCCCCAACCAGTAGTGGATGCATAAAAAACAGATGTCCTGCCAAACATTCTCTCCTGTACGCTGCCAGTCCATATAGGGGTTACCAAAAAGCCAATCAGAGCTCTTATTTGACATCCCCATGGACTTTTTCATGCTTGTGTTGCTCTCCAACTCTTTTTAAAATTCAAATGTGGCTCACGAGCAAAAAAGGTTGGGGACCCCTGTTATAGTGCATGACATAAAGCAATGCTAGATGTGCAACAGAAAAAAATGGGTCTGTGCGGAGTCTGCTGCTTCCCAGTCCAAGGCTTTGAAGGTGTTAATATTGCCAGCTGCAAACTCAGCAAGTAAAGATTGGGTTGAAATCCCCATGCTGCTAACATTTCGGGAAGCTCAATTTGGTCAATTCATTAAACACAGAAAACAGCAGCAGTCTCAGAACTAAGGACCGTGACAGGATTGATCCGCATTGTAAATGACTCTGCAGCCCGCAAGGCGCTATTAATGTGAATATTGATTCATTTTTAAGGAGACGACTCCAAGATCCCGAAAAAAAAATTCAAACTATATGTGCAATTTGGTAGCAAGAACAATTTCAGAACTGTGATGAAAATCCTTCTTTTTAATTCTGTTTTTTTTTTTAGTAAAACAAAGGAGATTGATCTCTACAGCTAAAGGGCATAAGAGTTGCTTATAATGTTATTGATGAGCCAAGGTCATACTGAGAGTTATCTAGTGGCTGGGGAGCTGCTACTTGGGCTTCCCATTGGGATGATGGGATCTGTAGTTATTTAAAGAGTTTGGGAACTAATGTTTGATGTCAATGGTCTCTAAGGAAATTCCTCTGTTGAGGGTAAAGTGCTTTAGTGGAGCCGGGGTTTCAGTTGCAGTATTTTCATTAAGATTAGAAATCATAGCAGAATGATGCACTGATGGCTAAAATCTTATTGCCTTCACTCACTTAATAACCTGACTCATCTCCAAGTGTCCCTCTGAAACACAACAGGTGTTTCACATATAAAATCCATGGTCACATTTTATTATTGGTAGCCTTGGAAATATCAATATACAGTTATGAAATGGCTAGATATATCAAACGGGAAATCTGCTTTGGGGAGATGTTTAGAAGATTTAATTTAATGCCTGTTCAGAACATAATTTTACAGCTGATTGCCGATGTACCATTGTCTTTTATGTCAGATGCATCTGACTGTATCAATCAGTAAATTAGAATTGAAACTGTTTACTTGTAATCTCTCTTAGACTGTTGGACCAGATCAGCAGCGAGTTTGGCCTCCTAGGGGTTAGTAACAAAAGAGGAATAAAGTTAAACATATTTATATGCTTTGGCATGAAATTGTTTGTTCCAGGTGAATGTCAATAATATTTTACCCCAGTTTCACACCCATTTTAAGATAACTCCACCTCTATAGTCTAAATTCAATTGAACATTCAGAAATGACATTTGGCTTTTACAGAAGTCAGTGGTACTAAGTAAGCACTGCCTTGTTACTCAAAGGAGAACCAAAGCTTAAAGGATAAGTAAACATTACAAATTAGTGAATATAAAATTGATGAGGGTGCTGTACTAAGCACTTTTGCATTGTACATTCATTGTATTTTTTTTTTTAAATTCCAAGATATTAAAGGTTAAATGTACTGTTAACATCAGTGAATTTCGTTACAGCAGCACCACCAGTAATCAATTAAGTTTTCAATAAATTTTGTTACAATTGTGCCACCTGCAAGTCATTTTATGGCCAGTCTGACCACCAAATAATGAAGTTTTCAGAAGAAAGAAATAGGCTGATGTTCTTCTGGTTAGGAAAAACACTAGGACCCTTCCTCAAATATTTCCTAACCAGAAAAACACCAAGCCAGCCATCTTTCTTTCTCCTGACAACTTCCTATTTGGTGGTCAGACTGGTTCTACTGCGCATGTGCAACAGTGGGAAGAAAGAGGAAACCGGAAGAAGATCTCTCCATGGTGCTCACCGATATAACCCTGGGTCGGTGAAGTTTTCTGCTGATAGGAACACCGGCCCATGGTTTCAGGTAAGTCGATACAATCACTTAGGGGTGCCTAACATTTGGCACCCCAAGTGCAAACAGCCTTCCCTTCTCCTTTAATATCTTGGATTTTAGCAGCCCTGTAACAATAAGGATCCAGACCTCCAAAGTTACCTGCAGGGGTTCCCCCATCTTGGATCTTTGTAGGCCATCTTTTCAATGCCAGTGACACTGCTGATGTTCAATGTGTTCTAGAGAGCTGGCTGCAAAGTTGAGAAGCTAACCTTGGTTGTGGATAGAAAGCATCAAGCAGAAAATTAGGTTTGCATGTCACAGAAGCTGATACTACAGTTCTGATTATTAAATTCAAATGCAAATTGCTCTGGTTTCTGAGCTCCCACGTAATGCGAGTTTGAATTAATTACTAATTAGCCTTGTGTTGTGAGTTTTATGGTATATTGTCAGAG
>CM044444.1:20146633-20161857 GCA_024363595.1 Xenopus borealis
TCTACATGCCAACATGATAGCTTCTGCAGTAGGAGAATACCCAATTGGTCCTACCCAATGCTCATGTCCATCTATATGGACATAAACCTAAAGTGCCCAGGCGCAGCACAAAAACCTGCAACTGTACAAGATTTAAGATTACTGTAGGGTTCCATGATTTGCTGTGATTTGAGAATGCATCATTTGGGGTACCTGCAGTTCAATGTATTCATTTGGTACAGTACATACTTTGTGAAGCACAGTCAAGATACTGTAGCCCTTCCATAACAGCATTTGACAGCTTGAAAACTGACTTATGTAGCCCAAAACATCTGTGGATGTGCCAATATAGTATAAGGTGGTTTTAAATCTACATTTCCAATGTAGATGCACCCGTGGGACTTATTTTAAAACCATATGTTGATAGTTTATTAGTTGTGTTACTAGATCATCTTCTTGCAACTTACATAAAATATACATTTCATTTTTCAGTCCAGTGATTTTTCTATTGCATTTCTGCATATCTATAATTTTTAAAGCACTTTCTTAGGATTTTCATCACTGTGGGACTTACATATTAATTGACTTGCTCTATAAATATGTTTAATTAATGAAGATTCTCTGCTCGCATTAGCATTAAAAACGAATTTGCTGTTTATTGAGCCAGACCATTGGAACATGATAGAGTAATTCAGGGGGGAAGGAGTTGGAAGATGATTCTATTTATCTTTTTTTTTTTTTTTGCAGTCTTTGGACCATAGAGATATACTTCAGTGATGATTCGGAATTATATATTGTGTAATCTCCTTGGTTCATAAACAGCTTGAGTGTTCGCATGGAGATCTCACCGTGTCATAATCCCCATTCTGAAATGTCTGTTTTATTGAAGCTTCGGCTGATCTGCAAATATTCTCCTGAGCACAGTATTTAATGTGCAGGCAGAACCCAAAAGTTATCTCTGTACTGTGCTCACAGACAAATTATGGAGTGCATTGTGACCAACTCTTGGGCCTGTCTGAGGTGTGAGTTACTCAGGTCAAGGCATACAGAGCAGAAGGGACATTTAAGGCTCAGGCCAGATGGTAAGATTTGGCGACTAAACGCCTTGCGACTAATCTCCCCGAACCGCTTCCCCCTGCCTTCCAGCTGCTTAAATGAATAATCACCTTCGCCTATTCACACGCGGTGCTGCGCTTTCCCGAAATCGATCTAAATTGCCTAAGGAGGCAACTTCGAGCGACTTCAGGAAAAGCCAGCGCCGCGTGTGAATAGGCGCAGGCGATTATTCATTAAAGCCGCTGGAAGGCAGGGGGAAGCAGTTCTAGGAGATTTGTTGCCCCAAAGAAGAGGTGATTAGTCGCCAGGTGAAAAATCTCATTGAATCTTCCCGTCTGGCCTTACCCTAAGAGCTCATGCTTTTATCAGTCAAGGCAATTGTGCATTTGTGAGTAAAGCACAAATAGTTTTGTTCTGATTTACTGCTGACCAAATAGATGTGCCACTGGGATTTTATGAATAAATATATTTTGTACTTCTCTATCAAACTTAGAGCATTCGTGCAGACAATTATATCCGATCTGTACATTATTTAACCAACAGTAGTGCCATCTGTCACATCTATAGATCACTGCTTCCTAATAAAAGTAAAATCAGTGCCATGGCCATTCTAACACCAACAGTGGCGCTATAGAGCGTCTCCAGTCCCCGTCAATCAAGGGCAGTTGATAGTCTCAGAGTGGCCTCAGAGAGCAAGCAGACTGGAGATAAGGAGTGCAAACCCTTGAAGGGTGTACCCAGTCCATGGAAACCATCAATGGCTATTTTATAGTGCTAATGAACACAGGTCACCTTTAACAGCTTTTAATCTCCAAAGAAAACTATAGCACTACTAATGTTGCAGCTGGCAATTAAAACCATATAACTTTTCAGTTAACTGTGCAAACGCCCCTTTTTCTCTTTTACAATTTTCTCACTCTTGGGGTTGCCCCTAATGGTCTGCAGTTTGCCATGTTTTTCAGTGTTCCGTGACAAGGTGTTTGTCATTTTGAATTCAAGAAGTGTCAAGAAGTGTGAAAAGCCTATCGACAGCTCTGTTAAGCATAACGTTGGCTTCTTTGGTGAAATAGCGACAAGATAACAACATCCGATATTGTGCACGCATGTGCCTTTACTTTCACTTAGCAGTTAGACCCCTGAGACTTCCCTGCTCAAACCTGTATCTGACATCACAGTGAGTTCTAAAAACATAGGTGAGATCGGGTACTCTTTATTGATAGGACGAACCCCCAAATAACAAATATCCTGTTCACAGGAAGGATATGAACAAATCAAGTTGTCCTCCACCAAGGCACATGGACTGGGAGAAGGGAGGTCACAGGGGCGATCCTGGGTCTACTGCCGTCTGAGGGAGCATCTCAGATGTTGTCCCCTTCTCCTGCTCCTCGCTTAAAAATGTACAAGCTTTTATTAGAAGCACAACCCCCAACATACAAAATCTATTTGCCAAGAGTGGGGAAAAGAACCCTCAAGTTAATACATAAGACTTCTAAAGCTTCCAAAACAAGAGAAGCAGTATATAAACTGATAACAAGGAGGCATTATACACCTGCGAAACTAAAAAAATAGTACCCCACTAGATCAGGGAAATACTGGAGGTCCTGAAGGGAACCATACCCACATCGGGCTAACATTCCCACATCTACAACAATACTGGTGTGAAATAATAGAGATCATAAATAAAGTAACGCAGAATAATATAAAGGTGGATAACCACACAACAATTATGCTGAATGCTATTCTAGACACACAAGAAACAATAAGTGACCCCCTTACTCTACATCTGCTGCAGGCAGTAAAAGCATTCATTCCAAGACAACAGGAGATACCCCGAAACTCTGAGAATGGCTGACAAAAGTTGAAGAAATTAGACAAATGGAGGAAATCACATGTTTAATATACAGTACAGCGAGAGCACTAAGTACTGGAAAACTCAAAAGTGTAACCAAATGATGTAAAGACAAATTACAACTACAACAAAGTGCATATAGAAAGACAGGAAACACAAAGCCCATTCACATCCCCAGACATAGAGGTGCAAATTCACTAAAGCGCAAAGTGTTTGACAGTAACGCTAATTCGCCAGCGTGACGTTAATTTGCAACTTTGCTGATTCACTTCGCACCCTTACGCCAGGCGAAGTTGCGCACTGATGAAGGGACGTAACTACGCTAATTCACTAAGATGAACATTTTTGTGAACGTTACCTTATGCTAGACATTACTTTGCCAGGTCAGACCTCAATACAATAGATAGGAGTTAGAAAAATAAACTTGAAATTTCTTCTAGTTTTTTGCTGGCGTCTTTTACCTTTTGTAGGGTGATAGTCTGAAAAAGAGCAAACATTTTTTTAGGGTTACCCTCCTTCCCCCCCTACATTTCCTAACATTTGGCAACTCAACTATAGGGGGGGCACATGTTTATGGCAATAGGACAACTTTATTTAATTTATTAAAGGTTTCCTGGGCTTGTGTAGTGTAATGTCGTGGCTGTAACATACACCTCTATTATACGCTTACGTTCACACCGTATGCAAATTAGGCATTGCTAGTGTAAATGCAATTTGCCTGGTGAAGTAACGGTAGCGCTACTTCGCTACCGTTCGCCACCCTGAGCGCAAATTTGCATCTTAGTTAATTTGCGTAGCGCTGGCGAAAATAAGTTGGCGAAGGCAATGCTAGCGCATTTTCGCGCTTTAGTGAATTTTCCCCATAGAGTGAATAATGCTTATAGTATACCTAGAGTTGTGTATATTGAGTTATGATTTGTTGCCAAACTTGCTTGTCTATGTGTAAAATGTAATAATATGACGTATGGAATTTTCCCCTACCTCACCCCCCCCTTTTATTTCTGTACCCCGAGTTGGACCAGGTAAAGTGGGGGCACTGCAATGAGTGCTATTGTGTTCTCTGCTCTAGTGAAGACGAGTTTTTGGTTTAAAACCTGGAAATTTGGCACTTTATGTTACAGGAGACCCCTGCGCAGGTCATTCCGCAACCCGGACCCACAACCGTACACACCTGGACCCGCTACCCAACCCTGACCTGCAAGTACATTATCCGCAACCTGGACCCACAACCCTCTGACCATTAAGAATCAGGAAGTGCTATCATTGTAAATGGAGGTGACATCATTGAAAGGCATGAACCTGCAAACCGGCAGAACAGCCCACCAGCACACCCGGAACTTCTACCCGCAGGGTATTGCAGGTTTTTGCGGATACCTAACCCGCTGCAGGATTATTCTACCCCCTTGTAACTAGCTGCTCACTGCTGCCTGAGGCAAGTTTCTCGTCTTCACTCATGGCAGAAGCAGCCCTGGGAGGTCAAATCAGAATTGTGCCTAACAATATTTTGGAAACACTTTATGGCAAAGGTAATCTTAATGAGTTGTTCATTTTTAAATTAACTTTTATTTTGCTGTAGAGAGTGATATTCTGAGATAATTTGCAGTTGTTTTTTTTCTTTTTTTTATTATTCGTGAGTTTTTCAGTTACTTAGCTTTTTATGCAGCAGCTATTTGCTTGCAATCTGGTTGCTAAGGTCCACGTTACCCTAGCAGTCATGCACTGATTTGATAAGAGGCCTGACTAAAAAGTAGCAATAACAATACATTTATAGCCTTACAGAGACTTTGTTTTTTTAGCTGGGGAGAAGAAGAGTCTTTAGAAGAAGAAGAAGGCAACAAATTCACAAGGTTATAAAAAAAGAAAGAATTAAGGTCAATTGATAAGTTACTTAAATTAGCCATTCTACAACTTACTAAGTTATCTTAAAAGTGAACCACGTCTTTAAGATACAATTTTTAAGTTTCAGGGCTTCAGTGTCTTCTGTGAGCAGAGTTATTTCATTCCAATGTGTTTTTTTGAAGGACTTCTGGCAAAGATACTGGAGAGCAATAACCGCAGGAAAGTAACTATGAGGAAATGCAGGGTTAGTTGACAGTTGATTAATTAAAATGCAGTGCTGAAGATTACTTAACTTACCTACTCTTGACACTTACTATGCCTTTTATCATTGACCTCTCTCTGTATTCAATTTTTATTAGGTTATATTAACTACTGTACTGCTATGTAGTATGTGCTAAAACATTTAAATGATATCATTAGAAAAAATGTCTCAACAGTATGTGAAGTAGCTTGAGCGCCGCACTGAAGACTGATGCCCATGTCAAATAAAGTGTAGAAATTGTATTGGGAGCCTTAAGGATTTGTGTGATAACGCCAACCTCAAACTCAGTAGAGTAAGTATAGAGGACGCAGTTGTAGGGGGGCCCAGACTGTGAGGTCTGCTTTCGCTATAGCTAATAAAAAAAAGCCCTGCTCCCCAGCCACTGTCTTTTATAGAGGAAGGAGGTGTGGGCGGAGTCAGGGCAGGACTTGGGCAGTGTCAGGATGTGAAGTGAGTGGGGCAGAGTTACATAATGGCTACACAGCAGCTTGTTCATATACACTATAGCAGCTTTCTAAGTCACACACCCGTTGTGCCCGTGTAGGAAACAGTTCATAATACTTTAAGGCTAGAAAAGGCTAAAATGAAGTTAGCTTTATCAGAAAAGTCTATTTAAAACACCATTAAACCCTCAAAGTAATGCTGCTCTAAGTCCTCTGTCGAAAGAAACACCCCATTTCTTTCCTTCTATTGTGTACACATGGGCTTCTGTATCAGACTTCCTGTTTTTAGTTTATACCTCCAGGGCTAGGGCTTGAGCATGCCTCCCTTCACCCCTTCCTGCTTTAATCTCATAGTCCAGAGCTATGAGTGAGCAGGGAGGGACTCAGACAGGAAGTGATGTCACACCAAGCTAATAAGGCAGCTGCTATCCTAACCAAACAGTGATATATTCTAGAGCTGTTTACTCTGGTATCGTAAAGCATTCTGCAGAATAAATGAGTGTTCTAGCTTGCACTATTGCGGCTAATCTATTTGCAATAAACTGGTTCATAAACTGCTTCGGTCGCTTTCCTTCTCCTTTAAACTGGAAGCAAAATCAGATCTCTGTCTGTTAATTGGCTCATGTGACCTAACTTTATAGTTTGTTTGGTATGTTTATGTGCACTGTTGAATCATCCAATCCCAGGAGGCTGTCCTTATTTTTTAAAATGGCCATTTTCTATTTATGATTACCCAATGGCACATGCTACTAAAAAAGTATATTATTATGAAAATTGTTTATTTGCATGAAGTAGGGTTTTACATATGAGTTGTTTTATGCAATATATTTTTATAGAGACCTACATTGTTTCGGGGGTATACAGTAGTTTTCCTTTAAAGGAGAAGGAAAGGTACCAAATCAGTGTATTGTCAATAGATTAGCCACAATAGTGCAAGCTAAAACACTATTTATTCTGCAGAATGCTTTACCAGTAAATGGCTCTAGAAGCTCTCTATTTGTTTAGGATGGGAGCTGCCATAGTAGCTTGGTGTGACATCACTTCCTGCCCAAGTTTCTCCCTGCTTACTCATAGCTCTGGGCTCAGATTACAGCAGGGAGGGGTGGAAAGGGAGGGGTAAAGGGTGAGAGGAGTAAAACTGAGCATGCTCAAGCCCTAGCCCTGGAGGTTTATGCTGAAATCAGGAAGTCTGATACAGAAGCCCATGTGTACACAATAGAAGGAAAAAAATGCTGTGTTTCTTTTGACAGAGGACTCAGAGCAGCATTACTTTGAGGGTTTGCTGATGTATTTATTTAGACCTTTCTGATAAAGCTTACTTAATTTTAGCCTTTCCTTCTCCTTTAAGTAAAATAAATTTTCTTCCTTTAATAAAAGTGTTTATATATATATATATATATATATATATATATATATGTATGTATGTATGTATACATTGGACTATCCAACAAGAAATGTGTTTGAGGAAAGTACTGTATCTGGGACAGAAAGATTTAGAGCTGCATAGAATTTGCAGTAGGGGTAATTGGACATGCCATTTCCAATGTGGCTCTTGGATTACCATCCTGATCTTTACAGCAGTAAAGAATTTAGTGAGAGAATGGAAACCATGTGTTGGATAGGTATGCATACACTATGGTGTAGATCTTGTCAATTACAGCACTCCAGGTTTCTTTCCTTTAAAATAGTTACGTCAGGGCAGCAAATGCAAAGATGAAACGTTTCGAGTGGCACCCCTCTTTGACAAGCCACTCAAAACTTTGCATCTTTGCTTTTGCTGCAATGGCGTAACTATTAAAGGCATTTTAAAGGAAAGAAAGACAGAGTGATGTAATTGACACAATCTATGTATATTTTCAAGGAGCTTTGGGGAATAAGCCCTGTGAAAAGAAAAGTACAGAGTAAGGGGCAGATTTTACTGTAATTCGATCGATTGAACGATCGAATAAAAAAAATTTGATAGATCGTTCGAATCGATCAATTCGAACAGTTTAATCGATCAATCAAATTTTTTTATTCAATCAAAACTGATTCCCAATTCAGTCAAATAAAAATTAAAAGGGGAAGTAATTCAACCATCAAATATTCAAATAAAATTTTATTTGAATATTCAAATAATTTGAATTCGAATATTCGATATTCAAATTTGCCTAATTTGCATATTAGAAGATTCAAATTTAATTAAAATTTGATCGAACTTCGAATTATTTATGTGACTTTAGTAAATCTGCCCCTATGTGTGGTGTATTTGGAACTGCTTATATACACTATGGTGTAGAAAAGTCCCCAGAATAAAGAGGCTGGCTACCAGCCAAAAGGCTGACCATGTGCATTACATATGTATCACAAAAGAATAGCTTTATATATGTATAGATCTTGATAAAAGTCCCTGGTGAGATCCTTCGAGAAAGATTCGGCTGAATATTGAACCGAATCAGAACCCTAATTTGTATATGCAAATTAGGGGTGGGAAGGGGAAAACATTTTTTACTTCCTTGTTTTGTGACAAAAAAAATCATGCAATTTCCCTCCCCAAACCTAATTTGCATATGCAAATTGGGATTCGGTTCAGCTAGGCAGAAGGATTCGAATTCTGCTGAAAAAGGCAGAATCCTGGCCGAATCCTCAACCGTATCCTGGATTAGGTGCATCCCTAGTTAAATTTCCTGGTGTGCATCAGCAATTTTTTCAAATATGTATCATTTCCCAGGTAATATTCATTTTAGTGTCTGCCTATGCAGGAGCGCTCCACCATTGAGGTGAGTTGAGAATCGAAGAAGGGCCAGTACTTTGAAATTTTAACAATTCGAATCGTATTTTGGGCTATTCGATAGTAGCCCAAAATCACTTCGAAATTTTTATTTTTGAAATTCTAATTTTATTTGATTTTTCACATTCGACCCTTAGTAAATCAGCCCCTAATTAGAAACATGAACTTACTGCACCAGAAGTCTAATTAAACAAATGATTTATGCTTTCAAAGTTGGCTGCAAGGGACTGTCATCTTGTAACTTTGTTAACAATTTATGCAAGACCAAGACTGTGCACATGCTCAGTGTGGTCTGGGCTTCAGTTGGGAGGTTGAGCTTAGGGATCATCATAAATGATCAAAAACTGTGTAAGTCAAATAATATCTGCCATAGAAGCTGATACAGCAAGACTGATTAATAATGAGAATATACAGGCTGCACTGGGTCTGCGGATACGAATCTCTACAACAAACAAAGCTGCACGAGTTCTGGGAAGTAAGGTGCCATTTGAAAATATGATTATTTCCCTGCAGAGCAGTTAGGGACGTCTGAAGTTTCCTATCTGCAGCAGTCAGAGTAAGTAAAAGTAAGGGGGAATTTAACTGCATACAGTCAGGTTTGTTACGAAAACACTAGACATTTTTTAATTAAAGTATATTGGAGATAGATTTATTTTTCATTAAAGAAAGTAAAAATTGGATTTTTATTTTGCCTTTACATCCCCTTTAATGTCCCCATTTGCCAGCAACTAAATGATAGGGGACAGCAGTGGATGAGCAAGTGGATGAGTACATTGCTAGGGGCCCAGCTGTAGGTTTCAGCCTACAAAAGGCATGTGAGTGAGATGCAGCAGCTCTGAGTTACTGTAGTGGAGCCCTGAGCTGGTGTGTTTTTGCATAGCAGAGGGTAAAGCAGAGTAGTGTCTTTGCTACTACTACACACACACACACACACACACACACACAGCACAGGCATCTCACCTTTATGAAAATCAATCTCATCAGCTGGGAGAAAAGTGACCGTGCAAGGAGGGCTGAGGTTTGCAGCTTGGCAGCACATAGGATATTAAAGGGGCTTGGACGTATTCAGTGTGTGCCGGGAAACAGTAGCAGATGTGGATCGAAGCAGCAGGCAGCCAGCTCGTTAAGGTAAGTTCCCTGCTCGTACGTGAAGCCTTTGTTTGGGACAGAGCACAGGCAGTAAGGACAGTAGCACAGTCCCACGGCTCTCTATGGAGCGGCTCACTGCACATTTCTCTCTAGGGGGAGGCAAATGGAAGTGATGCTTGTGAGCAGCTCAGTCAATGTTATCCTAGAAAAGACCCTGGAGTGTGGAGCCGATATCCCACAGTATGAATGCATAGACCGCGTTGCCTCTCTGGCAGAGGCTATACAAGGGCTCTAAGTCATACGCAGTAGCTGCGATTTAGTTGTGTCGGTCACTGGGCACAGCTTTCCAAGGTTATAACCGTCTCGGTGCGGTTGGGATCACTCTCTGCCTCCTGATACTCTCTCAGTGTTGTTGGTCGTTTCAGCACCACGAGTGCCGGACAGTTCCTGGAAGGGATTCAGGCTAAATGATGTGATACAGTGCGGAGCGGGGGAATTAACTGCATCTCAGGGCTCCCTTCATGGGATACAGGATCTCTGTTTTACCTTCATGGGATACAGGATCTCTGTTTTACCTTCATGGGATACAGGATCTCTGGGCTCCCTTTTTAGAATACAGGCTCTCAGTTTTCCCTTCATGGGTTGCAGGATCTCTGGATTCCCTTCTTGGGTTACAGAATCTCAGGGTTCTCATCATGGGATACAAGATCTCAGTGTTCCCTTCATGGAATATAGGATCTCATAGTTCCCTTCATGGGATACAGGATCTCATAGTTCCCTTCATGGGATACAGGACCTCAGGATTCCCTTCATGAGATCCAAAATATCAGGGTTCCCTTCATGGGATACAGGATCTCATAGTTACCTTCATGGGATACAGGACCTCAGGATTCCCTTCATGAGATCCAAAATATCAGGGTTCCCTTCATGGGATACATGATCTCATAGTTCCCTTCATGGGATATAAGATCTCAGGGTTCCCTCCATGAGATATAAAATACAAGCATTCCCTTCATGGGAACAGGATCTCAGGGTTCCCTTCATGGGATACAGGATCTCAGGGTTCCCTTCATGGGATACAGTATATTAGGGTCCCCTCTCTAGCAGTGATCCCAATCAGTGGCTCCCAAGGAACATGTTGCTCACAAACCCCTTGGATGTTGCTCCCAGCGGCCTCTAAGGAGGCAAGTTTTGGTTACATAAAAACCAAATGTACTGCCACACAGGTTTAGGTTGCCAGTACACATACAGTAGGTGCTACCAAATAGCCAATCATAGCCCTTATGTGGTACCCTCCAGGGATTTTTTGCATGCTTGTATTGCTCTCAAACTTCCTTTTACATTTGAATGTGGCTCATGGGTTAAAAAAGGTTGTGGACCTCTGCTCTATAGGATACAGGATCTCAGTGCTCAGTGCATTGGTTACAGGATTTTAGGGTTTCCTTCATGGGAAACAAGATCTTAGGGTTACAGGACCTCAGGGTTGCCTTCATGGGACAAAGGATCTCAGTGTTTCTTTTATACTGTAGGATTCAGGATCTCGGTGTTCAATTCTAGAGGTACAGCATCTCAGTGTTCCCTGCAAGGGATACAGGGTCACAATGTTTCCTTCAGCGGATACAGGATCTCAGTGTTCCTTAGATTGGATACAGGATCTGAATGTTTCCTGGATGGGATACATGACCTCTGTGTTCCTTAGATGGGATACAGGATGTCAGTGTTCACTGGATAAGCACCTCAGTGTCTGTACAAAGGATACAGAATCTGAATATTTCCTACATGGGATACAGGATCATAGTTCCCTAAATGGTAATTTGATGAGATATAGGATATCAACATACCCTAGATGGAATACAAAGTCTCTGTGTCACCTACATGGAACACATGTAGATGGAGTACAGGATCTCTGTGTTAACAAAATGGCATAAAGGATCTGAGTACTTCCTAGATTGGATACAGGGTTTCACTGTTCACTAGTTGAGATACAGGATCTGGGTGTTTCATATTTATGATACAGGATGGGATACCAAATCTCAGTGTTAACTAGATGGGACCCCAAATATCAATGTTATCTCAGTTGGATACAGGGTATCAATGCCTCCCCTGATGGGATACACAATCTCTGAGGTTCCTTGATGGCTTACATGATCTCTGAGGTCCCTAGATGCGATATGGAATCACTGAGGTCCCTAGATGCGATATGGAATCAATGAGGTCCCTAGATGCGATATGGAGTCACTGAGGTTCCTAGATGGGATAGAGGATATGGATGTTTGCTACAGGGAATACATTGCTTGCCAAGTGCTGTCACTACCTCCCTTCTTTTTCCCAGCTACCCCAAGCAGACTATTTATGCAGGAACTGAACCAAGTGCTTATATTAAAACATGTGTCTGCTCTATACTTTTTGTGTCTGGAAAAAATCTAAAATCATCTGACTAGTTTAAAATTGGTAGTCAGCACAGGGAGAACATTTTCTATGTGAACTGTATCATTTACCAGCCAGGTCTGAAATGCACCCAGTGGATTTGTGAGAATCTAAATGCCATGTAGAGAGATGCACGCAGCTGACTCAACTAATTAGGATAATAAGTTGGAACATGCACATGCAGCCTTGCAACACTTATTACTCTTACAAGTTGCATTTTATTTCATTATTTTGGCAAATGTATTTTTTTTGGATAACTAGCATTGAGGCTACAAGTCACACAACATACCCAGGTGTTGTCTATTCCAAGCAATGTAGAGATAAATCATTGGTAACAGCTTATTTTGGATAGCCTCTTTCTTCTTCCAGGTTTTTGCAATATGATTTCATATCATACTATATCTAATGCATCAGTTTCAGTAGGTGTGAATTATGAGTATGTTTCTGACTCCAATATTTAAATCTCCAACTAAAGAATGATTCTGCCTTTTCAGTGGACAAAACCAGTCCAGTGCTGATGATAATGATTACTAGAATTTAAATGATTTGAACAGCACATTTCTCTTGTACTTTAAGGAAGGCAAACAGTGTGGAACTATAAAAACATTACACACATTCACACACACATGCAAGCTTATGCAGTGAATCCCTCACATTACACGTTGAATGATTTAATGTCAGTACAAGTTACTTCTGCTTGTATGTCCTGTGTTGTTCTCTGATCGAAAGCTGTTTTGGCATTTTATTTTCACATTGTGAAAAGCAGTGATCCGTGATTCACAATAATGAATCATTAAATAATTATATTTTTGCTTCCTATGATATTTATGAAATTGTCTTTTCTGAACTCATACCAGGAACCATGCAATTAGTGTGTATGGAACTAAGGGAGCTTTAAAAATCTGAAAGTTTGTTTTGGAGGTGACTAGTGATGGGCGAATCTCCCCAGTTTCGCTTCGCCAAAAAATTGTCGAAAAATTGGTGAAACGAGTCGCTGCATGCTTCTGACGCGCGTCGCGTAGTTTTTGACGTTTCTTCACCGAATTTTCAGCAGGTGAAATTTTGCTGGCGTTTGGCGAATCACGGGAATTCACCGCGATTTCGCCCCTGGCGAATAAATTCACCCATCACTAGAGGTGACGTTTTATGGATTAAATTCATTTGGTATGGTGGGGATTGTAGATTAACATTTTAAGCACCATAGTTGTACTGCCTTAAGAGAAATGGTTCTCAGATTGTGAGGCTGTTCATCCTAAGGGGTCCTGGAGTAGTAGCTATGGGGCACAAACTGAGGGCCAGTTGGGTAATATTTAGGCAGAATTCCTATTTGCTTTGCTAGATATACCAGAAAGCTCAGCCTGAACTGCAGTATGGTTGAGATTTTCTGTTGTAGATACTATTGCATGGGATTGTAACCTAAGCAGTAAGGGGGTGCATGTATAACAAATTTAGGAACTTAAAGGGGGGGGCTTGGAGATAAGTCTGAAAACTACTGCTTCATGGTAATACTTTTTTTAAGCTTCAATACAATATACAGTATATCTCAAGTGTTACATTTCATATGTAAATATTCAACAAAATATATCCATTGTGCATTTCCTCCTAGGGCAGGGGTTTCCAAACTGCGGCCTGAGGGCCAAATGCGGCCCAGGATGGATATGAATATGGCCCAGCTTGAAACGCTCAGTTCTCGAGAAAACGCCATGTTGCAAAGGATATAGGAGGGGGACTCTGCCAATTGCCCAGTTAGTAATAATAATATAATAAGTCTATTTAATATCCAGGTGTCCCATAGTCCAGTCTATAGCGCCATCTGGCTATCCAACTGGTATTGTAGTTTTATTTTGTGTATTTTCTTCTTCCAATGTGGCCCTTGAAGCCAAAAGTTTGGTCTAGGGATTCTTGTTGAGCTAGAGCACTTTCAGTTTCAATCTAAAACTGACCCTAGTTCAGGATATTGCTTTAGTGTATGCTTTTTTTTTTAGGTACAAGGCTATGTCTAGAGGTGAAACAAGACCATTCCTGTCCCCCCCAAATAAAAATTATTTGGAGGGGCCCAGTGCTCATTACCTTGTATGGCTCTGCTGGTTGTGCAAGGGGAGATTTTAATACTATAGAGTAAGCTGACCCTATTCCCTGGGCCCCCAGCCCAAGTTCTAATTCTTCTATAGTTATGCCACTGGCTATGTCCCTATATATTATGATTGTAAAGTGCCATTGTATATTTGGTTCTAAAGCCTATAGTTCTCTGTAGTCCTTTTGGATAGGTCGGTCAATACTAGCCCTTGGATAAGGTTCATCACTAACAGAAGAATGATGGAGCCTTGGGCAATCCATTTCTACAACAATTTTAGGAACTGTGTATATAACCTTTTATTTTCCCATGGATCAAGTTGACAAGGTACCACTTTGGTCTGAAAATACACCAGAATGTTGCTGTCATATTTTGCCTATTACTGATCATATTCTATACAAATAGCAAACAGCCTTTTACTTCTAGAATCTCTGTAGTGCTTGAGCAGACCACTTTTATGAATGCTATGCATTGTGGGAAACTGAGCCACTGAGAGTCATAAAGCTTTGTGAAGCAAAGGGAGCCAAGTGTCCTTGAAACATTGTAAACAACATCAACATCGAATCTGCCTAATTCTTTCACGCGTTCTGTTGCTACAGCAGGAGAGCAGGAAAGTATTTTTTATTATATTCCATATTGCTAATGATTTGATTACCAGGCAATTTTCCCAGAACAATTATTCCATAACAGCATCCGTTCGATTTTCGAAAAGGTTAAAAACGTGACACCTTGAAAACAAATAAGGAACTTTACTTGCTTCAGTATATAATCTATTTAAATTAGTGCTTTGTGTCCTGTGTAGGACTGGATAGTTCTGACAAAAAACCCCAACCGGAGCTTTTGTTTGGTTACTGTCTAACCTCATATTAACTGCTTAAGAGAATAATTAGCTATTCTGTTATGTTTGCCTTTGACAATAGTTTTTACTGCATGTGTACAATTTGTGCTTTACAATCTATATCTATAAGATATTTATACAGTATATAATAAATTATACAGTGCATTTATATAGACAGAATGGGGAAAGACATTTTGTAAAGTAAGAATAAATACTTGTCTGTACCACCTAATTAACTCATTAGGTATAAATTCAACATTCAAATAATACACTTACAGTAACTAATTGCAGGGCTGGAACTAGGGGTAGGAAGAAGAGGCACTTGCCTAGGGTGCAAAGATAAGGGGGCGCTTTGCAGGTACCTATTAAGTGTCTTCTGCATACCCCTAGTTAGTGTTCACTGCCCTCTCTAGCTCTCCTCTCCCTCCTCCTCTCTCCATCACCCTCCCCTCCTTCACCCACCCTTCTGTTGCACCTTCGGGTGTGTCCGAGCAGTTGCTAGTGGGCTGGCTGGCCAGGTTGCCAAGGGTGTCTGGTTAGCTTGGCCCGACCCTGCCTATATGCTTAAGTTAACCCCCTCTAAAAGCTGGCCATACAT
>CM044444.1:20189053-20216303 GCA_024363595.1 Xenopus borealis
GTGATGCCGTTCCTCCTCAATTCCCTTTTTTGTGCAGGAGCGGGTCCAAATCGTTTTTTAAAATTGCATTTCCATAACTTACATCTGCTAAAAATTATTTAAAGGATAGTCGAGTCTTACTTGGGGGCAGGGTCGGACTGGCCCTGCGAGACGCCGGGAAAAATCCCGGTGGGTCCCAGCCTACATGGGCCCCCGCCGGCCCAAACCCCCTCTCTCGACCCTGCAAGAAAAAAAATATTTGCTGCGCAGCGCCCTCCACAAGGCGCTTCGGACTGCTCTTTTTCACTCATGCGTACAGCGCTTTGGCGCTTCTCTTTTTTGTGCATGCTTGCTGCTCCATACGCCCATGCACACGGTCTCTAGGGGGTCTGGAGGGCGCCCTGGACAGGAGTCCCGGTGGGCCCTGGGCCCCCCAGTCCGACCCCGGCCTATAAGTTTTACCAGTGAGCACCACAGAGCGACAGACTTACGTCTTCTTCTATTTTCGTATTTCCCGGGGAAGTCACTTGCGCAGTGGAATGAAAAAGCGACTTTTTAGTCAAAGTCTGGCTTTTAATTCTAATACGCATGCACAGTTCTGCAAAGACAGCGGAAGAAGGATGTCTTATCGCTTTGTGGTGCTCACTGGTTAAACCCCGGGACGGTGCGGTTTTTTGCTGATAGGAGCACCAGCCCACGTTTTCAGAAAAGTCATTACAATCGCTTGGGGGTGCCTAGCATTTGGCACCACAAAGTAAGTCTAGACTTTCCTTCTCCTTTAAACATTAAATAAACCCAAAAGAGTTGTTTTGCCTCCAATAGGGATTTATGCAGTTTTTTAGGATTAAGTGCATGGTTCTTTGTATTAAAGCTACAGGACCCGTTATCCAGAATGCTCAGGACCTGGGTATTTCTGGATAAGGGATCTACTAAAAAAAATTTTAAACATGAAATAAACGCAACAGAATTGTTTTGCCTCCAATATGGATCAATTATGTCTTACTTAGGATCAAGTAAAAAAGTACCCAAAACATTACTTGCCCTCGGTGGAGTAAGAAGTTGGTGTAAAATCCATTCAAGCAACTGAAGTCCCCCTTTAACTTTGGTATAATGCTGAATTCCTGGTTGATGGAAAAAGAAACCCAACACAATAAATAATCACAACAATTAAAATCATTAGCATAATGTACTTTAGATATATATGCATTAGTTGTCCTTAAAGGCGTTTCGGGATTTAAAAGACGCAGATCTATGCAACATCTGCTGAGCTGTTTTCTTTTAAGTTGTGTCTGCAGCAGCCGCCTTTCAGAGAGAGAGGGATAAACAAGAATAGAAGCTACAGTATCTTCACAATGCACAATCTCTGTTGCATTCTGCAATGTCAGAAAGAATTAGCATCTGCTGCACTGGGTCAGGCACTACAAGCACGAGATAGATTCAGTGTATGGCTTATAGTGTGTTATTTGCTGAACAATAACAGCTTTCAGAAAGGGAACCAAATTAGAATGTACAGAAATGATGAATTCAGGAATAGAAATGTGAGGATAATTGAAGAATAGTGCTTCATTTCAGAGTGGATAAATGTGAAATGAATTACAGAGCTTTTACTGTTTTGGAGTTGGAGAAAAATCCAACAATATTCCAGTAATTTAAGGTTATGGGTAGATTTGCAAGTTCACAGGAAGACATAGGGAACTGGCAATAAAAATAATCTGGGGCCGTTTTCTTTGTCGGTAGAGGGGAATTACATAACTGAGGAATGCACATCCCATAGACTCCATCTGTATGTGTAGAAAGGAATTATATAACTGTGAAATGCACATTCTATGGCCTTCATATGTGTCTGTAGAGGGGAATTCTATAATTGAGGCATGAACATCCTATAGTCTCCATCTGTGTGTGTGTAGAAGGGAATTATATAACTGAGGAATGCACATCCCATAGACTCCATCTGTATGTGTAGAAAGGAATAATATAACAGTGAAATACGCATTTTATGGCCTTCATATGTGTCTGTAGATTGGAATTCTATAATTAAGGCATGAACATCCTATAGTCTCCATCTGTGTGTGTGTAGAAAGGAATTATATAACTGACGAATGCACATTATATGGCCTCCATCTGTGTCTGTAGAGGGGAATTATATAACTGAGGCATGCACGTCCTAGTCTCAATCTGTGTGTGTGTAGAAGGGAATTATATAACTGACGAATGCACATTATATGGCCTCCATCTGTGTCTGTAGAGGGGAATTATATAACTGAGGCATGAACATCCTATAGTCTCCATCTGTGTGTGTGTAGAGGGGAATTATATAACTGAGTCATGCACGTCCTATAGTCTCCATCTGTGTGTGTGTAGAGGGGAATTATATAACTGAGGCATGCACGTCCTATAGCCTCCATCTGTGTGTGTGTGTGTGTGTGTGTAGACTGAAGAATGCAAAATGTATGGCCTCCATCTGTGTCTGTAGAGGGTATTATACAACTTATGAATTCACATCCTATGGCCTCCATCTGTATCTGTAGCGGGGGATTATATAACAGAGGAATGCACATCCTATAGCCTCAGATGCTTCAGAAATACTACTATAGTTTATATGAACAAGCTGCTGTGTAGCAATGGGAGCAGCCACTGGAAGCACTGGACACACAATAGATAACAGATATGCTCCGAAGAATCCTATTGTATGCTGCAGAGGCTATTTATTATTTGCAGTGTATCTTGTGCCTTTTCTTTTTTTTTTTCTCCAACTTGAATGGCTGCTCCCATGGATACAATGCAGCTTGTTTATATATTTATATATACTATAGTTGTTTTTCTGAAGTAAACACACCAGTTGTACCAGTGGAGTTCAGCAGCACTTTGATATTTTATTTTATTGTTCCTTTACTATTCAAAAGTCAATATAATGATGTTACAGATCTTCCAGAAACCTCACATTCTTCTGTGAAGCCTTGGGAGGAGTGAATGAAATTAACCTGTTTTCCTTTCCATCTTTTCTTGCTCAGCCTTAATGTTAAACGTTTCCACGGATGGAGGGAAAGTAGTAAAGTTAATTTGCAAAACAATCGTGGTAGCAAAATGCCATTTCATATTCATAGTGCCAGAGGTTTTTGCTGTGTTATCTGTACGACATGCAAATGAGTTCCATCCTATTTTTTTTTTTGGATATACTTTAAGGTCACGCAGCTGTAGGAGAATCTGCAGGCAGCTAAAAACTGAGGATTTGGCTGCTCTTTCCAAACACTGCGATGGTGAAGAATTGTGCAGAGCTGATTACTGAAATTAAGGTTACATGAATATCTGAAGTCAGTAGCATATTAATCCAAAGAAATGAAAATAAGGTAGAAACATAATGACATTTTGAATGTAGGAATTAATGTGCATGCAGATTTAGGAGATGCAGCCAAGTGCAGCTCAGGTTGGACAGGGTCGTTGGGACTGGCCCAGACCTGCTCCCCCATGCTTGAAACCCTGCACTGCTTGATTTCTTCCTGCCCCAACTGATAGGAAAAGTTGGTATACTCTGGTCAGGGGGAGGAGGCAGATGGAGGAGGTTTTCGGCCGGCAAGGGGATTCTGGCGATTCTTTGCCTCTTGCTGCCTAAGGCAGTTCTTGTAATGCCGTTCCCCCCTCTCTTCCTATCGCTTCCCTTTTTTGTGCAGGAGCGGGTCCAAAAGAGTTGGGTCCCCAGCGCTACTGCAGCAAGTGCAATTGAGATTCCTGCACTAGAAGAGATTAATTTTTGGTTTAATGGTTTTGGACATAAGTTGCATGTATCGGTGCAGTTATCTTCCAGAACTTTTAAACATGCGAATTTTAAGTTTGTGTTTGTAAATTGAAACCTGACATCATTGTAAAGAGGTCTGTTAATAGTTTTCAATAGACTACAAATATTGCATATCTTTTCCACATTCCAAGGGCAAAGCAGCAATTCTTTTTACTTGCAGCAATGATGTACACCCTGGGCTGGTGCTCCTCTTGGGCCAGTTTTTCTCTTGCATTGGGCCAGTTTATCTTTTATGGGGGCTCCCTGTGAATATCCAGGGCTGGGAGAGCCCACATTAAGTACTCCAGTCGGTTGCATTTTTCAGAGAAGAGGAGCACCAGCACCGGGTCTAAGATGACAGTTATGTTCACTAGCACATTGGCACCCAACAGTGAATATGACTGTACTCATCCTTGACTTATAGATCCTCAACCCCCAGGCCCTTCATCCCCAATAATTGACACTGACACCAAACTGGGTGGAAAGGACGCAGCTTCATTTATTATAAATGTTATGGTAAATACCTTCAACATACAAATAATTAACCACCCATAACAATATCCATAACCATGCATAAACATATAAATAAACCATTGCTGGCTGCATATCACTACATGTAATTAAACAATCTGACAGTTACCAAACCTGAGGCTACTTCCCAACACGCCCATTTACTTTGGCACCTAACTGGACCTAGCCCCAAAATGCCTATACCTCCCGCTTAAACTATCCCCTCCATTTTCTATTTGCTTTTCGTCTGCCTATAATCCAGCCCGCCATGCCCCATCATTCCGCTGCAACAACACAGCCACATTATATCCTTTCTACTGTTAGCTTCCCACCCTCCCTCCCAGGTAGCACAAATACCATCTCCACTTTCAGGTAAAAAATGACTGCCCCTTCTCCAAGCCCAGCCTTGTTATACCCTCTGTTCATACTCCCCTCACTCTGACAACTACAATTCCCATAATTCCACATACTTCGTGAAGGCCCTGATTCATCCCCCAGTCATGTCCCTGTCCCTTAAACCTTTGGCTACATTCCCAGGGGCCCTTTAAGCTGAATGTTGTAGTTATAGAATCCCTTGATATAACTAATGCACAAATGATTAGAGTAAATTAGTAGAAAAACTGTAGTGATAAAAGGCCAATCTATTCCAAAAGCCATTTGAATGGCAAGCTTTCTAGGTTTCTAATGTGTTCATGGAAAGACAGCTTTACTGGATGGCATTGCTCCAAATTATGGATAGGACCTTATCTGGAGAACCCCAGGTCATAAATATTCTATACAATTGATCCCTTGATTTTGGCATTATGTTCTTTTTTGTCTCTTTCATATGCCTGAATTTCTAACTGTCTAGACAAGTCTTCCCCAACCAGTGGCTCACAACAACATGTTGCTTACAAACCCCTTGGATGTTGCTCCTAGTGGCCTCAAAGCAGGTGCTTATTTTTTAATTGGCTTGGATTTGGTTTCATATAAACAACATGTACTGGCAAACAGAAGCTCCTATAGGCTGCTAGTTCACATAGGGGCTACCAAATAGCCAATCACAGCTCTTGTTTGGCACCCCTGAACTATTTTCATGTTTGTGTTGCTCCCCAACTCTTTTTATAACAATGTGGCTCATGGGTAAAAAAAAGGTTGTGGCTCCCCCCATCTAGTCCATGATCTGATGCTTTGCAGAGCAAGTGGGGCATGATGGGTGAAAGCTGTTCTGTTATAGAGCTGTTACAGTGTGAATGTACTGCCACTTGCTGTTAACAGCTTCTATTCATGAACATTCATTCTCCTTCATCATGTTTGTTACCATTATTTTCCTTTTACTAATTTTCTTATGCATTTTCTTTCATTTAATATATATACTTCCCCACTAGACTGAAACCAGAGGGAGGGCTCACACTATCGGACTAGACCTTGGGTCATCACTGAAATGCACTGCCTGGCTCTTTTTATTAGCTGCTTACAAGTGAATCACGAGAAACTAATCTATCCATGTCACAGTCTGGAACATGGGCCTTGGTCCACAAGTCCAAATTAACTGGCTGTATTTTATACATCATAGACCAGTCACCAGACAGTTGCAAAGCTTATTTTTTTTAAAGAAGAAGGGTCTCTATTTTGGGTGACTGTCTTTTACATTTAATTGCTAAGCATTGATATCATTGCTAAGTCTTGTTTCAGAAAGCTGTTGTGATTATTGACGCCATGCCTGGTCCTGACTCTGATACTTTGCTGCCTGTCTTGACTCTCTACCTGTTTTGACTATGATTCTGCTTGCATGACCATTTTCTCTAGTACACTTTGGATCAAAATACTGTATGCTATGTTAGGTTCTCCCTGTTGGTCCACAGCCAGGGCCGCCATCACGGGGCCCCGCACGGGGTCACCCAAGCCACACCCCTGATCCCACCCACTGCACATCACAGTTAAAAGATCACTAAGACATCAGTGCTAAAAAAGTAACACCCCACACACAAAAGTTATAAAAAGCTATTGATTGGGGCCCCAATTTTTTTTTATTTGTATGGGGGGCCCCTTACAAATTAAAAAAAAATTGGGGCCCCAAAAATATATATTTAAAAAAAACCTTGGCGACAGGGCCTCCCTTACAAGTAAAAGTTAAAAAAATTGGTGCTGGGGCCTATAGAGCATTAAAATAAAACATTGGTGGCCAGTGGCAAGTAACACCCCACACACAAAAGTTATAAAAAGCTATTGATTGGGGCCCAATTTTTTTTTAATTTGTAAGGGGGGCCCCCTTACAAATTAAAAAAAATTGGGGCCCCAAAAATTATATATAACTTAAAAATATATTTTTTTAAATTTGTGCAGGGGCCTATAGAGCATTATAATAAAACATTGGTGGATAGGGGATTAAAAAAAAAAAAAACCCACATTGGTGTCAGTAGAATTGAACTGGCGGCTTCAGGACTTCAGTGTCGGCTCCTTTGTGACTTCGGGTCTTTCCGTTGCTTCAGGACTTCTCTTCTGTTCTGAACTTCCACGTTTGGTCAGGACATCAGAAATGTTGCAAACATCTGGATAAGACTAGTGATTGGCGAATTTATTCGCCAGGGGCGAATTCGCGGCAAATTCCCGCGATTCGCCGCTGGCGAATAAATTCGCGAGTCACCAGCGAAATTTCGCTTGGCGAAATTTCTCAGAAAAAACGAGTCGCGTGTCATTTATAACGACGCACCGCGCGCCGAAAATGACGCGACGCGCCAAAACTACGCAATGCGTGTCGTAAACGACGCGACGCGCCAAAGTTGACGCAACGCGCTTCAAAATCGTCCCGCGACTCGTTTTGCTAATTTTTCGCCGATTCGCAAATTTCACTGGAAATTCGCAAATTTTTCGGCGAAGCGAATCTCGGGAGATTCACCCATCGCTAGATAAGACCTTTACTTAATATACAATGTGATATGAACCAAGGACTCCTAAATTCACCTTGCCTTGTCAGATGTCAGGCTGAACCATTCTATAATTATAACCCTATAGAGTTTTAAGCAATCAGTTTCTGGAGCTTTAAAACCAACATTATATTGATCGATATTGAGTTTAAAGTCTGCATTGTTCCCAGACCCCAGTAAAGCCCCCATTTCTGCTTCAGAGCCCTGATGGAAAACAGAATTTACATCATAATGTACTTTTTAACTTCTGGGGCTTAGTTCAGGTTGCTTAAACATAACATTTGCCATACTGTACAAGGTACTGTCTTATTATTACAGAGAGAAAGGAAATCATTTTTTTTAAATGGCTTTCCACATTATGGATCCCAAACCTGTTTGTAAAACAACTACAATCATATACAGGTTCCGTTATATGGAAACCCCTTATCCAGAAAGCTCCGAATTATGGATAGGCCATCTCCCATAGACTCCATTTTATCCAAATAATCCACATTTTTAATGATTTCTCTTTTCTCTGTAATAATAACACAGTACCTTGTACTTGATCCAAACTGAGATTTAATTAATCCTTATTGAAGGCAAAACTAACTTATTGGGTTTATTTAATGTTTACATGATTTTCAATTAAGGTATCAAGATCCAAATTATGTAGAGATCCATTATCCAGAAATCCCTCGCAATCTAGATAACATGTTCCATACCTGTACAGTATACCTACATACATATAGCATAACTGTGTTAAATGTTCCTGTTTCATATAGGATTAAATAGTTTCTTTAAGACAAGAAATAATAAAAAATTATCAATTTTTATTATAAATAGCGAGCCCCCCCCAGAAAAACCATTGTTTTACATACCCCCTTCAGTTTATCAGTTGTCATGCTGCTGCAGTGCCGCTAAAGAGAATATCCTTTCTTCATTAAATTTCTTTTTAGTGTGATTTTATGTGGCTTTCCAAACTGCAGAGATTATTATATATTGCTATGGGGAAAAAAAACACATTTTCATAAATTCAAGCACCAATTGTTTTCCAGCTGACGGTAAAGGGCAGGTGCTAAAGCAAATTTGAAATTGGTGATGATTCCACAATGTACTTTGGCTGACTGATATGGAACAAAAGCTGTTAATGTAATGAAAGAAGCAGAGTGTGAGTTAATGAGTCTTGCTATGCATGTTCATACGGGGAGGCGTGGAAGAGTTAGTGCTAGAGTTAGAGTCTGTACACGGGACCATTGGGAGTGATATGCTTTCGTGTCTTGCTCAGGGCCCATTTGTTTTCAAGGATACCAGCTTTTAGTGATGTGGTTCATTTAGCACTGAGTTCAGTACTATGGGTTGGTATGCTAAAGATCCTTGGAGCTCCATTAAATTGCCAGCAGAAAGCTTAGGAGAATAAACCTTTGCATTTTATTTACTTTCTTTATATGTGCTGCACTTAAGGATTGCCAAATTCAGGTTAATTTGCTAACTTCCTGATGTGGAATGACATTCTTCCAAAGCTTTCTTTTGAGCCGCAGATTGATTGCCCAGAAAAAAAACGGGAAGTGCCTGGAGCTGAATAGCTCAAGGGAAATGCTATTTTCAATTGAAATCTATTTTTTAGTTAACCTCTTTCTTCTCATCCAGCCTATATTCAAGCATGGTGAATACCATAACTTCCATATTGCATATTTTAGTGTTTTCATTTACAATAACAGTGATCTGAGGTATGACTAAAAGTATATTGGGGTCCTGTAATACTAGAGTGTATAGGAAAAGGCACATTCTAGGTTATTGAGGCCTTCCCAATGTAGCGCACCCGTAGCTTTAGCTGTGGATTTGTGGAATGTGTGTGACCCGGCGAACTGCTTAGCGTGTGCCTAGGACCCCCAGTGTACCCGTGCAACTCCCTGCAACTCCCAGTACCTGGTGTTGTTCAGTGCAGCAGGAGATTCAGTCAGACACAGGTCTTTGCAGCAAACTTGAACTTATTTATTGAACTGAACAGAGTAGTAGGATACTTTGATAACCCCTCCAGTGGGATAATACAGACAATATGCAAGATAGATAGTCCGCAGCAATGATTCACGTTTCAAACAGGATAGTTACCCTTTCACTAGGTAATGTCTCCTCTCAGGTGGGTAGCACCAGGTCCTGGATTTCACAGCCTGGGGTCTTGTTTCTTGGCACCACATCTGGTCCTCACCTCACCCACTGTATTCAGCCTGGGGTCTTGGATCTTGGCACCCTATTTGGTCCTCAACTCACCCACTGTAATCCCTGATCTAGTGGTGTACATACCACAGGGTCCTAACCCCACTATTTCTCCTTGGTGGAGCCACAGCTGCTCACTAGCTACCCTGAGCTGCCTTTCACTCCTAGAGTGACTATCACAGTGACTACTACCACTGGCTAAACCTAACTTTAGAGGAACCAGACCCTGGCCCTGTAACACCTCTCTGGGAGGCACGGTCCCAGGAGTAAGATCCTGAGCACCTGGTGCTATATCCTTTTATACTTTTAACTACTGCCCTTAGTGGACAATCTCCTGGAACTAATATGGACCCAGGAAAAGGGACATAGCTGCCTGAGTTACTTAAGGACCCTTAGGTGTCCGAATACGGAGGGGAAACTGCCTGATTAAACTACACCCAAATCTCAGGGTCCCTACACCAATATTGAAAGACATTTTTAAAACAGAAACAGTCCAGAGAAGGGCAAATAATGTGATTTATGGGATAGATACAGGTGTTGAATCTGGTATTCAGAAAGCTTCTAATTACAGTAAATCCCACACCTATAGACTCCATTATAATGGAATTATTCTAATTTTTAAAAATTATTTTCATTTTTCCTTATAATAAGAAGATAGTGCCTTGTACTAAGTTAAGGTATAATTAATCCTTGCTGAAGTTAAAGCAGACATTTTGGGTTTCATTAATGTTTACATGATCTTTTAGTAAACTTACAGTGGTCCCCAACCAATGGCTTGTGAGCAACATGTTGTTCTTTAACCCATTGGATGTTGCTCCCAGTGGCCTTAAAGCAAGAGTTTATTGTTGAATTCCTGGCTTGGAGGCAGGTTTCGGCTGAATAAAAACCAGGTATTCTGCCAAACAGAGCCTCCTTGAGACACATCAGGATGGCTCGCAAGTAGCCAATCAGAGTGCTTATTTGGCACCCCAGGAACTTTTTGCATGCATGTGTTGCTCCCCAACTCTTTTTACAGTTGAATGTGGCTCAAAGGTGAAAAAGGTTTGGGATCCCTGACTTAAGGTATTGAGATCTAAATTACAGAAAGATCCCTTATCCAGAAAACCCGAGGTTCCAAGCATTCTCAATAACAGGTCCCATACTTGTATTAAGAAATTAGAAAGACATAAATAAATGTTAGCCAAACACTCTTAAATAGGTGCCCTGTACATTCTCTTGATAGAAAGTAACCAAACATGGTGCTAGGCCACTTGGATGTTAAGGAACCTGAAAGCATGTCTAGATATGTGATAAAATATTCAAGAAAACAAGGTGCATTGAAATAGTGTTTTAAATTCATACAATGAAGATACACCTTTTTCTTTACAGACCAGTCCAGTAGGAAAGGAATGATTTTTGCAGAAAGAATAAGTAGTGGGATCAACACCTTTTCTTGGAAAAGATCATACTTTTTTATTATGAGTGCTCTTTTTTTCACAGTTCACAATGTGTTTAGAACTCACCAGAGCTATTAGAAAACATTATCCGAATCTTGTATTGTGCAAGGAGCAGCTTGGATGAATGTGGACAACATGAAAATTGATCTCATTCCATCACTGAGCATGGTTTTCAAAGCAAGTCAAAGAATGGAATGAGGTGTAATTATGTATGTCACCCAGACTGTATGTTATACTTAGGACATGCTGTGTCTAACTGGGGATGGCAGAGGAACATTCTATCTTCTCAGCAGAAACATTTCCTACATCATGACACATTTTCTGCTAAGCTTCTAAAAAGTATCATCCCCCATAGATGCAGATGCTAATGCTACAGATCTGCAACCTTCTTTTTTGCTTCACTTTTATAATCAGATTGAAATAGCTGTCCAGGTTTAATTGCAGGGATTCTTAAAACCTTAAAGATGCTTGATTCATTTAATTTGTTTTCATTTGAAGGACATATCATTTTTTATATTTCTCCTCTAACCGCATTCTTTTTGTTGAAAACAACCATGCAACACCCATATTGCCCCATGAACTGGCACATTGTCATTGGGCAATGTGATTTTTGGAATGTGAGTATCAAGCAGCTAATTGCTTGTGATGGAATCTGTTCTGATGGTTCCTTTCTTGCAGAAAGATCTTCCCAGTGCTGAGGAGGAGAAGCAGCTACAATCCAACGTTCTTCATAGTTACTTGTGTTTTGCCTTTTTAGGGAGTCCATGTGTAATTTTTTAATTTGCATTCAATAAAGCTTGGTGGGGATGTATTTTACACAAAGGTTTTAAATTTGTTTTCAAAATTTTTTTGCTAATCTCAGATGCCCAAAGTAATGACATATCTGAGCTCTCAAATCACATATAAGGCTATGTCCAATATTTTATGTATTTATTTTTCTTGATTATCTCAATGTCGGTATGGAAGCCATTCTAACTGATTAGTTATTTAGTATGACACACGGAATGGGATCTTTCATTTTATTGCAGATCACTGGACAAGCCCTCCTGCCCTCCAATTTTTGACACTGCTTGGTTGCCTCTAAGGTTCTAGAAACAATTGTACATGCTATGATAGGGGTGGCTATGTCTCATTAAAGTGGTTAAGGAGAAAGGCAAGGAGATAAAGTCCAGCAATCAGGGTAGTCAGGCAGGAGAGTAGGGAGTGAGAAGATCTCACAAGAAAAGTCCTATAATGAGACACTGAACTTGTGTATTTGGCATCTTTTTTTGAATATGGCACCAGATGTGATCCTTTCATATTTGCTTGACTTTTATTGCTCATAATCAGATTGAAATATCTGCCCAGCTTTAATTTTTGTTCCAGGGAAAATACTGTATAGATATGTTTAACTAAGGAGGGATGTAAAGATTCCATAAACACCTTCCTTTGCACTCTCTAGGTTGACAAATTAAGCAGCCAAACCTCATCAACAGATGCAGGAGTATCCGGGCCAGGCCACGGTGGTTTGTCACCCATGCAAGCGCTTCAATCAGTGTTTGTATGTAAATTCAGGGAAAACTTAAAATGTGTGTAAAATGTAAATTCCAGGTATAGAAAATCAGGTTCTGCTATAGAGACTGTTAAATGCACCTGGCAATAAACGAAAATTCAACCCTGGTGTTGTTTTTCTATAGCTCCCACCACAGTCTACACCAGTGGTTTTCAAAAAATCTCAGTTCAAGCCCCCCATGAAGGTCCAATCACTGGTTAGGGAACCCTAAGCACATGGAAGCAGCAATGATATCAGTCATTTTGTCAAGGTTACAGGAATATCTAGAACAGTAAATACACTATCTGAGTCCCCTATCACAGCTCCAACTTTCCAGAGGTGGGCACACCCCACAGTTTGGAACAACTGGTGCCTTCATAGTGTACTGGGATTTGTGGTTGAGCAAATGAGCAACATGTGGTTCTAGGATGGATGAGCAATAGTGTTTACATCTACCAAGAATTTTCTAGATACTCCCATGATACTTCATAAATACTGGAGATAGTAAGCCTTTGTGGGTTACAGTGTGTTGCTAATGTACTGTATTGACGTAAGCCCCAAAATTTATTTTCTCTTATACTGTACAAAGCAAAAAAAAGTCTCAAATGAAACCCCCCTAAAATTCATATTCCCTTACTGAACTGCAGAAGTTGTAGTTCACATTATAGTCTTGTTACAGGCCTTAAAAAAGCTTCTCAATATACCAATACCAAAAACAATGTTAAGGGTCCTTGACCATATGTTTTTATGCATTTACCGATATTTTATTGGTGTGCGTGTACATGCCCAGAGCTTTAAAAATACGTTAGTTCTTGTTTCCTAAGCACACATCAGTCCAGCATATTTCTGCCATATATTCCATCCAGATTTGCATGTGATTCAGTAATCCCATATACTTTTGACAGTTTGCTTGTATTGCTTCCCTCATCATACACCCCCCTCTGAAGATTTACACAGTATTAACTGCAAAACTAGTTCATTCATTAGAATTCATTAGTGTTCCCTATCATTTTGCCCATTTCCATGTAAATCCTGCACCTTTTGCCTTGCAAGATGACAGGGGTCCCGATTAGGAAATGTCATGGATGAGCTGCAGCCTTTATTTGCGTGCTCATCCTAAGACATAGTTGATAAGTTATGAATACGAAGATGATTTCCACAGCCAGAGCCCATAAAAAGAGAATACAAATATGTTTTCTACATGGTGGGGGTAGGTCTGATTCCATCAAATGAAACATGGGCTATGCCAGCCTGAAGGACAGTTTGAGGGCAATTATCTAGCACATCTATAGTCATAGACAGAGCTTTGCATAATAAAGAAACGTACAGGACATCCAGTGGTTCGTTCTACATTCTATATTGATGGGCAACACAGATTTATTATTATGTCATTAGGGGAGTTTTCATTCTCTATGGAATATGTACAGTGACAGAAATACAAGTATAGCAGCGGCTGGCATCTGCTTGAGTAGCAGGTAGCAGCTTGAATATTTAGGTTTCAAGTCAGTAAGTTAAAATAAGAAAGGTTTGCAATCACATGGCTTCTGTATTTATTGGCCAGTTTTGTTACATTGTGAGACTTATAACCTACCTCTTTTCTTCTATGCTCTCAACACTTGTACTTAAATCTGTGAGGGTTCATTTTTTATTGTCTGTAACACAACTGCTAAGTCACTAAGTGGTGTTAAATTGTCCCTCTTTGAGTCCATGCAAAGAAAATAATGTAGGTCAGCCTGTAACGGGTTGTCAATGTTCATTACTGTGTTCAATGACTTCCACACATGCAGGTGCTGCAGACAATGTTTATTTTTATATAGCAAGTAGAACAAAGGTCATCATTTACTCACCCTGTATATGAGGAGGTCCAGATGCACCACCCTGAACCTTCAGCTAAGGGAGCAGGTACATAATAGTAATAGAGCAAATAGTTAGGCACTCGTTGGAACAATCCTCCACACAGATGTGTAAACAAAAGTATTGTTTATTCAGTATCCTTGGCACAGCCTTACGTGTTTTGTATCAACACTGATACCTAATCATAGATTGCCTTTGATTAAGTATCAGTGTTTATATGAAATGTGTAAAAGTGACCGTAGACACACAGATAATATCGTATGAAACAAATTTTCATACCATATTTGGTGTTTGTATGGTGGGAAACAAGCTGACCAATTTCGGCAGAAGACTTGGATATTGAAAATTTTGATCAGATGCCTTTTGAAGGCACCCAAACATCGGCCATTGTTAGTGCTGTATAGTCAGAAACAGGTAGAATTCTATTGTTTCTCCCTGTATATCTGATAATTCAGCTCTACACATGTGTGTTGAAAAGAATGATCTTTCTTGGAATGATCTTTTTCAAGAAAGATCATAATTATTGCGTCTATGGCCACCTTAAGGCTGTGCCATGGATACCGAATAAGCTATATTTTCGTTAACACATCTGTGTGATTGTTCCATTGAATGTTTATTTTTAACTCAACCACAAACGTTCACATTTAGAAACAGTGCATGTGTCAGATATGGAGCATATGGGCACCCACATTAGCATATTGGCATATTTAGATTCCCAACAGGTCATGGATAACTCCTGACACATGCAGGGGCATTCTGCCAGGCAGCAGCGACCCCAGTTACCCTGGTTACCAGGGTCGGCAAAAATGCTGCTCCTGGTAACTAAGGGACGACTTTCCAGTTTTCATTCAGGAAATTCGTCTATTCTAGTGCAGAGTGCACAGTTGCACGCGCTGCACTAGCGCAGTGGACCCCCCCACCTCCGTAAATTGAAGGCCACCTCAAGCGGCAATGGGCTGGATCTCCTTCCTCTACACCCTTTTGGGAGCTCCATCCCCACCTATCCCTTCCACAGTCAGGCGTTTCTGAAATGCCCCTCTGCCCTTCTCCAGACAGAACTTTTACATTGACAACCTTTGCCAAAGGCTTTCCTTTGTATATCCTAATCTATCGCTGTGGTCCCTTCCTACAATATGTCGTCTACCTCCTCCTTGGGGTTTCAGGCTACCTGTACTAAATGGCCTGCCTAACTCGAGCAGTGATTCTCTGGATTATGTGGGCATGACCTCCTCCACAGCCAGATCTTATTGCCATCACCTCATTTGGTCCAGACCATGAACCAGTGCGGTTCCCATTTATATACCTTCTGAATCCCATTCCGGCCAGGGTGTAGATTACATGCTGTGTCTACTACGACACTAATTCCACCTAAAGGGACAAAACCACTAACATAAAACATATATTATTACATAAAAATTATTGCTAAACATATACATATAGTCACATTACCCATTTATAAAATTCATACTAATGCCATCATTATTTTCCGCCTCCTTACAACCCCCACACAGGTATCACAAGTACACCAGGGTTTCTGGTCCAATATATCTGTGGTGCTGCCCATTAAAGTCATTAAAAGCAACCTGTGCCATGTATCAGCTGTTTTCTTTGCCATTACAAGTAGTGGTGATAAAAACATCACATAGAAGGCAGTTTTAGTTCCACTTGAGTGTACTGACCTCCAATACCTTTGGATGTCTTCCTCGGGGGGTGGTTAATGTGGAGTTATATTGTATATTGTAACTTGGATTTGGCTTCAGACTCAACACATTTAAGTGCTAAATGGAAAAACCTTGAGTCACAGTTAAAATGTATTTGCCCTTTGTTTGTGATTAGCCAGGGGATTTGCTTACAAACTGGGGGTTCAGAGACCACAGGCAAAACAAGAACCACCATCTATATGCAGTCTTGTACTCAGACATCAGCAGTAAAAAACACATATAAGGACTGTCTAATCTGAAATAAAAAGAGGATTTGCTGTTCCCAGATACCGACGGATTCCAATTATGTAAAAATTAAAAAAGGTTGATGGAGCTAGAAATATATTTGTAACATAATGCAGTAGTTATAATGTTATACTCGCCTTATGTGTTATAGCAAAATGAATCATTATTGTGTGCAAGCAATAATTTGGGAACATAGCATTCGCTCTATTAGACAGACAGGTGTATACACGGCAGGTTTTCGCTCCCCGGTGCTCTGCATTGCAGTATAGATTTCAGTTGACGAATATACAAGCCACACAAAGATTTTACTGTTGTCACTAAAATGAAATGAATAAGCAAAATTGAATTAGCCCTTGCGTTAGCGGCTGCCAGAAACTATCTCACAGTTCAAAGCACAGAGAAATAGAAACCTACAGAAAAAAAAAGAGACAAGCCAGATACCCACGGTAAATTTCACTCATTAGTATTCAATCACACAAAATTGCATAGTAATTAGCTGCCTAATATTCAGGAACATGATTATTGTTCTCTAGGTAGCGCGCTGCTCAGGTGATTACTGCTCTTTGTATTAGTACAACAATGACCCTAAGTTGCAATTGAAATGCATTAATGGCAGTTTAGAATGAGAACTATATTTTATTGCACATTTTTACTTTTTGTTTAACCAGTTTCTGATAGAATCACGGGCCATATTTAAGAGAAAAATCTTGAATGGCTCAACTACGATTGTGTAAAGTTGCACATCTAAAAGAAAGTTGACTCAAAACAAAAATGGAAGCTTTTCAATTGTTTGCAAAGAGGCAAAAAAATTACAACTGCCATAAAAATGGTGGGGAAAAAACGAAACTAAAACTTTCCTTATACTTGCCATTGACTTCATTGATAGGATGAAGAAATTTACATTGACTTTTTTATTTATTTTTAATATGTAGAAATTTTAGAATATATTTCAATAAGTTTAAAAACTCTAATGTGATTACAGTCATGATTGTGTTTTTTTTGCTTAGATTTTCTCAAATTGGGCAAAATGATCTGGAAAATTACAACACCTGCCCCAAAGTTCAGTGTATTTTCAAGATTTAAAGGTGAAAATGTGCAGGCCATAATGACAAAATCTTTTTTTATTGTTTCTCACACTGCTCTTATTATAGAAGGGGGGGGGGGGACTTAAGGCCATTGTTTAACCTGGGAAAATATTAACTTTGGATTCACTTTTTTTGGAAATGTAAAAAAGTTTTTGCACATAAAAATTGGCAAGCCAACATTTTGCCACATGCATGGTTTATTGAAAGGTGTTTTTAATTTCTTCTTCCGGGTCTTTGGCAATGTCCGCGAGTTTCAGCGCATGCACAGTTGTCCCGAACCAGGAAATTGCTCTAACTGTAGTTCAATAGACAAGTATTACTGAAGAAAAAGATGGCTGCCTTGAAGTCCAATGCCTGAAACTGCCACAAGGGGTGAATAAAAAGTTAGGGGAATTTGCCTGGTAAGTGCTACCCTGGCAGGGAGCAGGGAGGGGGGTCTACTGGGGGTAGGGTTTTTTAATTAAGGGTTTAGTTCTCCTTAAATACATCAAAAAACATTTTATTCCGATGCCCAGGAGGAAAGCAAGGGCCACTAATTAATTTTTATAAATTCTCAGATTTTTTCAGAAGAAAGGTTAAAGTTGCCTCATATACATTTTAATTGTAAAATGAAGTATGTTGAAGGGCCTTTGCTATGTATTTAGTGGACAACTCATAGCTTTATTGTTTAGCCAGTAAGAAAGCAGAAAGACCACAGCGCTACGCAACAAGTTGGCGCTATAGAAATACATGTTAATAAGACCAGATCGAGACTTCTGATTGCTTGGCTGATTCAATGACTACACTCTGAAATGACTGTTTTAGTTGTCACAGCAGTTTTTATAGTACTCCAGGAAGTATATTAGTCTTCCCAAAAATAGGTCATGTGCTACATATTTATATGTACTTGTAAATAAATTTCTCCAATGTAAAGCCTTCTACTGGTAGCTTCCAGTGACCCTACATGCTCAGATTTGGTTGGGATGATTTTGCACATACTTGCCAGTGGTCTGGGGGTTGGAACAGTTTGACCAATCTGGCCTGCAGTCATATTGCAGTCAGTTCAAAGAGAAGCTATTTTCTGCTAATGTCCCCTTTTTTTGAAGGATGATTGGTACTATAACATATGCAGAACTGATGGAATTGGAAGCTCCTTCTCACCTCTACTCTGCCTGGACAAGTGCAATGATGTTGTTTGTCCCATATGACTGATAAGAACACAAGTGAGAGGCCCACTACAAAGTTGTTTAGCTTATTTTAGTGTAGAAAATAAACTTTCTGGTTGACTTTCTCTTCAAAAAACTTTTTACATCACTTTCATAGAACACAGAGAAATGTTCTTCCATAGCTTACAGTGGCATGTAAATATAAAACCAGCACATTATCAGTGCGCATATATGTATTTTGTTTCTGTTGCTCTTGTTGCATGTACTGTCAGTAAATCTGATTTTATTCCTTGCACTATTATTGCCTCCAAATATTGAAAATATAAAATGCAGAAGCCAGTGGGAATGCCAGAGTGCAATAAGCAGAATGCATCTGAGGGCTCACAGAGATCATTAAAGATTATTCATTCTATTGATCTGCTATGGTTCCATTCTGCCGTCACAAGGGATGTTTTCCTGCTGCTTCTCTACTGTAGGAAGCTTTCATAGTAAATAAATAAATAAACTTCAAAAAGCAGTGTTCTCACTCAGTTAGTGCTCTTCGGTTAAAGTCTTTTTTGTTTTTTTCCCACCAGATCAATAAAAAAAGGTCAACAGCCCCTAAGGATTAGTCCAGTGGAAACTGACATAAGTGGTTTATATCTGGCTAAGCCCTAGTGTATCCTTATTTTTAGTCTTGACTCTCCAACTACAATGCAATGGGATTGGACTACAGACTCTTTCTGAAAGACTCATACATTGTGGGATGGAGAGGGTGTTCCTTTCATTATAACTCAGAAAGGAGATTTTTCCATGTAAAAATCTTTGCAATGATAACTGCAGAAGTGATTAAGAAGTCATAGACATTTACAGAAAATTAAAGTTACTGTGGAGAACTAAGAAATGCAAGGTGAACACATGATCCACGCCATTCTCAAATTTCCTCTACATCAGGCCCGGACTGGCAATCTGTGGGTTCTGGCAAATGCTGCTTTAAGTTGCCATAGAAAATGACTATTAAGTGGGCTAATGGGGGCTGTTTGGGCCTCTGTGTAGTAGGAATGGCAGGGCCTGTTTTGAATCCCAGTCCAGTCCTGCTCTACATGACCTGTAAATAATACTCAACCCAGGTGGTCCAGCCTTTTTCTATATAGAGTCTTAAATTGATTTTGGCCATTAATGTCCATTCATCTTATTGCATTTACTATTACTTGTCACTTTTTTTTCTGTTTAAGAATAATCGCAAATATTTTCTAATGAGCACAAGGTGTCGGTCGTTCCACCCTTTCCCAATATTAAAGTCATAATTTTTTTTTTTTTTTTTAAAGCTTGTTTAATTCTGCCAGGGTTTCTCATACAAGAAATAAGTACTTTTGGACACACAGGGGCAGATTTCCTAAGGGTCGTAAAAAAAACCCTTGAATTTAACCATCAAATTTTAAGGGAATTGAAATCCTTCGAATTCTAATCTAATTCAAGGGATTTTACCACAATTCGAACAATCAAATAGTAAATATTCGATCGAACGATAAAATCGTTCGATTCTAACCATTCGGTCAAATTTTTTTATTTGATCAAAAATAATTAAAACCAGTTCGGTAGGTTTAATCTGGCGAACTAGGCAGTCGGATAAAAATTTAAAGGGCAAGTTATTCGACTGTCGAATATTCAAATATTTGAATAGAATTTTATTCGAATCATTCGATTCGATCGAATTTTCAAAACTTGATGGTCGAAGTGGTCTTCAAAAATATTTGAAAATTCGAATTATTAATTTTGAAAATTATATCGAATTTTGAGTCATTCATGTGAATTTGATAAATCTGCCCAAGATAAAATAGTCTTTTCAGGTACATTGTAGAAGCCAAAAAATACCACTACTTACTTTGTTAATTGATTTTACATTTACAATCACAACAGAGTCATATTTAGTTAAAGATCAAAATTTGTATATTCTTGAGTTGCATTGGAGTAGGGATATGCCAGTGATTATTGAACACCTGTATTAGATGGTCCATGTAATTAGGGAACAAAAATATTCCGGATTCCTTAATTAGTAGAGGTGAAAACCATTGGACTCAACTCAGATTTGTAACTCTGAATTATTGATTCAAAATCTGTTATAAGTTGTGAGGTTTTGCTTTTTAAATTATGCGCAAATGATTCATAGTGGCATCTCTACTGAACAAATTCTATTCAAGGTCAATTAGGATTTTTGTACTGTACCTTATGGTTGGAATATTGATAGTTGTGTGTATTTTGTAGACAAAGAAGCCTTTAGAACAAAGGTTCAAAAAGTCAGCCGCTGAAAAGGAAGAAGAATGCTTTCCATTTTTTTTGTAACTTAATAGGAAGAAAAGTTTTCAATTGACAAAACAAAGCCAATGTAAAAACAGAAAATACATGCTTTTTGTTTAAAGTAGGTCATACAGGGAGAGATTAGGTAGAAGAGAATACATTCATTTGACCAACAGAATTAAAACTCTGTTCTGTAGTCATTTTGCAATATAGGAACAAGTGAGTTGAGAAAAAACAAAGTATTAACAATAAACCAAAATAGTAATGTGTTCAACTATTATATTTATCATACCTTTCAAGTGAGTGACGCTAGGCAGGGTGGTCCACAGAGGTGACAGTATCTAAAGTAGTGGGACCCTGCAGCTACCAAGTCCACAAAATATCACAGTGTTTTATAGCCGCTTTGTTATAAGCGATTATGGATTCAAAAACCCTATTTTCATTTACTCATCGTATTGTTTCAGGGAGAGAGTCAGCACCTCTGCAGTTTTCCATTTACAAATCTGGTGGCTGTCAGCATATGATTTGCCAAGAATTGGCCATGCCTATTAATATTATGCAGAGGTCTTCCCTAAAGGACAGTAAGCATTTTTTTGGAAAAGGATAAACAGGACTGGATTTACATATAGGGTGCCCCTAGGCCCACTGCTGACCATTACCCCTGACTCTTCCCATTTATTCATGCAAATTTTCATCCCTGAGACAAGGGCAATGGGGATGGGTTCATGGGAAATTTAAAAAAATTGTATGTCCTGTGAATCCCCAGTGTTTTTGAACCAATGTGGTTGTGGTTGGGCAGCATGCTGCCCCCAAAAATCCTGCCACCCTATGCCCGGGCCTTGGTGGCCTTTACACAAATCCAGGCCTGAGGATAAGATAGGAGAGGACATACTTTAACAAGGAAAATACATTGTTCCATAATGACAAGATGGCGGAGAAGTCAGGGTAAAAGTTTCTGGAGCTTGGCAGGGGTATGGCACTATATCATTATGATTTTATAGATGTACTTATCTGTTGTATGTGTTGCTATATGATCTTGTCCCATTTATCCATAAAAGATGCCATATTTGAGATTTGTCTGACACTGCCAGAAACTCCATGGGCTTCACCCTGTTAAATACTGGCCACTGCTCCTCCTGCTTGAGCCACAGGAGGCAGTATGGCTTCAGACCGACCCTCACAGAATGTCTGTGACTCTTCCTCTCTGTCAGTATTCCCTGGTCAATGCCCACTGTCCAGCCACACACACAATAGCTCATTAAGGGGATATGCCAGCCTGCTTTCCAACTCCCTGGTGCTGGATCATTGGCCATACTGCCTACTCCAAGCCACATGTTCCTGCATTCGAGTTGTTCCCTGTCCAGTAAGATCTGCTCCCTCCCTTGTTCCCACTGATCTGATATCCTGGTTTGACCTTGACCTGTTACCTGACTATGCACATTTGCTGCCGCCCCTTGACCTTTGGCCAGTGTTCTGCATTTGTGCCCGCCCTTGAATTTTGGCGCATCATATGGTCTTAATTCTTTGCTGCCAGCCCTGACCCTTGGCCTGCCTCAAGGACTTTGTTTTTTCTCTCTCTCCCAGCATTTTATTTTTTCCTTAATAAATATTAGTAGAACTTGCTGTCTTTTATAAATAATCATGCAAACAGGATCCTCCAATGAGTATCTGATTTGCAGAGTTCCAAGAGCATGATTCACTTCTCAAAACAAAAATATACTGCATATGCAATTATGTGCCTTTTAGGACTGTGGCTCATTGCTTGGTGTGTGTTCAGCTCAATAATGAAAGATGAACGCCTCTTATTCTTCCATCTCTTGACATAATCTCACTGAAAAACAGTTATGCAACTGACAAGTCATTATGGCTGTTCAAGGAAAAAGAGAACACTCCCTTCCTCTTATAACCACACATGTCACCACCCATCCCACAGCCACCCAGGATCTACAACACCCTAACTCCCTCTTTGTAACTATATAATGGCCCTCTCGGTTCCCGATCCCGACTCCCCACAGGCATTCTTTCAAGCCTTAATTATGGAATAGCAGAGGGCATGTAAGCTATCACTATCATCCAATATGCATTGTCTATCATCCATCTGTCATCTGTCTGCCTGCCTGTCTATAGGAAATGCCAGCATTTTATCTACAATAGGGAATGCTTTGTATATTTTGTATCTTGTTTCCTATCTCTATAAATAAATTAAAAGGCAATGGTGACCCATATAATACAGTGTTCCAGATAATCAGAATTAAAAAAAAAAAAAACGTCATGCCTCAGGCTGCAAAATGTGTTAATTATATATAGTGTTACATATTTCAATATATTTAAAGATTATATATTTATAAACGATATCCAGTGATAGGGCAGTAAATGCAAGCTACATCGCAGCAGTGCACTAGGAAGTTTAAAAAATTATTCTTTTAGACGTTTGGTATTATAATTATAATGTTCTATGGAGCCAGTGCTTTAAAAGGAGTCATCAACTTTCAAATAAATTAGCAGCAAATAACGATGATCTTCAGGAATTTTGAAAATGTGCTTTTGTACCTGGAACTGCAGAATGGAGTGTCCCTGACACCTTGTTGGAATGTGTGACATATGAATTGCCTATGATATAAGAATGTGGATTTATGAATACAAAGCGTACAAATATGGATATATCAGTATAAAGAAATCTCAAAACCTTAAGGGAGTGACATTTTCAAAGTAAGTTTTAGATTAAAGCCCATTTCAGCAATAGAAAAAATGCTACAGGCCGAAGAGACTGGTAGGTAAACGTTGGCTTGAAGTGTCCATAACCATCACCCATGGGGCCAAGACCTATATAGTAAGATTTGAAAATGAAAAGTATAGAGGGCTGCAGTGCAAGATTCTAATATCCAATCTGAATTCATCTGCATTAAGCATTTTTTCATATATAACACTCACACAGGTAATCACTTCTCAAGTTTGTCCTAGTTTCCACATACAGTATGTGCCACATTTATATTCTCTTTCACCATTTGTTAATAGCACTGCATAGGCTTGCCCTTAATAAATGAAAATGTATATGACTAATGGCCGCACTGCCTACCAAACAGAATATGCGTGAAACAGATTCTACTTTATACACACATGTTTTTATTTGTCTACAGCAGCAGAGAGACTTGGGAAATGTTGGTAAATGAGAGATGGTCTGTTATAGCCAGGGTTCCACCAATCACATGCCGTTGTACTTGAGCAAACTACCCACAATTAGGTTTTTCCAATATATTCGGTTCATGAAACCTTATTATTTATATATAGTGCCATTATCTACAATGACCTTTTGCAGAGTAAGGGTAACGTATCACTGCATAATCAATCAATCTCAATAACTACAAGGTCTTAGCCTTCTGCATAACAATAAATTAAAAGAAAATGTAACATACAATAAAAACATAATCTCAATAATGAATGTTTTGTGTGTTTTTTTTTACATATTGTTTCAGAATCTCAAATGCTGTATTTTCTTCTTTTTCCTACTTCAGATGAAGTCTGCCGAGATAGAGGACAGAGCATTGTTTACAGACGCTTACTGCAAAATCTGCAACGCGCAGTTAATTTCCGAGTCTCAAAGGGTTGCCCATTATGAGGTGAGTTTCACGTTCACTTTCTTGGTAATTTTATGACTCAAAATTTATTGCAAACTTCATAACTTAAAAAAACAAAAATGTTATTTTCTAATGAATTTATTCATGGTCTATAAATCAAGGTAAAATGGATTGTTTCATTGATTTCTCTGGGAATTTAAGCCATATTTTCAAGGATCATGGCTGCTTCTGCCATGAGGAAAGGTGAGAACCATGCCTTAGACGGCAGTGAGCAGCCGGTTACCAGGGGCAGAAAAAGCCTCCTCCTGTAAGATTAAAAGTCACATTTCCATTTGTTAAACTGGAAAATTGTCTCTACTAGTGCAGAGAGAGAGCTATAGTGCTCATTGAACTAGCGAAGGAACCCCCTTTTTGACCCGCTTTAATGCTAAAGTTTTAAGCACAGAGCAGGAGAGGGGGCAGCATTAGGACCTCGGGGGGCAGCAGCCCCAGGATCACCCGTGTCAATGATACGAATATACAAGTACAATCTCTATTAGATATAAGGTCATTGCAGCACATGGCGTTTTTACACTGCATTTCAAACAAATCGTCTTGGCGGAATGGAATGAATTGCACCAGCAAGATGGTAAACACATGCATTTCTGATGAGCGCAAAAGCTTTGGTCAAAAGTGCAATTGTATAATTGCCGACACACATATCAGTTCCACTATAATTGTTAAAATCCCAGCAGGATTCTGCTTCTTCATTTTCTATGGTTGGTAGAGCAAAGACTGTTGTAACCTTGAGATTCACATGCTTGTGCTTACAGAGAACAAAATCCATCAAATCATATTTTTTAAACGATTTTAGATATCCAGCGCTTTAATATTAAACAGAGATTTATTTTATCTGATAGTGTTCTCCCCATTTATCTGGGCATAAGACTATATATATATATCTATTCTATATATATAGATATATATCTATATATATAGATATATATATATTCAAGCAGATGAAAGCACTCACAGCTTTCCTGATGACGACCCCGTGCGGGTTGAAACGCGTTGATGTGAGCATGCAATAAAGAACCTTTCCTTTTGAAATCCCATGGAATTTGCTGTGAGTGCTTTCATCTGCTTGAATATACCATATCACATTGGTTAGCACCCAGCCTTCGCCTAGCAATGGTGAGTGCCGTTGGACTATGTTCTAGATATATATATATATATTTATAACCCCAGAGCAGGTTAAAATGGGGAGTTTTGCCTTTATTTTCTCCCCTGTAGGAGTTGAAAGCTGCAAGGAAGATGTTATTAGGCTTCTCTGTTTAAAGGATTTTTGTTGGCGGGGCCTGGAACTATAGTGTTCTGGAATGAGCAGGCTCTACATTCCAGTGTCCAGTTCACATGCTGGGGTTCACTTTCCACAGGAAGGTTACTTGTCTGTGCTAAGAACTCCAAGAGGGGCTGGGGATGCTGCCTGCCACTGCAAGGAGCAGAGGGAGAGGTAGCCAAGTGATTGAGTCTAAAGTGGTTGAGGAAAGCCAGGGCTGGATTTCTTTTTGGGTCTCCCCTAGGCCAGAGGGTCAAATAAACACCTACCTCCCCTCGCAAGCGCTCCCTCCCCACTCAAGCACTTCCTCCTTCTCCCCAAGCATGCCAACAGTGCCTGATTCCAAGACCAGCTGCCTCTTTTGCCCCCTCTGTGTACGTACAGTTTACGGTTCTTCTGCTCCAGGTGAAGTGCATTGATGCAGCTAGGGCATGCCATCCCTAAAAATGTGCCGCCCTAGACCCGGGGCCTTTGTGGCCTTCCACAAATCCAGGCTTGAGGAAAGCTTTGACAATTTTGACCATAAAAATAATTAGAATAGTTATTATATAATTAATAAATCTGCCCCTTAGTTTTGCTTGCTCTTATACAGTTATAATTTTACTATTATAATAAAGCGAGTAGTTGCCATGGTTAACTGCACTGAGGCAAATGGGTACCATATTCTATTATAGTATAACAAAAATGTCATATATATATTTATATATAGAACATTCACTGTGCTATTATGCTTTGCCAGGTTTAGTCATTATTCTAGAGAAAACTTTTTCAAGATTCCCAGAGAATTAATATTTTATGACATCAGGGAGTTTCAGTGACCTATTCTGTGCAATATTCCAGCAGGAGGCCAACGCGGAGAGGGAAGGAAGCCTGAGCTTTTAATGTCACACCTGTGGAGCAGGCTTCTAATCTTTAACACTCTAAGACACCTTGAAATGTCGGCATTTTTCCCTTCTGGGCAGGATTTTTCCCGCTTACGTTTAAAGAAAATGTGTTAGTGTAAGCGTAAATGCGATATTTCTCACATCTATTGGATTTCATAGGAATCATTTTTCTGTATGCTGGAGCTAAATGCTACATTGTTGAATGACACCTTTTAGGAAAAGTGTTGGAAAACATAAAGAACAATACAACTGGAATGCGACTAAAAAAAGGACAATGATGCCGCTGTGTATAGAAAATGTTGTAGGATTTTACAAGCTTTTTCTCAGTTAAGTTGATGTGAGGGGGAAAAAACCAAAAACCCTGATGTTTAGTCTTAGTGTTATTTGCTCTTTGAGGTTTTTGTGAACCACAACAAAAGTAATGAAATCACAGTAGCTGCTGGCTTCTAATGAATCATTGTCATCCTGACCTGTATAAGCTTTGTGTGATTAGTGGACAGTCACTGATCACACAACAATCACTGCCTAAAGAATATTTTTAGTCGATAGGTGAATATACTATAGTATTTAGGTCTGGTGCCACCCTAGGCCTGGACCTTATAGTATCCCCAACTTGCCACCTTTTTTTAAAAAAGAAATACCGACCTTCCTATATATTTCTCTTTTTTGCCTATTAATAACATTGGAATCAGCCATCCAAAATACCGGCCAGGCTGGTAAAACACCGGCTAGGTGGCAACCCTATCCCCAACATATGGAAGTGATGCAACGTGCGTGGGTGTGCATGACATCACTTCCGGCTTTTGGTGCCGAGAGCCTTGTACCTCACCCCCCCCCCC
>CM044444.1:20219770-20244541 GCA_024363595.1 Xenopus borealis
TGTTCATCTGTGCATAGGGAAGATGTTCCTTCCATTGTGTATATGACATAAAACAGGTAAAACAATGTTCAATAGCAGGAGCTGGGCTTTATTCAAGTTGCCTGTTGACGTCTTTTTACTCTTTCTTTGCTGCATCATATGCAAATTTGAAAGGTTGTTGGCCCAAGTGGAAACCCCCTGGTGGTAGCTCCTATATTCTCCTGCACACTTATGAGCGAATCATCCAAACAGAGTACCGGGATGCATTGGTGCTAAAATGTACAAACAAGTTAGTTTTCAAGTTTTTTAAATAAATGGTGTAATTTGGCCAATGAGTACAGCCATTTTAGTGTAACAACATCTACTTTTGTAGTTGCAAATGTGCCTTTTTGGTTATTCTAACATTGTCTTAACAAATACAAGTGTCTAAGATATACATGCACTGCATCTTGTGCCGTGCTATCTGAAAATCCACTAGCCCTGTTATAACTTTGGTTATATTGGACACCTAAATATCCTTCCAAGCAGCTATTACCAATACAATCTACTCGCTAAAAACATATACATACTATGGTTTTTGTGGAATAATCTTAAATTCACCCAGATCCAGAATTGTCTCCAGGGTGCTGATCTCCCTTTTCTGTTGCAATGGGGTGTTGTCCATGGGATGCTCCTTTTGCTGTTGCGTCATTCTCAACTGGAAACAGATGAGCTAGAAAATTTGAGTTCTTTCTCTAACTGCTTTGCATTGAGGGTTGGTATGACACAACAGAAGCTGCTAGAAAAAATTGCAAATATATTTGGTAGAATATATATTATATTGCATTACAGAGTCATATGCTGTACTGTGCTTTGATCAGAGTCCCACTAATGTTCAATCTATAGCAGTGGGTGATGTTCAGATTCTCCAGTAATTGCATGATTTTCACATGATGTACTTAAAACCACTGCAACCTTTTTAGTTTCCTCTTGTGAAGTATATTCAGCTTGCCCTTTACACCCTTGCTCTGCATAGCAGGAATGTACAGGCTCATCAGCCATTTATGTGTGACATTGCCACAATGATTTGCAGCAGCTTTAATAATAAAATTGACAGCCTTAATACCTATGCACTTCTTATCTGCTCTCTAACCTCTTGTCTTTCCCCTCCTGGGGCAGACCACTGCTTCTATAGGTCCATTTAAGTCAGTTCCATTTAATCAACTTTTGTATTTTCATACTTTATTACACAATTTCCTAAATCTAAGCACTATTTAGTCTTTTGCCAAATTCTTTCTGTTTCACCTCGCCTTCTCTTTACATGCTCAATAGTCAACACTGTGATACTTCCAAGAACAAAGTAACTACACCAATCACAATCACACTGTTTTCCAGGGAGGACTTGTAGGTAATTATATTCACATGCTCTTTTCTTGTACCCAAATATTTTTGAATCCTTTATACTACTCAGATAGTCAAAACTACTTTTTTTTTAACTTCTGATTGATCTGTAACATATTTCCTTTACATGGAATGCCGTGTTTTTCTCTACCCAACCTTGGAACCCATACAGTATAATAGAATAACTGATGTAATTCAGAGCTACAGTTTTCTAAGTAACCAATTACGTGCCTTTCACGACTCATACCTGTGGCTCATTGCTTGGTGTGTTCAGCTCAATAATGAAAGATGAACTATTCTTATTCTTCCATCTCTTGACATAATCTCACTGAAAGGCAGTTATGTAACTGAAAAGTCATTATATCACATGTTCTATTTGATCCTTTGCAGTCGGCTTATCTGTGTCTGTCTCTTAAAGCCCTCTATCTATTGTTGTTCATTTTGAAATTGTGCTTTGTTCAACACATTTGATAAGATATTTTTATTACAAATGCTCTAGTCTGTTCTCTGCAACACAATCTTACTTTGATTTGTACCTTGCAATGAATTATGTTTGCATCCTCCTTGCTCCCTGCAGCCACTGTTGTACAGTGCATGGCTGTACCAATAAAGAAATAACGACTTTTTCCAATTACTGTCTATTTTCTATTTGTAACCGTTTTTCTAATATTGAAGTGTAAAGTGTAATTTTTCACCTTCTAAAACAGCTCTGGCGGGGATGGGGGGGATACATTTCTTATCTTTGTCCCTGTTGAGCAGAATCTCTGGGTTTCATTACAGGCAGCTGTTGGAATTGATACAATAGTTGCTAATACTCCAGAGATGCTGCTGTGAAATGTATCAATTAAATGTTGCAAAGTTGTATCAGTTTAGAGTCTGCACCTGAATTACTGAGCTGCCAGACTCAAACACCAGAGACATGGATATTCAACTTTAAAGAACAAGTAAATGTTTTTTTTTTCTATCTCTAAATTTGCTCTAAACAGCCCCTCAAATTAATGTACCTTAGTCCCTGCTGCAAGTCTGCTCTGGTTTCTGTGTTATCAGCAGCTTGTTTCACCTTCTTCCTGGTGCAGAGTGAAGCCCAGCCCCTTAGCTTTCTGAGCTGACCTTATATCTTGGACTAGTCCAGGATATCATTTGCATACTATGACATAGCAGAGAGCAGTGTGTGTAGCAGCTTTTGCCTGGGGAAACTAGCTTACTAATGAAACACTGGCTCCCTCTTCCTCTCTATTGTGGAACAGCAGCAAATGGACTGCTCAGTAAACTAAGGGGCTGGGCTTCACTCTGCACCAGGAAGAAGGTGAAACAAGCTGCTGATAACACAGAAACCAGAGCAGACTTGCAGCAGGGACTAAGGTACATTAATCTGGGGGGCTGTTTAGAGCAAATTTACAGAAAGAAAAAGAAAAACATTTACTTTTCCTTTAAACTTAGATTTTGGAAAAACAGTAAAAGATAAATAATGGAAAGTAGTTGAAAAAAGTCTTTATTTCTGGGGAACAATTTGAAAACAACTGAACAGAAAAAAGTGTTTGGAAGGTGAACAACCCCTTTAACATAGACCAGCCATCTTTTCCTTAACCTTCCATTCCATACCTTTCCCAGATACAGCACAATCAAAACCTGTGTATTATTTATAGTGTAAGCTTCTGAACTTGAGTATACCGTAGCAGTTGTAATGTAGGCCCTCCTGGCCATATGTTCCAGCCTCTTTGTGTTACTGTGCTGTCATAATCTGCCTCTTTAACAAACACTAATCAACTATGAACAAGAGGAAAAGAGAACATTCTCAAGTGCTTGATGTTCGTCTTTCTGAATTATTATTATTCATAATTGCTGTTTTACAACTGGAACTTGAATGTGTCTGGTGAGAAAAAAAATGACAGTCGCAAGTGATCAGTAGGTTGTTTGTGGAAGAAAATTGCATGATCAATCAGCCATGTAGTTGGGATGACAAGACAACCTTGAGAAGCACGGAACAGCTGCTCACTTTGCATCCTAGGAAGTCCTGAATGTTTACTTATTAACGCTCTGATATGAAAGAGATTTCTCCCTTCATGTCACTCACAATACATCCTTTCGTTCCAGAGCAAGAAACATGCTAATAAAGTTCGACTTTACTATATGTTACACCCCGAGGATGGAGGACCTCCCTCAAAGAAACTTCGCCCGGATGACCCAGTAAGTTGTTTAATTTTTTTATTCAGATTCCTCTGTCTTTAAAGTGTATTTATCATTTTTGTGCTCTCATAAAATAACTCTCCTTAACCTTGAAAGTATGAGTTACTACAATTATATATGTTGTATGATTCGTGCTAGCTGAAAAAAGGCTGCAAGAATTAGGGTTTAGAGGATATAATTGAACACTGGGGGCAATTTTAGAAAGTCATTTTAGAAAGAAGCCATGTTCCAATATCTTGTACTGATGAGATCTAACAAGATAAAAAACAGGCTGTCTGCAAGTTTGGATATATGGCTCTGAACATTAGACTGTATCTGTGCTATAAACCAGTGGTTTTGGAAGCATAGTTGGCCAAAGGGACATAAAGGAGTGATTTCATGCCTCCACCCATGATGCCTTATGGGAGAATTAAAACTCATTTTTGGTATCTGGGCAGTACTATGTGTATGGCAAGAGACAAGTAAATACCTTCTGATTTCAGAAGGCCTCACTTTGCCCTAAATATTTGTAATTCTGTTGCAAGTGGCTACTTTATATTCGTTTGGAAAACTCTAAAAACATTTCCTTTAATGTGCAGGAAATGTGCCGAATTGAAAGAAAATTCAGGAACCACTTGTACAACAAAGGGGACATACTGTTCTGACTTGGGGTATAAATAAAAAAAATCTGTATTCTGAATGATATATGATTACCCTAAATTCATGTTACCTCTGTGTAATGCTAACAAATAATCCATAAATCTATGCAGTAGCCGTTTTTTCTATGTGTAAGAGGTGAGCTTCTTATTCATTGGCAGGTTATTGCACTGTAACCAGGCAGGGGGGGGGGATCATCATCTAAAAATATTATTGTTATGCTTTTGGAGAATAAACTTTCTTAATTTTTGAGCATATTAGAAATCCAGTGAGTGCCACTATTTTGTGCCCTTGCGTTGTTATGCTTTATGTATATGGTGGTAACATAGTCTACATGTCACAGTTGCTTTCAGGAGAGCCTCATCTTACTCTCAGGCCCAATGGCCACCAGGTGGGGCTTTGTAAAGAATGAGGAGGAAGCAGGTACTGGTACTGGCATGCCAAGCATCACTATTTATAGGTACAAACATGACAGGCAAGATGGGTATGGCTGGTAACAGGCAAGGCTGGGCCAAAGTAAATGGCATCCAAGGCAGTCCACTCCCCCCAACATGTATCAAAGGCAACCCCTCTTCCTAACATCCACAATAAGCTGCTCCCGCTCCCCCACTCATTGCAACTTACCAGTAACAAATACACCAATTTCCTCCTCTCCCCTGCTCAAAGCTCACTGGAATAGAAGAAGGGCTGGAACTAGGTTTTAGGCATGCAGAAGAGGTGTCTGCCTAACGCTCCCCCTTTCCCCCCATTGTGCCCTAATCACATGCCTCCTCTGTCTGCCCCTAGTCCTAGCCCTGGTGGACACTCATATCTTGGCCTGGATATTCATGGAACTATGGCTGAAATAACAAACCTTTAATATAATGCCACCTTGATGGAACTCAAAATGGAGTTTTACTTGAAGAAGTTTGACAATCTCTGGTCTATATGGAAAGAAGGGGGTGTCCTATGACTGGTGTTGCATTATGAGTTATGTTTATTATGATTGGCTGCATGTGAGTGTGCGATGGATGTGTACTGCAGAAAGAAGAATGTCAATGGCCATAGCAGAATTTAATGCAAAACAGTAAATAGTAAAAAAAAAGGTCTTTCCGGCACTCCACAGGGCCAAAAGTATAGGTTAAAAAAGTATTTATTGATCATAATTAAAAGTATAAATGCATCTCCATAGACCCTATTTCCTTTTTACCTCCAAGGTACTTAATCATGGGCCTATGGAGATGCTGTACACACAGCTGAATTTAAGACATGATGTTAGTTATTATCGTTAGTAAATTGGTTCATCTTTATAACTTTAAAATTCTATAAGAAATGGCATAAACTTCTAGAAAACAAGGCAACTGGCTATAGTCCATATTAATTTCTTTATGTGGTTTGGTATGGCTAAAAGACTTGGGGGCAGATTCACTAAAGCACGAATGTCTAACGCTAGTGCTAATTCGCCAGCGTGATGTCAAATCGGAACTTCGCAAACACCAGCTCTGGGAAATTTTCGCTAGCGAAGTAGATAGACTTGCGTAACTTCGCACCCTTCGTGCACTGACGAAGGATCGTAACTTCGCAAATTCACTAAGATGAACATTTTGCTCAACATTAGCACTTATGCTAGACGTTACTTCGCCTGGTCAGACCAGGTGAAGTTCAATACAATAGATAGGAGGTTGAAAAATAAAAAAATTTCATTTTTTTTCTAAGTATCAAAAAAACGCCAGCGTATTTTAGCATAGGAGGGTGATAGTCTGAAAAAGATCGATAATTTTTTTGGGGGGTTACCCTCCTTCCCCCCTACATTTCCTATCATATGGCAACACAACTATAAAGGGGGCACATGTAGGGCAATAGGACAACTTTATTTTATTTATTAAAGGTTTCCTGGGCTTGTGTAGTGGAAAGTAGTGGCTATAACATGCAAATTAGGCTTCGCTAGCGTAACAGCGCTGTACCTAGCGAAGTAACACTAGCGCAACTACGCTACCATTCGCCGACCTGAGCATAAATTCGCACTTTAGTGGATTTGCGTAGTGCCGGCGAAAATTCGCCTGGCGAAGTGTGGCGAACGCTAGCGAAGTCTACGCTGGCGAATTTCGAGATTTTAGTGAATCTGCCCCATAATCTCTGTTTATTTAATATAAGGAGGTCAAGAAAAACCTTCCGGCCACATTAATCACGTTACATGGAGTTATCACTAACAGCAATGAGCACTCAATAATTTGCATTTGTTGGAAACTCCATTATTAGAGAAAAACTAAAAAAGAAAAAAAAAAGTGAACTTAATCTAAAAATTTAAGTAAATAACTTCAGGCAATGCAAGGAGTGAGGAGGCACGGACAAAATGATTAGGAAAAATAAAAGATGGAAAAGGCAGAGCAAGGGCATAAATGTTAATTTGCTGAGCCCTGCATTTTGCGCTACAAAGCAACACGCACTTTATGTAAATTAACTGTGCATGTTTTTGCCTTTTTAAATAATTTACAGTAAGGTTAGTAATAGAAAAACATTAAGAGGAATTGGAGAAGGAGGTTATTAGGCTTTATTATTAATTGCTAATAACACCATTTATTTCCATATTTCATTTGGTAAGATGGAAATTTGAAATGTCTTCCTGGACACAAAAAGAAAGTGTCAGTCTGGCACAGATTTTTAAGAGATATTTTGTTACTAGGGCTGAAAGGGCAATGGAAGTTTAAAGGGGATCTAAACCCCCCAATACACCAGTCCCCACAAATGGAATTCCTCACTGCTACCACACAGGTGCAGAGAAGAGTTCATTTGGTCTGTTTGAATCCTCTTTCTGGAATTTACTCACATGGAGCAGAAAATGGAGCTTGTAAACTGTGCTGCTCCCCTCTGCATGTGTATGACAGACTTACAAGAAGGAACACATTTGAATGGAATAAACTGTGTGAAGAGGTAGTGGTGAGGGGGTGAATGGAAGGGGCTGGGTTTAAAGTGGGGTTTAGCTCTCCTTTAAACCAATAAGGGTATAAGTTTGTTAGGCACTGATTATAATTGCGAAGCAAATATCCCTGGGAATCCACTTAGCACTGGCTAAGGATCCCAATACCTAAGAAGGATATTAATGAGCTGACGAGTGTGTAGGGATGTCATTTAAACTGGTAAGAAGAATGGAAGAATTAAACTAAGAAGAAAGACTGTCAAGGTTGTCTGTTGTCTCTGGAGAACTGGTGCTTTTGCACTTGTGGACATGGTACATTAGAGGGTATTATAGAGGGTATTATCACTTAAAATCAATTAAAATCTGTGGATGCCTAACAATTTAGCACTACCTAGTAGGAAGTAGTAGTGGTAGTAGAAGTAAAAATGGAAGATGGCTAAAAAGAGACTACAATACAATTTTTTACAATATAAAATAAAAAAGTGTAACAATACCAGATAGAACTTTCAGTTGCAGACCAGAAAGCAACAGAATTGCAAGGCTAGTAATTAAAAAAAAAAAGCTGCCTGGAATAGGTCCATTCAAAATTCTAAATATTTATGTTATGGGTGAGTTATTAAGCTGCTCTTGTCTCCCTGTCAGATGGCCATACATGTACCAATAATTTTGTTCGATTTCAGAATAATAGGAAAGTAGCTATAGTCTGCAGTCCCATATAAAGCACTCTATCGTGTTTTCAGATGTACCATGTACTTGGTCAGTCCAGGTATAGGTGCCTCTAACTTTTATTGAGGTATGCGCATAATAAGAATTCAGAAAGGACCATAGTTAAGTAATCCATGCATGACTTTTCAGGGATGTGTTTTGGTCTGGTGTTGCTCTAGACTCCGAACAATGCGCCCTATCAGTGCATGCGCATTACAAAAGTGACGTAATTCACAGGCGTGGATCAGGGCAGGAACTATGGGTAGGCAGAATAAGCACCTGCCTAGGGCACAAAGTTGGGGGCGCTGGGCAGGTACCTGTTAAAGAGTCTTCTGTCTACCACTAGTCTGTGTTTGCTCCCCTCTGCTACTCTCTCCTCCTCTCTGCAGGGCCGGATTTATATAGCGGGTGCCCCTAGGCCCACTGCCGTTTGTCGCCCCTCTCCTCTCCACTTTTTTTGTGCAATTTTTTATTATCGGGAATGGAGCAATGGGGATTGGTGCACGGGAAAATCTCCTGCATGTCCAAAGTGATTTTTAACCAATGTCGGTGTGGTTGGGCAGCATGCCGCCACCCTAAAATCTTGCCACCCTAGGCCCGGGCCTAGGTGGCCTTTCCACAAATCCAGGCCTGCCTCTCTGCTGCTCTCCCATTCCTCCCCTGTTACAGAGCATGCACATGCATGTTGCGCACACAGGTAGTGAGGGGGGGTGTTGCATGGGGAGCCGGCCAGTTTGCCTAGGGTGCCCAGTCAGCTTGGCCTGGCCCTGGCATGAACAGCTGCAAAGTACCCACTACCCCCCACCCCATCTCCTCAGCCAGTGGAATTAGTGGGGCAGCAGTTTTTTCTATTTTTTGCTAATTTTATTTACCATAGAGGCACTTGAGGGCCACCTCCCCTAAAGCAGCTGTCACAGGACCTTGACTGTCTATATGGCAAATACACCCATGAATTTGGGTGTCACTGGGGGTTTGACCAACTGAATAGACTCATAAATGGCATTCTAAGAACCAGAGATGAAGTAATAATTGTGGCATAACTTTTACAGTGATAAATTATCAAACTAAACTAAATAAAGTATTCATTGTACTAAACACATTATTGGCCTTTGCTAAACAGAGCCAATATAAATGCTGATTGGTCACTAGGGGTTACTGAACAAGTGCAGATTTGCACCTTTGATTGCAACACAGTTAGTAAAGATACTGTTTTGGCTATATAATGAGATTCGCTGGCGTACAGGCAAATTCTCATTTTCTGAAATAAAAATATAATTAATAATATCCCAGGCTCATTGTTGGCGACTGTTAAAAAAACTATTGTGAATGGGATCTGTCTGATGTTAATTTCAAAGGCAAAAATTATAGTTTTATACTGCTCCAGGGTGTTATCAGGTTGTTATATGAGTTACTGCTTACAAAGGAAATACCTTTAAATGATGCTACAAACTTTACCTTTACATAATCTCACATTCTTTTTGTAGATTTATTTTCTTTATAGGCATGCTATTTTATCTTTACAATTTACATTTCACTAATAGCTGCAGTAATGAGGTTGTAATAATACTTCTACTAATGTACTGGACTAGAAAAAACCCCTACTCTGCAAGGCATAAATCATAAATTCTGCTGAAATGAGTTGCTCTATAAAACTATTTGTGGCTGGCTTATAAAAAAAGGAAGAATTCTACAGTCAATCATTTATTGATTTCTCGTTAAAAATCTAAATTTCATGTGGATTTGCAATTCTAAATAACAGTAGAGAAGCTTCCACTATGATTATTGTATTCATGTAGTATAGATTGAATTGTCTATGAAGATTCTCATTTATCTAGGCCAGTGATTCCCAACCAGTAGCTCGTGAGCAACATGTTGCTCTCCAACCCCTTGGATGTTGCTCTCAGTGGCCTCAAAGCAGGTGATTATTTTTTAATTCCAGGCTTGCAAGTTTTAACTGCATAAAAGCTAATTATAGTGCCAAGCAGAGCCTCATGTAGGCAGTCAGTCCACATAGGGGCTACCAAATGGCCAATTACAGCCCTTATTTGGCACCCCAAAGGACTTTTTCATGCTTGTGTTGCTCCCCAAATCTTTTTACATTTCAGTGTGGCTCACTGGTAAAAAAGGTTGGGGACCCCTTATCTAGGCCATGATATAAAGTATCTAGTAGAATTAAGTTAAAGGCAACTTGACATTTAGAGATTTTTCTTGAAAACCTTTCACCACTCATTCACAATAAAACCTTCTGATGAGGCTGAAAACATCCACTTGAAAGTATCGACATCTCTAGCTAATACTTAAATTTGCAGGAAAACAGGGATCTGACATCACTTGCTAAAGTATCGAAGATTACAGCACTCCCAGTTATGATAAAAACGCCTTTATTGTCTTACATTTGGCTCAGCAGCAACGTTTTGGACCCACAATGGTCCTTTTTCAAGCTGACAAAGTTGGTGAATGAATATCCGTGAGGAGCTGGTCTAACAAAGAGTTTTGTATCACTTGCTAAAGACTCAGTTGTCATCATCTTTTCAGACAGGGAGATGTACAATAGTTCTGAACATTTCAGACTACCACCCTGACCCAGTGCGGGACTTTAATCCCTGTATTAAAATATTTGAAACCTGGATTTGCTTACACCCTTAAAAAACAAAATTCATGATTTATACAATAATACAAATATCTCTTGGAGGACCACATCTAGGACACAGAGGGTTCTGTATGATATCCCATTCACTAAATCTTTTGCTGGCATAACTTCTATTGGATCTATTGGTTTCAGTTGCCACTTCTATGCCTATGATTAAGTACCAGGGGATATGCAAGGCGGAATACCATGTGGTCTGTAAATCTATTTTTTTAACATGGTTTTTGAATATATGGTGTTTTGGAATAACTTTTTTGGTTTTGAATAATTATACCCTTGGGAACTGGGGGTTTTATTCCAGAAATCATGGGCCCTTGTTGACAGGCCCGGTGGAGATTAGCATCTCATTTTTTTTTTCCTTTACCACTTCTAGCTAACCATACAGAACAGCTCAATTCAGGCTGTATTATAGTTGAAGGTATATTCTGGGTTTACATACGTATATGCAAGCTGTTTATAGGGACTTTTTTTCCCAAAAAACAGATGTTGACTCTATTATCTAAAAATGCATTATCCAAAGATTTCTCCATAGAGTCCTATATTGTAAAAATATTGGTGTACAAATATGCTTCTTTCATTTTCACGTAGTTGAGCTGCGCTCCAATTATGAAGAGGATTCTATATATAATCGATATGTCAACTGCCTAGAAAAAGCAGGTGGAGAAAAGCAGATGATCTGTTCAGTGTGCCTGTGCCATAAGGATATACAGCCATGGAGTGCAGGAGCTCAATGGAATTGATGTGTATTGTAGACCTGTCAATGATCTCTTTAACCTATTTTCATAAAGATACCGCACTGAACTCCAGTTAATTAAGATGAGGAATGTGATTTTTCTGGAAGCAACTATGTCCCCAGTCCTGCTGGAGATTGGATAAGAACAAATGTTCATTGTGAAGATGGCAAATCACAGAGAGGAAAATAAATCTTTGACTCTTTTTCTGGGGAAATGTAATAAAAGTAATTAACAGAAAAATATTCAAAGTGCAAAACTGCATGCCTTGGTGCGATCAAATTTTCCTTTGCACGATTGTCATATAGCTTTTTCAAAACATAAAAACTGGTGAGCAAGCAAGTCCAACAGGGAAATAAAGATTGCGCCAGAACCAAATGTACTGTATGTAATAAAACGTCTTACTAAAAAAGTTATGTTTGTTCCAAAAGATTAATGCAGAATTTTACATTGCAAAATGTAAACTTTTGTTCTTATTTGTGCAAAGTTTTGTTTCTCTTTGCAAATGTTATTACATTTTTCCCTTAAGGGCAAATGTATTCAAATCTGACATAGCATTTCTTTCATGATTCTAAAAAATGAAGTCCATAAAACATGAACTCAAAAATATTCAAAAGCCTTTTTTCAGACTCCAACCATACCCACCATATGCAGCACATTACAAGGCATAAATGCAAGCAGCACGACAGTTATTATAATTTAGTGAGAATAACTACCGAAGTGCTGGGATTTGCAATATGTGGTTGGAGAGATATACTTCCCAAAGAGCTGCAGATTGTTTTCTCACTTCTTGGAGATATCAGTTGTTAATGAGCAGAGGCAACCGTTAGTTCACAAAGACTCGGTCATACTTCAAAGTGTTGTTCGACCTTTCCAGCTGCCGTGCCATTTTCTAAAGTGTAAAAATTCTAGAGACTTGACAAACAGCTGGAGTTATTTTTATATGAACTGAATTTATCAAATATGGAAAAGTGTCAAGTAACATCAGTGCTGTGCTGGGATATATTAAACTCTTGTGATGGGCCCTTTACGCTAAAAGAGCAAATAGCAACTCAAATATGGATGCCTCTGAGCTAATTAATGGTCTGGGTGTCTGTGTGAAACCCTTAATTAACACCTCACTGCAGTGTTTAATTTAGCTGCTAAAACAGGATTAGAAATACAGTATTATATGGTTTTTAAGTAACTTCATTGTTGGCATGCACCAAGATTCATTAGATTGTAAACAATGCCATTTTTATTATGTACTCCTTGTTTGTTTAATATAAACCAGCTTTGTTATAAATTAATGTTTGTAGTGCTCCATAAATTGCTGCCGCTCTATAAAAAAAAAAAGGTCAGTAGCCGAATAGTCTTGCCTGGGTGCAGGATGGGCCTCCCCCTTTGGATTTGCCCCCCACATGTTGCACACATGTTTAGAATGAAGCTATGTATTGTGACTCCGAATTGTGGCTCCAGTGCAATCCTAGTGCAATCGCACCCCCCCCACACACACAGAACTCTTTCCATTGCACTAGTTGAATGGAACTAGTTTAAAGGAGATTAATAGAGTGTTCCTTGGGCATTTCTGGGGTTTATGGAGTGTTAGTTGGCTATTTCTGCAGTGATCTTAGTGGCATATCTGGAGTTAATGCAGTACTTATTGGTCATTTCTGCAGTGATAATGGTATTTTGGGCATTGGCAAAAAATCTGTGCCGCTCTAAGATTTGTTGTTAGTGTTGCATTGTATAGACCTGCTGGCCAGCATGTGCTTCATTAGTCCTTCATCAGAGGGGTAGGGGGGGCACATGTTTGTCTGCAGAGAGAATACCAAACTGTTAAGCCACTGAATCAATACATTTTTACACAGATTTATTCAGCCACACTCTATACGCATTCACACACAGAAACTCCCTCATGCAATCATACATTCACAAGCTTTTATATAGATGCTCACTTGCTTGCATCTCCTATCAGGCTGTTTCACAGTCACCCATACTGTCGCATGATCATACCCATGCCATTTGGAAATATGTGCATTTGCGTTTTTTTCCAATGGAAATATATGCATGTACTTTGGTAAATACTGTGTGTCTATGTGGCAGCTGCTAGTATGGCTATGTTGGCCTGTGTGGTTGATAAAATGTGCAGGTGTATAAATGGCAACATGCTCATATGAGTACACTTCCATTCATTTTGTATTTTAGTACTGTATCCTGTATATCCCCTTTAAGAATACCCATATTACATTTTCTCTACAAAACAACTATTGGGGCAGTGAAAAAGGATCAAAGCACCAACCCAACAATGGAGTCGTAGTGGAGTGGCATTAAGAAACAGCTGGTGACTAGAGGCCTGACTGCTTGAGATGACTACGAGGTGCCTCTGGACTCAGGCTAAAGGGCCTCTAATGATGCCATGGACATTGGACAAGGACATTCCAGAAGATAACCTCATACAATATTAATTATCTCAGTAAAACTTTGTTTGACCCAATTGGGAAGAATTATGAACGTTTTGAGCTTTTAAATCACAAGATCAAATAACAATATATTCAGGGTTACCTTTGGTTTGAGTGGAAACTGTAGTTGTTACCCAGTGTTGGACTGGGATTCCAGTGGCCCACCAGAAAACTTTAGACTTTAAAAACTATTATACTTCCTCTCTTCACCTCTTTATTCTTCTTGTCTTTTATTAAGCCTCTTTTTTCCATATAGAAATAGGGAATAACCATGAAATAGGCTAAATGTTTAGAAGAAAGAGGCCCCACTGACACCTGGACCCACCAGGAACTTTCCTGGTATCCCAGTGGGCCAGTCCGACAGTGTTGTTACCTGCATGTACTTCAAATAAATGTGAGCAGGGAGCAGGGATACTACTCTACTGAATGTTTTCTTTTGTTTGCAAGCTCGAAGCCAGTGTGCAGCCTGTTGTGCTAATGTTTGCTGACTGAGGGGTGACTGGGTTGTCTCTCTGCCTGGTTTGGCACCATGTTTAGCTGTACAAGGTTTATGCCCAACAGGCATTTCTAATTATCCTGCTGTCATTACAGTCTGCACTGATTTACATACTAAAATATCCTATTGCTTTAGCACAAATGCATAACGGGTGAAGGGAAATTATATTAGTATGTGTGGTGGCATGTGCACACGCACACACACAAATATTTGCAGCCACATTGAAGCTCAGCCATGGCGGCAGATTTAGAAAAATGAATCAGTGTGCAAGTTACCTGTTCAAGGGTCATTACACTGTTGCATACAATGATTCAAGGGTCCCGAGGACAACAAATCTTTTTTGCCAATAACATATACATTTTAATCTACAAATTTTAATTAGATTTTTGGCATTCAGCCAGTTTGATAGAGGATTTCATAATATGGATAATTAAAAAAAAATTAAACAGGATTTAGTTACAAAAAAAGGGATACTGTCATGGGAAAACGTATTTTTTTCACATTTCATCGGTTTAGGGCTAGGCCAGACGGGGAGATTCGGGGGCATTTTGTCGCCTGGCGACTTCTCGCCGCGACTTGTAGCCCCCGAACCTCCCCGAATAGCGAAGTACCCAAGCGCACCGGCGTTGCTTGAAAACGCCGGTGCGTATTCACACGGAGCGGCAGGCAATTTGGAGCGATTTCAAAAATCGCGCCGCTCCGTGTGAATACGCGCCGGCGTTTTCAAGCAACGCCGGTGCGCTTGGGTACTTCGCTATTCGGGGAGGTTCGGGGGCTACAAGTCGCGGCAAGAAGTCGCCAGGCGACAAAATGCCCCCGAATCTCCCCGTCTGGCCTTAGCCTAATAGTGCTGTTTATCAGATCAGATTTGTCAAAGGAGAACTAGGGACAGAACTAGGAGTAGATAAAAAAGGCATGTGCCTGGGGTCCCTCTTGTAACTCTATTAGTGTGGTTAGCATGTTCCATGTTTGTAAGATGACTACCATGGTGGGTGTAGGTGAATGGCAGGTGATTAAGTGACAAGTGTCTTGGGTGTCTGAAGGAGCATCTCAGGCAGCCCCCCTCCCCCATTGGCAACATTCACACAAGTATTTATACTTAAACAGCCAATAAAACATCTTGCAAGGTGTTAAGCTTCAGAGGGTGCAGTCCAGCTCTGTACACTGCACAGTATGGTTACTGGTCAATTTCAAAGACTCAAAGTAAAAATAAAGTTTTTAAAAATTTGGTATAAGTCATGTTTTTATTTTAATGTTTGAATTATTTCACTCCCATTTCCAACTGTATTATGGGATCTGCATACATTTACATTTTAGATGGAATTTCCCTTACTAAATTGGCAGCTTCTGAAAATACTGTGAAATGTGTCAGATTACTAAGCATTACTACTTCATTGTTTTATATATCCTGTCTCTGCTCTGTGCATATGGCCATTGGCTTCTGTGCTCCGTTTCAGAGTGCAGAGACTTGAGGCTTCCTTCACAAATACAGCGCTGAAAACATACAGATATTCAATACAGAACGAGGAGCAAATCGCAACATAACCTGGAACGCAAGTACTCACTAAAGGTGGCCATAGACCCACTGATAATATAGTTTGAAACACATTTTCGGACTATATTCAGTGAGTTTAGGGTGGGAGAGGAGCTGATCAATCGTTGATTGGACTGGCCAGAAATTTTTGATTGGGCACCTTTGAAGGCACCCGAACATCTGCCATTGTTAGTGCTGAATTGTTTGATACAGAAAGAATTCTATTGTTTCTACCTGTATATCTAAAATAAATTCAGCTCTACACATGTTGAAACTAATGGTCTTTCTTGGAAAGATATTTTCTAGGAAAGATTGTAATTGTTACATCTATGGCACCTTCTGGGGTAACACTTAGCAGGGAGAATCAGGGGTGGGGCCAGTGGGGACTTATCACTGTGGGAGTTGAATTCTCCTTTGAGTCCCCAGTAAAGGCTGCGCATTAGTGAGCTACCATTTGCTTCCTGGGTTAATTGAAATAACCCCTATATTTTACCTTGTAGATAGTGCTCAAGTGAGAACTGAATTCAAGACACCAAAGCTGGAAGCCAAAACTTCTAGCCAATATTCTGTCAACTAAAAAAAATTCAAAATCATAATTTGGCATTATATTTTTATTAATATAGTCCTCAAGTACTAATGCATGAGAGATGAATGGAGCATTACAATACTCTATGATAGTAGACTTGAGCTTCTAAGTAACTTGCTAAAAAGGATTTTTTACTTAAAGGGGAACTAAACCAATTTACAGGTCCCCTTCAAAGCCCTCACACCCACCTCCCGAATAGCACCATTATGGACTGTACATCATGGTAAAAGGCAATCTCAAATAAAAATGGATCGGCGCCTGGGTCAACGGAGAAAAAAGCCATATGGTGTAGTAATTAGTGAATTCTTCACAAAGACACCCTTTGTGCAGGTATAGAGATAGATATACTGGTGTGGGCCTTTAGATTGTCTACACACAGAGAGGGGACTGTGGAAGGACCGGCAGGAGGAAGCAAAACTAAAGGACAATCTAACTTTCTTTTCTTGAAATAATGGTAAAAGGAAATGGGGGGAATTCACAAAAGTGTCGGTAAAATAAATAACCCAGAAGTGGCGATCGACAAATTTGTAAAATGACGTACAAACGGCAAATTTAAAAAGGCAGATGTTACCATCTCTGAATGTCTCGTAAGTCCGACAGTTTTCTAAAATGTCGTATATCTTTTCATCGTACAGACGACATTTTACACAACATTTTAAAGACATTTTAAAAGACAATTTGACCGACATTTTCATTTTGGAGAGCCTAATGTGTCGGAAAGTGGGGCTAAAAAAAACCATGCCCACTTTTCATTACACTATTTCAAAAGTGTTGTATATGTCGGAAAATTGGCGGGGAAATGCTCTATGAATTTTTTTCGTCTGATGCTACGACATTTTAAAGACATTTTAAAGACATTTTTCCTTCCCGACACTTTTGTGAATTCCCCCCAATGAGTTTGGTAACCATATAATGGTGCTGTATAAATATTAAGTCACTTGAGGGCAGATTTACCAATGGTCAAATTTCGAATAAAAAGACAAATTTGAAATTCCACCATGGGAATAGTGGGGAAGAAAAATCCTTCGAATTCGACTATCGAATTCGAAGGATTTTACCACAATTTGATAAAAAAATTAAAAGTTCGATTCGAATATTTGATCGATCGATTCGAAACGATTTTAATCAATCGATCGAATTTTTTTTATTTGATCTAAACTGATGATTCCCAATTCGGTAGCTTGATCCTGGCGAAGTAGGTGGTCGAATAAAAATTTAGAGGGAAAGTTATTCGACCATGGAATATTCGAATAAAATTTATTCGAATATTGGAATCATTCGAATTCGAATATTCGATGGTTTAATTTGCATATTCGAAGATTCAAATTTAAATTTATATTAAATTCGATCGAACTTATTATCGAAATTATTTAAGTGAATTTTGTAAATCTGCCCCTTGGTGTCCTGAAATACATAAGGGCAAATTTACAAAATTCACGTGAATAGATTGAAGTTCGATCAAATTCGATCGAATTCCGATCGTACTATTTTTTCGGATATTCCAATATGCAAATTTGGCCACTTCGATCATCGAATACTCAATATTCGAGCGTATCGAATAGGTCTAATAGATTGAATGATCAAATACAGGAAAGGGTTAAAAAATAAGAATCCTTTACTTACAGTGGACTCTATTGGACAAGGCCTAACTGTGTTTAAAATCATTATAAATAATAGGTATCTGAATAACAGATTCCATACTATTATTTCTGAAAATTTGCTATACCAAATTCGAAATTCGATAAGCATTCGGCCATCAAATTCGAAGGATTTTACCACAATTCGATAAAAAATTTAAAATTAAAATATTTGATTGATCGATTCGAAACGATTTTAATCAATCAATCGAATTTTTTTATTAGATCTAAACTGATGATTCCCAATTCGGTAGCTTGATCCTGGCGAAGTAGGTGGTCGAATAAAAATGTATTCGAATTGTTTTAGGCTATCATTTTGTTCGCTATTCGATTTCTCAATGAATTCGTACGATCAGAAAAAATCGTGAAATTTTCTTTGAGCGTCCGAAAAATTTATACGATTAGAACGATCGAACAATCGAACTTCCCATAGGCTTCTATTGCAATTCGGTAAGTTCAAGCTGGCGAAGAAGGCAGTCGAATAACTTTAAAATTTTAAATCCTACGATCATCGAATGATCAAATTATCGAATATCTGATCATTCGATCTAATCGATATTCGATGATCGAATAGGCTAAAATTCACTTTACGATTTCACGAAAAATTCGTATGATCGTTATTCGATTGAATTCAATCGAACTTCGATCTATTCACGTGAATTCCGTAAATTGGCCCATTAGTATACATCTACAGCTGTTGGATTAAAATCACTTAAAATAAATCATGGCAGATTTCATTAGGTGAAGGCTGCTGACACATTGCTTACAATTTGTGAGCTTTCCTGTTCAATGAAATGATTCATTTGAGTTGTCCGAATTTCCATAATTGTGGGTCAATTGTGGGATTTTTCATCCGCTTCATTTCTTGCCTCGTCTCTGTGCTTGGTATATGGAACAGATGGCCTACTTCCAATTTAATTGCTCTAAATAAACAGGTTTCTCAAACACCTAGAACAGAGTTTAAAGATTTGTTTGAATTAAATTTAAATTGTATGCAGAGTTAAGTGTTTCTTTTTAACCTTCTTTAAATCCCAAAACATTTTAGAAAAATATAACCATGGCATTTTCAGTACAAAATGATGCGTATTACATTCTCAGCTATTCACATTTCTTGCATGCTGAGATCTCAGAATATTATTTCTGTTTATCTGTCTGATTTCCTGCTGGGCAGCAACTGGTGCTGTCTAAATATGTTTAGTGTTTGTAATGTAGAGTGGCCCACTGCTTGTCTGAATAAAAGAAGGGTGGCTGTGGGGGTGCAGGGCCAACACTGCAGAAAGAATATAACCCGTCACATCCGAAGTGGCATTTTTTTCCATGTGACATTTATGAAAGATAAAGTTTGAGCAGACATGAAAACAGACGTCATGTTTGCAACAATGTCTTCAGTTGGTTGACATTTTGCTGCTTGTTAACCATAAAGTGAACAAAAAAATTCACAAATGAAATGAAAGGAACTGTAATAAAATAAACTGGTTTCATTTTCTGAATCGGATATTCATTAGTAAAAGAAATCTCCTCCCAAACGTATATTTCTAATGGATGACAAATGGTACCATTTAGCTGTAACCTTTACTAGATGCAGTGGCTTCTGAGAATGTAGTCAGGCTCTTCTGATACCAATATCTGTCTCCTGATGTCTGGACTAAATGGAATGTTGGCGATTGTTCAACAGAGAATCATTTTATAATCCTTGCTGGTAGTCAGTGGGTTTCATATTTATCGCAGAATACAATTCATTTTCTATGAAAAGCTTAAACAATGGAAAGCTTCTTATCTAGAATGTCGATCAAATATTTAAGTATGCATTATGCAAGAGACAATGGAAGGGGATCAGTTGAAGGTTGTTTTCTAATGTTTCTGGTATTGTAAAAAAAAAAGTTAACTCTGTGTGACCCACTTGTAATTACATTTAATTTCTTAAAGGGCACCTATCGTGAAAAACAGTTACCCCCAACCAAATATGTGGGCTGATAGAGCCCGCATTCCGGTTGGGGGTACTGATGGTACCAGCGCCAGAGCTCCCGGTGCTAGCCGCCATGACAGTCTCTGCGCATGCGCATTTGCACGCGCATGACGTCACACGCACGCAAATGCGCAGCACGCACCAGGAGCTCCCTCCCGATGTGAGCGCACTGGCAGGGGGCATTTTTAAAAAAACAAAACAAAACAAAACAACAATACCCCCAAACGGAATGCTGCTCTATCAGCCCGCACATTTGGCTCTATCTGGAAACCTTGTTGCATAAGCCAGTTCCAATAGTCCATGAAATGTAGAAAATCAGATGGCGCACACTATGGCAATTGTGCAAAAGTTTTTGTGATTTTATTGAGATCCCCACACAACATTTTGGAGGTACAACCTCCCTTTTCAAGTGTGTCACTGGCACTGCACATGCTCAGTGTGCTGAGGGTGCTGGTGAAAACCTTAGGGGTCATCAAAAACATGTTATTAGAAAATTCAGTTCTGCCTGTCAGAATCTGATGCTATAAGTCTGAATATTAATCAGTTATGATGCCAAATATACTGGTATCTGTGCAGCCTGTAATGCTGAGCAAAACTGTTTGTTTCACCTTAAAGTCATATGCAAAAACTAAAAAAAGTGGTGTCTTTTTCCATTGTGGTATTTTCTGCAGTTTTTGTATCAACGTTTTATTATTTTTTCATATAAAATACATAGGGGTCTATGGCATTCATTCTGCATCAGGGCAAAAATGTACATGAAAACAAAAAAAACCCAGAAGCTTATAGTAAACATTCATTTCATTACGTCATTAAAAACTACTTTAGATGATGAATTTCACTATTGACTTTGAAATCAATGAATAATCAAGCTGCATAACATAGCCATTACATGTTCCTCCATGCAAATCAATGCAGCTACTAATAAGAAATGCATAGGTTTTAAGACTTCCCCTGTAAATAAAAATTACACGTAGTTAAAGCCCAGTCATGGTTGTGCATTTTTGCTCCATATTGCTTGTCAATATCTTAAAATGGTTTTATTGTCTTAGGAGTGGATAGTAATTTATTGTCCACTAATACACCCGCTGATTTACAATGAGCTAATTCAATATCTGCAATGATCACAAGTAATTGGTGCCAATGGATAACAAACTGAGTTGGCTAGTTGTGACCAAAGTTGAACTTTACTGCAAGTCTTGTCCCGGAATATTTTGCTCTTTACATCCTACAGACACACAGACAAAAAGGCAGTTAGGAAGGAATGAATGGTTGCATTAAACTATTCATTTAAATGCATTAATTCATTTAAAATGTATTATATTATGCATAGGTATTTAATTATAAATTATAAATCATATTCACTTTATATTATTCATTATGACATTGATTAATTTATTAGCATATATTTAAATTTTATTAGCATATTTTTAAAATTATAATTTATTTGAATAATTAGCTAATTCTGAACCCGCCTCTAGGAATGAGTGATTTTTTTTCCGTCAGATTTGCATAAAAATTTGCATTTCTTTGGTGAAAATTTTCACCATGCACTAAATTGCATGTTTTTGGCTTGGGAAACAAAAATGCAATGCAATGCAATAACTCCAATACATTTGGTGCAAGAAAAGATGACCATTGCATTTGGCAGAAGAAAACAAAACACATGTTGATGCTAATGTATTTGGTGACGTTTCATTAGAGAATGCCTTCTGTAACAGGCCAGATATCCTATGCACTAGGTATGATGCAGCCATATGGAGCAAAACGTTATCTTGAATTCTGTCCGTTACCTTAAATTCTGATGGATTGCTTGTATCCCGATGGACTGGTTCAAGGTGACTGGTTCAAGGAAGGAAGTCTGGTGGTGAGTGGTACTCCTTTACAACTCTGGTCTTCACCAACGCCCTTTTAGGGCCCTGGGTTTTCTGCGGCGGAGACGGCAAAGGAGCAAGGCGTAATACCGGAAGCGTAGTACAGACTAGGATTCGGCAAGGGGAAGTCAAACAGGCAAAGGTCGGTTCAGGCGGCAGAGGTTCAGAAGTCAAATACAAGCAGGCGTCAGTTGAGGCGGCAGAGGATCAGAAGTCAAAAACAGGCCAGGGAGTGGAAAACCAGGATACTTGAGCAGCAACTGTAGGAACAGAAGCCAGCTTGGGCAATGAGGGAATGAAAGGACCAGGAACCAATCAGGACGAGTTTGAACCAGGATGGACAGAATTGGGAACAAATAGAAAACAAGTCGCCCAGGATTGACTTCATGCGCCTAACTGTTTTGGCGCAACTTCCATTTCGAGGCGTGCGCCTAGTTTGACACAAGTGTCTATTTTGACGGCCAGGTGGCACGAATGCGTAAAAGACATCGCAGCATCTCGCCCCTGCCAGTCAGCGAAGGAAGAGCAGGGATGACTGGCGGGGATGGTTACACATTATAGGGCAATAAGCTTTGTTCTTATTGGTTCAGTAATGCACCTGACTATTGTTTCACAGAATGGATATTTTATCCGTTTTGTGAAACTGAGTTTTCATTTTGTTGACAGAATGAATCCTGTGGTATAAAATCTTGATTTCTGTTACAATCATTTATTTTAACATTAAAATAAAGCTTGGCATGCACTAGTTAGGTACATCATTATATATTTTCTCCAAGTTGTTATTTTACACAATAGGAACATTTCAACAGAGCTAAATTTGATGTTAGAGGGGACCATGGAAAAAAGTGGGAATGTCTTTTCCAGATGTAGTTGCTATTGCTCTCAAGTTATATTGTTAACGTCAAAAACTATTTTCAAAGAACATATAATTGCTTGAAAATACATATAAAGCTGCATTCATGAATTCGCATTGAAGAGGGACAGACATTTGAACCTGTCAGTTTTTAATAAGATAGATTGGAAAGAATTGGTGTAGGACTGGAGGAGTGGAAGTATTTAATATGTACTATTTGTGAACCTGGAAAAATCCTCTTATTCTACAGCTTGAAGTAAATGTTTCTAGACTCAAACAACTACCTCAGAAGTGACAATAGATCATAGTCAAGTTAAATGGAAAATTGTTGAAATTGCCGAAGTGAGCAATTTCTGGCAGCATTACCGACATGTTTCAACAAGGCATTCTACTAAATTTCAGAGAATAACTCACGAATATACCATTAATCACTATTAACTTGTCTCTATGGTAAAACTATGATAACCTGTAGAGACAGAAACCAAAATAAACCACAAAGACACAATGGAGCAGATCTGTGGACATTTGGTGTACCTAGAGCAACCAATCAGAATTTCTCATAGTTTGATCAATCAGCATTTGTTGCAATTTATCAGTCATGTTAATAGTTTAGCCTCATTTTGTTAATTCTTGTTGTTCACCTTCAAACACTTTTTTCAGTTCAGTTGGTTTCAGATTGTTCACAAGTAAAAAGGCTTTCTCCAATGACTTTCTATTTTCTATTTCTTTCTAATATTGAAGTGTAATGTTTAAATTCTCACCTTCTAAAGCAGCTCTGGGAGGGGGGTCACCATAGAGTCCTACGTGGGTCCATTTTTTGCGACCTGTACCCGCAACCTGCAACCCGGACCCACAACCCACATTCTTACCCGCCTGGACTCGCTACCCGACAAATAAACAAAATTCAAGAGTCAGTGAGTGTTTTGTTTTTGTTTCTTTCTTGTCCCATATTCATTGGAGTCAATGGGTTTATTTTCTTACACAAAACTGTATTTTATCTCCACAGCAATATTTGTTCTGGGGAACTATACCACATGGCGAAAATTTGCAGCAATTTTAGCCAAAAATTTTAATTTTGCTGCAAATCTGGAGAAAACATTTGCTTATCCTTATTCCTCCTGTAAACCTTTGGGTGGTTAACTGGGAAAGATCCCTGTTGTACAGGGGTACTGGGTCCCACCTGCATGATAAACTAGGTTTTTTGAGAATAAAGCAGATAGAAGAGAGCCAGCCAACAAATTTGAATTAATTGTTTAATTGGTGAAAAGGGATACAACTACAGCTACAGCATCAAAGGCACTTTAAATATCTCCTGGTGATAACACGAGTGAATGAAACTGATCAGAAATCAAATATAACCAGGAACCATTTACAACAACATTCAGTTTATGCAAGAATTGCCTTTATGGAGTGCACAGATACAATAGAAGCAATCAGACCTGAGCTCTAGATTTATGCTGTTACTTCAAAGTTGCTCTGTCTTTCCGTCGTAGGGGTGTACGAGGGATATCTTTTGGTCTAATAAATAATTCATTCACAATGTGAATTATTTGTGATGGATGAGAGAAACTACTTCTGATTAATGAAGGGAACATGTGAAAAGCATAACAGATACAAAAGCAAAAGACAAGGAAAGTACAGGCATTGACAATCTATAAGTGCTGCTTTTACAAGGCCACTGTGAATTATTTTCACACTAGTTTTGTAATTAAGTAGACAGTCATCAAAGGCTTATTTTAATGGGATGCTTCCAAACTAAGCCTTGATGTGACTGTGGCTGTTCTATATACATTATAAATGATTAAAACATGGAATAAATTAAATCTTAATACTTTTGGCTTAGCAGGAATAAATGTATCTTTGTACACAGTTCCTGGGACTGTAGTGGTGGCTGGGAATTGGCCTAAAAAATATGATTTCTTCTTGGACAATGAGATGGCTGATTGCTTTCAGCGTGGAGATATTTGGCAGGAATTCATAAAACTCAATGGGAAGGTAAATATAGGATTTATAATGCAAGTCTATTGACAGCTCTACTAGATGATGTTTTATTGGCACATCCTAAAATTCTTACTCTTTGACAAAACCAAAGTAGAAACTAAAATTGTTTTCTCAATTGACAGTCATTTCAGCACGCTACTGTAATACATTTTGAATTTCAAGTTCTACATTATTTCTGAAAGGCTATTTTGGTTTTACAAGTTTCACATCTTCACTTGGTTTCAT
>CM044444.1:20250022-20273551 GCA_024363595.1 Xenopus borealis
TAAGAAGTGAATGCATTTTCGGTCAAAAGGTAATATCTGATAACATGGTCCAGCTGTTTGCATACTGTATAGCAAACCCTATAGGTTATGGGCATCAGCCACACAGGCAAATATATACTTTCCATTATACTTTCATTAGCACTCGTTGCCAAAATATATGATAGGAGCTTTTCTACCCTAGTAGAAATGTTTAAATGCATTAAAATATTAAGGGCCATTTCTTTGTTTTGTTTTTGTTTTAACCCAGGAAAGCGATGAGACTGAAGTCGATAAAAATAAATGCTGTACCCTTTGCAACATGTTCTTCACATCTGCTATAGTTGCTGAATCTCATTATCAAGGAAAGACTCACGCTAAGAGAGTGAAACTTGTGCTTGGGGAGTCACCAAACACACCAGCTCCAGCAGGTGAGAAAGCAATGTGTGAGGCAAACAGCAGAATAACCTTACACAGTCTGGGACTGCTTGTTGCTCAACACAGGTTTTTCATGGATAACATCATGCAGAAGCAAAGCTATACATGAAACAAAACAACAACAGCATAACAAATAGAAGGTATTAACATATGCCACACTGATATATTCTCTGTCTGTCTTTAGTTTATTTCTAGAAAAATGGAATACCTTATGCGTACATTGTTTAAGTTAAAGGTAATACAGTCAACTCCTTAAAAGTTATTAGGTTATTGCAACTGGGCAAACTTGGTGCCTTTAATCACATTTGGGGGTTAGGCTATGAAAACATACTTTGTACACTGTCTTGGTAAATGAGCCTTACATTATTATGGTCATTAGATCATTATTTCATGGAATATGTTTGTTTCTTCAAACAAAGAAAAAGAGATGGGTTGACTATAAAAAATGAAGGTCTGATTTTTAGGGCTACTGTAATTATATGGTATTTTTGGCATGGTTACCAAAGGTTTTGTATTTACATAGACCAAAAATTGATGCAGTAGCACTAACTCAAGAAAGATTTAGTGTACAAACAGATAGACAGATAGTAGATACATGGGTTTTCATCTTGCAGCCCCTATTGTTTTGTAGCAATCAATGTATGGGGCAGTTCAAAGGGATGCTCACATGTTGCCTACCACTCCCTTCCTCTTGGGGTCACATCTTCAGAAAGCAGCAGCATAGGGGTTGGGTATATGCTGTAAATTAGTGAAGTGACCCTCAGTAACCCACAGGTTCACCATGAGTTGGGTGTATTTGGGTTGAAATTTGGACAACCATTGTGGGTTCAGGTTGGGTGCAGGTCAGACTGGGGAAGTAAAGTACACTCCTCTGTTCTTGAAGATTCCCTGTCTTGGAACCAGAGGCTCACACAGAATTAGCATAAAGAGCGAGATGGTTGATGGCAATACAATTTTGCAGGTTAGAATTGAGTGGGGGTTGAGGATTTGACCGATAGGGTTGGGTGCGGGTTGAATTCTTCCTGCACATCACTACATGAGATATATATTGTGGAGTTGGATAATATTCCTTCATTACAGATGAAATTGCAGCTTGTGGAGTAGGGAGGAGATGGAGTGACTTAGATATGAATACAGTGCGAGTTATTATTCGGAAGGTGGCAGAGCTCATATATTGACTAGTTACTGTTACAAAAATGATTGCTCATAATAATGTGAATCATCAGACAACTAACCTTTACGAGCACATGTTATAAATAGGTGAAGTCAGGTGAGAAGGCTTTCCAATGTATTTTTTCTGCTGATTACAAGAAGCTTTGAAGATATTGTTAAGTGCATAGACAGCACAAATGTGTCTCATTATGATTCTGTGTATTTAGCTTACGATTTGACAGCTTTATTGGAAGGTTATCGGGTTTTGTCTAAAATGAAATAGCATCCTATTTATAAACTGATTTTATCTTAAATTACTGTATAAGGGCTATGAAACATGCACTTATACAACAAGGTACTTCTGCAGCTGCTGTGTGTTGCAGCTTTAAAGGGGGACATTGGCAGGTGCAGCATTAAAATAGCAGTGACGGCAAAATTAAGGTAGGCAATATCTTGGGCTAAAATGTATTGTCATTTTGGCTTCCCACAATCCAGTCATCATAAATACAGTGGTGCCCAGCACAAGAAGTACTGTATTCATGGGTGAAATAAGGTCTTTGTTTAGTAATGTAACTAAAGACTTATGGCAAAATATGCATGGGGGCTCTACATTTGCACCAGACCCCCTCCCCTGCCTCCGCATGAAATCAGGTTGTAGCTGTGTGCCCTTGATTGCTGCAGGGGTTATTAGAATTCAGAGGGTTATGAGTGCAATGATGCAGGTTTCATTGTGGCCCCACAGGCCCCTACTTTCTGGATAGCCTGGAGACCTGTGACTACGATGCTACTTGGGAGTACGGTGCAAAAAGGTTTTTGCTTTTTTCTCTTACGTATGAGTTTACAGAGCTTGTAGTGTAAAGGTGGCCATAGACGCACAGATAATATCGTACAAAACGAATTTACGGACAATATTTGGTGTGTGTATAGTGGGAAATGAGCCAACCGATATCTTCATAGAATTTAGATATGGTTGATCGGGCTGGACAGAAAATTTTGATCGGTTGTGCTGAATCATCAGATACAGGTAGAATTCTATTGTTTCTCCCTGTATATTTGACGATTCAGCTCTACACATGTTGAAACGAACAATCTTTCTTTCAAAGATCTTTTCCGAGAAAGATCGTAATTGTTACATCTATGGCCAGCTTTACTCTGGGCATATTGCTTTGGCAGAACTGCCTCTGTTTAGCCAGGCCAGTCCTGATTTGGGAGGGGTAAATTAGGGTAGTAAGTGGGTAGTATTACAGATTACAGATTTTCTAGATTTCAAACTGGAATCTTGGAAGGTATGATCAGTGCAAAGAACAACTAAGAACTATAACCAAATGGTTATTAATGAAACCTAAATTGTGTATATGGGTGCAACAGAAGGGTGTATGTGCTTACAGTTTTGTGCAATGCAACGCTAGTATTTTCACTGATTTGTACGAAATAGTATGCATCAATTTTGCAAGCTTTTTCAAATATTTGTGGAGTAAATTTGATGAACTGAAGTTCATTATATTAGACTCTATTAACTATTAGTACTTTGCTTTATTTAAAGTCATCCCTCCGCTGTTGTTAAAATTAATCAGAGATAATTTTTTGACAAAAAATACACATTGCCCGTGTCAAGGTTAACAGAGTCAAACAAAATCTCAGCAATTGGAACTCTGATATAGAACATATACTAGAGAAATATAAGTTTTAAAGGATAAGGCTGACTATTATACTTTGTGATATTTTTCCCCAGTAATAAAAATTTATTTTTCTGCATTGATTTGAATCGTTCACTTTGAAATCAATGGTTCATTTAGTAACTGCGCAATGTAGCTGAGGGTGTCTGACAACAGTTTAAAATATTTTCTGTTTTGTATTACAGTCATTATTTTTTTTTTTAATCACATGCACTGGAATACGCAAGTTTCTCTGCTAATGCAGGAAATGGTTGCTAGAATTTGGGGACCCATGTAAAACATAAATATATCTAGGCCATGGCCATTTTTACCAGTCCCTATTTAAACCACAATCAAGGTGAAAGCCACATATTTTATTTTCTTATCTTAAAAATTAAAATTGCTTTGTGCATATTTCTTGAGAGATAGTGATTTAACTCAATGTATTTTCCCCCCTCATATTGTCAGCGGCAGAAAATGTTGAAAGATCAACTTGCGGAATGGTACATCTTCCGTACGTCATGCAAAATGCATTACACAGAGACCTTTTATTACAAAGCCAATAATGGTAGAGAAATTTCCCAGGAACATTTTTTTCCATGGGAAATTTCTATAATGTCCTCAATTTTATCAAGATCCTGACTTGGGGCCTGATGGCAACCTCACACTGTGATTTCCCAGCCATCTTGGTATTCTTGACTCATGCTGCTTGGGTGTTGCTACTAGTGTCCCCACAGCAGGCAGCTGCTTCTTTTTAAATTCCAGTCTTGGAGACAAGTTTATGTTTCATAAAAAAACATATGTACTTCCAAATAGAGCCTCCTGTAGGCTTCCAGTCAATGTAGGGGCTACCAAATAGCCAATCACAGCACATTTGTATCACCTCCAGGAACTTTACGTATGCTTTTGTTGCCCTCCAACTTTTTAAAATGTGAATGTGGTTTATGGATAATAAAGGTTGTTGACCCCTGCTCTACATAAAGGTCAAATCCTTGGAGTAACAGACCTCTTAAGGTCAGGATCAGAGAATGAGTCTGGAATGGGAGATGGTGGTTTAATGGATAGCTTTTTACACACAGTCAGTACCAGGCCTGGATTTGTGGCGAGGCCTAGGGCAGCAAATTTTTAGGGGCTGCATGCCGCCCAGTCCCTCTATTGGGAGCACTGGGGATGTGCTGCTCCTCTGTGCTCCTTGGTGCTCTGGCGCTTATGTTTCCTTTGCAAAATCCCATCACTATGGTTGGACTTTGCAAAAGGTGAACATTCCCCTTAAGTTTTGAACAGGGTAAAGAGTTCAGTTTCATCCCACTCATCCCACCATTGCTTATGTTAATTCATGCAGTTTACAACACCTGCAGTTTTATATAACAGCTATTTTATTCCACTGCATTGGAGTCCTCTGTGCCGGTGTGTTCTATACATTCTCTGAGCCAAACAACGGCTGCCATGAAGGTATGAATTCCAACATAAAAAGGGCCATTGAGCCTTTGCTTCTTCTGCCACTGCTATCTGAAGGTGATAACTCAAACTGCCAGCTGTTTATCCTCTCTCTTCTTCTCACCTCGTGTTTATTGAATTCTACATTTCATGTATCTCTTTTGAATCTTTTACTCTTTTATGCTCTTTGCTACTTTATTTTTTAAGCTGACATTAAAATATGCCACATTATATTATGAAAAGGTTGTGAAGAGATGGCATCTGCTGCCATCTAGAAAGGCAGTGAAATGGGTATATTCAGGGTCAGGCTTATAACGATTCAAACTAATTTTAATCAGTAAAAACAATTGCTTTATTTTTTTTCTATATACTGTTTCTCAATTAGAAATGTCCTGTGCTCACCCACAGGTTAAATATTGCTCACACAAGCTTGTATTTGGTTGGCGTTCTATTGAGTTGACAGGAAAGCTATAGCCCTCTATCAAGTGGATAAAGTTATTTCTTTAATCTGCAGGTGAGAAAATTAACCATTTTTATTTTAAAAAAATGTATGGGACCTGTTATACAGAATTCTTGGGACCTGAGGTTTTCTGGATAACAGATCTTTTCATAATTTGAATCATCATACCTTAAAGGGATACTGTCATGCTCCAGCAGTCACTCTTTATTGCTATACCGAAAGATGGAGTGATATCACCCCATCAAAAACTCCACAAGAAGGCACATCTGGATGTAGTTTATTGGAAAAAACTGCTGTAAATCGCCTTAGAGGGACTGAGCACCTGGAGTAAGGGAAGAATGGTTAGCTGGAGCAGTCTTTCTTTTTGTTTTTTGTCTGCGATATCACCCCATCCCCTCCCCCAAGTAGCCCACCAGCAGAACAATGGGACGGTAACCAGGTAACAACTCCCTGGAAGAAAAATTGTAAAAATCCATGTCCCACTGCGACTCCTTCAGTTAAATTGAGTAGGGGAAACAATAGCCTGTCAGAAAGCAGTTCCCTTGTGCAGCACTGGCTCATTCTAAAGGCACATGACCAGGTAAAATGAACTGAGATGGTTCCCACACACCAATATTATAACTAAAAATATACATTTGTTGAGTTAGGAATTACATTTTACATGGTAGAGTGAATTATCTCCAGTGTAAACAGTGTAACTTAGAAATAAAAACTACACCATAAAATCATGGCAGAATCCATTTAAGTCTGCTATAAAATCATGTTTACATTAAATAAACCCAATAGGCTGAATTTGCTTCTAATAAGGATTAATTATATCTTAGCTGTGATACTAACTACAGGATACTGTTTTGTTATAGCAGATAAAAAGGATTTTTAAAAAAAAGAAAAATGGATAATTTGTATAAAATTAAATCTATGGGAGATGGCCTTTCTGTAATTTGGAGCCTTCTGGATAGCAGGTTTCTGGATAACGTAAACCCGGGTCTTTTTTGAAAGGTGTATTTATCAAAGGGTGAAATTTCACTTCACCCATTGATAAATACGCCTTTCAAAATCCCATAGAAATGAACTTCACTCTTTGATGAATCTCCCCCATGGAACACTGGGCTCCGTATCTAATAAAAAATTTTAAGAACCCTATTTTCAGATATATCAGTTGAAAGCATGTGAGATCCCAAACACATAATTTTGGCCATTTAAAGGTAGTTTATTCAGGGTTGGACTGGGGCTGTCTCAGGCCTCCCCCCAGCCACAAACCCTTTCTTATCTTTTTCGTAACCCCTTTCATGCCTTTTTTTTTACCACACGCCTACCCAGAGGTTGGAGCAGTAAGGGCAGTTTGTGGGTCTGGGCCAAGTCTGTCCGTAAGTTTATTGAATCATAATTTTAACAATCACAAAATCAGTGGTGAATCAGAAAGGTGCTCAGTTCTGCTCGTTCAATAGCACAGAATGGTTTTGAGTTGCTGAGAGCAGTCAAAGACATTCAGATGACCTGATCCATGTATTAAGTTGGATAAATGTATCAATTTGTTATATATATATATGCGCAAATTTTTTTTGATAAATGGGGACAATATTGAACTTTTTGGGATCCTTTCAGTACACCCCAGTTGAAAATTCAGCCCCTATGTGCAATACTGTATAGCAGTGTGGTTCTGAATAAAATGTTTTACTTTTTTCAAGCTTGGGCAGAGGAGTCCATTTCCTGGTTATTGTGACTATTTATATCTCCTTCCTTATCTCTTTCTGGCAAGCAACATAAATCCTATCTTGATTTATGGCATGTTATACCATCAGCATCAGAACTACCGTCCCACAACACAAAGCAGGATCAATTACCCTTTATCTGAAAGGCTCATTAAGATTTAGTGCACTGCTGTTTGGGGATGCCTGTGGCTGAACTAAAGTATGAGAGTGAGAAAATGATAAGAAAACTTAGAGGACTATGTCATACAAGCTATTCTCACCACCAGATGTAAATATGACACTGGAGCATATGTCAGTTGCCTTACACCCGACAGTGTAATCATGCAGTGCATACATGGGTAGATTTCAGCTTAAAAATGTTTAACTAATACACATACTACCTGGCACAGGTAGGCCAGAGGAACCTGGGGTGGGATAAGCCATAGAGGAGATTGACCTGGGAAGCATGAGTGAGGTGCTAGCAAGAGAGATGGCTGGATATTTCATTAAAATGAATCAGAAATGGTAGACAAAATTCCCACTGAAGAGAATTACTGGGTAAATGTCTTGGCATTTATACTCAAGGGACCAAGGATCTGTTTTAAAAAAGTGGGAATAGGGTGTAACCCCCAGAGGTTTCCAGACAACCAATATGCACATATGCAGATATCTACTCTTTATGAGCCTTATCTGCATGCCCAACACCCATGGCTTCTGTCTTTTTTCACAGGCTGGTAGTCTGCATTCACCTAAAATGTCAATGTTGCAGAAATACTATGAAAACATCCATCAGGTTGTAGTCTACTTGATCCGGCATTGGTACATGAGGAGGTCCATCTATTTCTGGGGTGGGGTTCCCTCTGGGTATGCAGAAGCAATTTGGATAAATTCAGGGAATATGTTTGTAGGGACACATACTTGTGTTCTTTACCTGTATGGAAGAAGAGATAAAAATATTGGTTTTTATGTAAACAAGAAATGTCATAGCACAAAAAAAAAAAAAAAAAAAAAAACGCTAAAAAAGGTACATTATTACACAAATTACATTTAGAAATTATGCTAATAGTTGGCTTGATATAATTGAAAAGTACATGAACAAAAGTACACAATGCTTTGGAACGTGGAATAATGTATGAAGTGATCAGTGAAATGCTATAAGAATGCAAATCAGCAGTACTATCAGGAAATTAGAGAATGTTTTATGTTGATTTATAAACCTGCTTTTCGTATAATAAAAGTTAGCAATTTGCTGTGGAATGAAAAACCTCCAGCTTTTATAAATGAGGTATTATAACCTAGAGACAGCTGAGCGTTTAACTGAAATATGAACAGTTTAGTATCACTGTGATGTCCAAAGTTTTACTGGAACCATCTGAGATGACATTTCTCTTCCCTGTCAGCCCTTTCTGCATTGGCCAGCACAAGCGAAAGAACGAATTGGGTGTAAGGTACTATTTGCACAAAGCTAAGTGGAAAACTCTGCACATTCTTGCACAGTTTTAAAATGCCAAAATAAAAAAGTGTGTTTAAACTTTCTTGTGCCTAGCATCTATACATCCATTGTATCTGTGAATTAGGGACAAAGCAGAAAGGACAGCCCTGGAGCTTTAAGCAGAGGCTGCATGACAAGGGATCCGAATGACCAGCAGCCAAATTATACTGGCCTGGGTCAGAGATGGGCAGAATCACATGTAGCTGTGTTTAGGTGAGAAGGAATGAGTTAAAGCAGGAGATGGCCAGGCCCAGGGGAGGAGTAAGACAGGGATGTGATGTCAGGGGAAGAAGCAGTTCACTTCCTTGTGAGCAGGTAGAAACATGAGGCAGAGTTCTCTCTGTAATATAATGTTATTTGCTGCAGTAGATACACATTTATTCCTAAGTAAACTACTGGCTTTAGGGGTAGAACTATTTGGGAAGCCGTTTGTTAAGCTGACCATAGACGCAACACTCCGATCGTGAGAAGACCCGCTGCTGACCCGCGACCCATAGAACCACCGACCCGCTTCTATGCACGCAACTGGAACTTCTACCTGCAAACCCGCAGGTTTTTGTGAGTAATCAGTGGTAACTGACCCGCTGCAGGTCTCTAGCCTGCACTCAACAGGCACCCTCTGTATTATATAAAAATCCAGCCTGTGACACTGAGCTGCTGCAACTCATTAGAGTATACAGAGAGCTGTAGTTGGATATAAAGAGAAGGCAGTGGGGCTCAGTTGGGAGTACAGCTGCCTGAATACAGTCATTTTCTTGGACTTTGCTTTATTAAGTGTGCGTATTGCACCATATTTCTATAGATATAGTTACTTGATTCAGCAGCCTGTCTTCAGAGTCTCACCTCTAATTTTACTGGGCTTTATTGAGTTATGTATGTTATCTCTATAAATATATATATATACTGTATATATATATATATATATATATATATATATATATATATATATATATATATATATATATATATATATATATATATATATATATATATAGACTTGAAAACTTGATTGAAGCCGGCACAGCATGTATAAAGGTTAAGTGTGCCTGGGTGAAAAATGCAAACAATAAGATAACTGTCCCAAATAAGGCATGCACTCACAGGTCTTGTCCAAGGTGAAAATGGTGTTTACAGAGTTACTAGAGGATGGAGGGCACACCAAATTAATAGGTAACTTAGATTATAATGTAAGAGGTGCAGAAACCTTAAGTTATCCCTACATACGGTAACAAAAATGTACACAAAAATGTCTTCAAACTGAAAGAGTGGTATACAAAAATTCTTTACTTATATACAGAAAATTATTTTTAGAAAAGTGCCACAGAAAATAAACATATATTTTACAACATAGCAAAAAAAAGGCCATGCATATCATGAATACCACTCATAAATTTTAATGTCATAAAAAAGTGTAAAGACAGTAATGGAACTAGGTGGGGGCGGGCCCTGGTGCGGGCAGTGCGGCCGGGCCCACCCTAGTCCGTAATTGGGATTGACGCGCCGCTGCAGCGATTCAAGCAGCTGCAGCGGCGCGAGACTGCCGAGGGGGGCCCTGCGGGTGTGCGGGCCCTGGCCCAGTTGCACCCCCTGCTCCCCCGATAGTTACGCCCCTGTGTAAAGAACCAGCAAGGAGCGGATACACCTACCATTCTCATGTTTTCCCATTACTTTATCCCTTTAAGGTACAGATATACCAAGCTATGCAAACTCCCTTCATTGCTCCCCCCCTCCAGTATGGATACAATCCAAGTGTGTAAGAATATGGTCCAGATTTGTAACACAGATATGTTATCTCTGGATTCTGAATGGGGGACTTTTCTGTGAAAAGTAGAGTGCCAACATCTTTGTATTAGAAGTAAAAATAAAATGTCTAGGACTAAGAGTCCCAAAAGGATTTTAAATGAGTTTGAACTTGTCTTCTGCCACTTATCTCTTCAAATGTTTTCTTTTCTGCTAACAGGTCTCAGGGTACAGTACATCTGGTTTCTGCTACAAGTTTATGATTAGCAGAATCTAGCTCTGCTTGTTGCTACTCTCTGTCAGTATGTAACATCTGCTGGTGCCAGATTATGCCATTTTAAGGTCTGGAAATGTTTATTAGTGCAAGGTATTTTTGATTTGTTCTTTTTAAGGGAATTGGCAAATATTTATACTGTTCTCTATCAAACTAACATATCTTATACCATTCAGTGTTCGATAAAACCAATTATATCTTTCTGTTTTGACAATATAAGAGACCTATTGGAAGTCAGTAAGGAATGTTTTGTGCTGTTCTCGAGGTCACCGACTAATAACTGCATGGAAAGCACAATTCCTTGCCAACTGATAGCTTGGCGCATCTTACTGCTGTGTCAGACAGATCTGCTGTTAGGATCTTGCTGTCTGTTAAAATAGATATATATATATAGATAGAGATAGAGAGAGTACAAATTTGTATTCTATATGTGAACCAAGTTTATTTCTACCTTTGTGTAGAGTGTAGTTAAATGTTTATAGGGCTATCCTTAGGGCTCCTACACACGGGCGTTTTTACCTGCGCTCTCCTGCGTTGCGTTTTGCTGCGTTCAAACGCACGGGAGCGCAGGTATAGACGCACTCAATTATTTTCAATGGGGCTGTACTCACACGAACGCATGTGAGCGCCGAACGCAGGAAAAATGCAGCATGTTGCGTCTGAATCTGCGTTCGGCGCTTACACGCGTCTCGTGGGTACAACCTCATTGAACAAAATGAGTGCGTCTAGACCTGCGCTCCCCTGCGGCTGAATGCAGCCAAACGCAACGCAGGGGAGCGCAGGTCAAAAACGCCCGTGTGTAGGAGCCCTTATCAAGCCAGGTCTTACCTAACTGCAGCATTATAATTTAAATCAAGTAATGGTCAACATTTCCTGAAGGCTGAAATGGACTTTCCCAGTGTTTCTGCAGAAAGCACAAACATCTGATGATAATGTAAAGTGGCACTGAATCAACCAATATCAACTCTGATTAGATGGATTTGCAGAGGGCAAAAGGTCTGAAATTTAGCTACAATGCAGACAGTATGACTGTACAACATTTGAGCAGGCCAAAATAATATTTGCCATAGGCTTTAGACTTAGATGGGTCTCATGGGGTAGCTTTATAATATTATTTTGATATATTTACATTAAATTTGTGCAATCAACATATTACCAATATATTTAAGACATTGAGAAATTTTGTGCATACAGCTACTAAAAAATGCCTTACCCTTTTAACAAAACACTGATTGTTTGTGTATATTGCAAAATATTTAAGCTGGCCAACTACGTCAAAGTCATCCCATATCTGGCCAGTCCTACTCTCTCATTAAGAATTATATTGCTTCATTATACATTTTACAAAGGGACTAAGTTGTACCTGCAATGTACTTGCTGCTTTCAAAGTAAAACTCCCAAACTTGGTTGCCTTGGTTGCTTAAATATATTGCAATATATGGAAAACAATCCCTGTTTTGTTTCAAGGGTAAGGCATTTTTAGTAGCTGTATGCACAGAATGTCTCAATGTCTTAAATATATTTGGAATGGGTTGAGTGCAGAGGATCTCTTGTATTTGTCTATATGTATTTTGTGGTCACAGCCTCATTGCAAATTAGTGGTGAGCACAACTTTCCCTTGTTTGTTATAATTACATTTGTGCAACCTGTGGTCAGCACAACAACCAAGCAGGGTACAGCTGTAAAAGCCCTTTGCTTTACCTAGGGCAGTAAAAAGCAATATTTATTGCTATTCGGTAACTTAATAGTGTTTGTCCTTGGTGGAGGCCACAAACAGACCAAACGTGCAAATGTGACATTGCTGATTTCCATAGCATTACAATGATAGTATATTCACTTAGCTCTATCACTGGATATGGATTCTTCTGAACATACTTTTTGCCTATTGTTATTTCTTGAGCTAAACATGACAAATGGGGAAACCGATGCTGATCCATGTGTGGTCATTGTTTCATGATTAAAACAATAGGAAAAAACTGTGATCAGCACATGCCCTATTCATTGCACTCAGTTTAACAAGTGGGCTACTGCCCTCCAAGGGTCACACCTTCCATTGTTGTTTGGGGCCTTTTCTTCTGTATCCTAAGCGAAAATCCTAGACAGATATGTATGAGTGAAACCAAAAGCCAGCAACGTGCATTCAGCAATACAGTAATTCAGGCAATGCAGACCTCATTCCACACCATTATGCAAATTGTGTACATAAACCATTTGTCCAGGTTTCATCTGTAAAGTAATACTAACCTGTGATGCTTTTGAGAAAGGAGCCTAAACTGTGTTGCTGTAAATGCCAGTTCAGCAGAGAAGAGTGTTGAGACACATTAGGATTAGATGCGGAGAAATCTCAGAGGTGATTGAGAGGCTAGTTTGCACAAAAGAAATGTTTGGCTGCAGGTAAAATGGGCAGATTTTTGTAAAAACAGAGCTGATGGGAAAAAGAAAACATGGGAATTCCATATATTTATGTTTATAACACCAGTAATAAGTCCCTTAATGCCACTGGAGACTCCTCCGCCGGCAACAAACCCTACAATGTTTGTAATACATTACAAATATATATATGTATATAATACATTTTATCCTGAAAGCACAAAAACTAACTTGTGACTTCACTATAGTGTTTCATTTCAGGTATTCAAGCACTACATATTTCAGCCAAACCAGCTTTCCTCATACACACATGACAATAATTAATTAACATTAAAACCTTTATTCCCACCACCAACAAGTTTTACCAGCTCCACAGTGTGGTCCAGTAAGAGACAAATGAGATCAGGTAGAATAATGCTACTACCTATAAATGCTATTAGTATGTGTGATATATTATGGTATTAAGATAATAAAATATTTGTTGTTTAAACTAGTTATACACATTTTTAAATACAAGATGGAATGTAACATGCCATAAGAATGTACCTTGAGTATGGTGTTGTTCTGGATGAAGTAGAAACTTGATGAGAATCGCACACACCGATTATTTTGCAGGTGGGGAGAAACCCCTGTTTATTGTGACCACCTGTGCATCAATGTTTCGGAGGGATTAACCCTCCCTTCGTCAGGAGGGTTAATCCCCCCCGAAACGTTGATGCATAGGTGGTCATAATAAACAGGCGTTTCTCCCCACCTGCAAAATAATCGGTGTGTGCGATTCTCATCAAGTTTCTACTATGTGCTGACGGGTGCCGGCCGTCCTGAGTGATCAGCACCACTGAAGCAGGGATATCAGCGAAAGGTGAGAGGTGCGGTTCAACTACATACGTTGTTCTGGATGAAGCCACGGCACGGAAATGCTCCATTTGGTATATTATTCCCAATGCACCTGGCCACACTATGTAGATGGTAAAACTTGTTGGTGGGAATAAGGGATGAACTGTGTCAGGTGCTGTACCAACAAAGAAAATAAGAACAATAAATAAGTAACAAATTCAATGGACAAAGTTGGTTTGATGTTCATTCTAACCAATTTTATTGGGGACACTTGGGGGCAGATTTACTAAATTCACATGAAGGATTCGAAATTCGAGCGAATTTTTAAAACAAATTGCATTTTGAATATGCAAATGAGGTGACTTTGACCATCGAATTTTCCAAATTCGACCAATTCGAATATAATTGTATTCGAATATTCGATGGTCGAAGTACTTCCCCTCTTTAAAAAAAAATAAAAAATTGATAGACTAGTTCGCCAACTTGGACCTACCGAATTGCTTTAAAACCCTATGGGAAGCTCCCACAGATGTTTTAAAGTTTTTTGTGATCGAATATAAAAAATTCGATCGAAGGGTTAAAATTGTTTGAATCGAACAATTTAATCAGTCGATCTAATTATTTAATCGATCGATCAAATTTTTTATATCTGATTGGTCGAATTGCGTTAAAAACATTTGAATTTGAATGTTTTTGCAATTGACCACTTCCCCTTTAAATTCAAAATTTGAATTTGAGGGTTTTTTAATCCTGATACTTTTTTTTTTTAGCTTAAGGTCAATGTTACAAAGGAGCATAGCAATACATGGTAGTCTGGTAGCTTTCATGTTATTATTCAGGGTTAGCTAGTATCCCCAGATGCAGTTGGAGAGTTATTCCTCTGCATAGAGTGTCCCTATACCATCATTTATGCCAGTGTAAATTTTCAGATAGCACATTTGACTTTTAATTGGTTTCAATGTGGTTAAATTTGAGCCTTTATTTTGTATTTTTGTTTACCATTGCAAAAGTCTCATTGGGAGTTGGAATCCCAAATGGGAGCTTTAATTCCCATCTGAAGGGCACTATATGGTAAAGTATAAGTGAAAACTAAAAGTGAAGCTAGAACCAACTAGAACTTTCAGTATAACAAAATAAATTAACACATTTTCAGTACTGTAAAGAAAAAAAATTCTGGCAGAATGGCAATTGGCAAGAATTGTGTCAACAGGAATTCAGTAATGAGTACTGATGTGAGACAAATGAATAAAGAATTAAAATGCTATGAAGAAGCAAGCAAAGCGAAATAATAAGAACTTTAAATCACAGATCATAGCCAATATGAGACTGTCTCAACTAGTATAATAAAAGTAATAAAAGTAAAATATAGTAAGCATCTCACTCAATCATTTTGCCTGAAAGTCCCAACACTGCAAAGCTGTGAGAGGCCATCTGTTCAAAGAAACAAATAGGCCTCATTGTTGCTGTTCCAGAGTCTATGTAGTGGCAATCTAGTAGCTGCTATTATGTACAAATAAAAGCCTAATGTTGGTCATTTTCAACAATTCCCTAAAGATCAGGCTCTTTGCTTAACCATCAAGTGTTTCTTAATTTTTGTTGATCTGTACCACAATAAAAATTGGTTGGTTACGGGAATTAAAAAACCGCAAGGTCAAAATAGAGATATAACCTTATTTGAATAATAGGTAATTAAGAAACAAAGATACAGATGCAGTCACTTGGATTTCTGTGTTAAATGTGTCATGACTCAGGGCTAATTGAAGAAACTGTGTTATCTAAAGTTATCTTAACTCATTTAATGCATTTAACCTTTTCATTAACATACCAAAGCACCATTGTTTTCGATGGTGAACTCTTTAATTAGATGGGATGCTGTGACACAATATTCTGTGTTAATTGAGACAAGTGTGAAGTCTGAGTTTAGTTATTCTGTGTCAAACACACAATACAAAGTGGCTTCATCTGTAGTAACCCGTTTGACCTTAAGCTAGAATTATATATGTATTATAAGATTGATTGTGATTGGATAATTCTAGCTTAAGGTCAAATGGGGTACTGTCTTTGTTTTTTAATTACCTAATACTGTACTTACCCATGCAGTTAAGGAAATATATCCCAGTTGGATCATTGGCAGAACTGTTTTTGCCATGTAAATTTGGTCTCTAGACTGGATTTTTAATTTTCTCCTTGGTTGTTTTGTTTCTGTCCTCCTCTAGTAGTTGTAAGTCTAAAACAATTGCACTTGCTGAATGATCTTTAAAATGTTTCACCACTTATCCAAGTAGTTTATTTGAATGGTACAGTCTCCAACATTTCATTGAACATTCAGGTAGTTGTCAGCTGAAACTTAGGTGTTTTTGGATGTACCAGCTTTTGTCTCCTTGCTTTGCTTGGTTTTACAGTTTCAGGCTGATTCACTAAAGGGCAAATTGTCGCCAGTGACCGCTTTGCACACTTTTGCACCACTTCGCCAGGCACAAATTCACTTCCACCGCACTAATTCTCTAATAGGAGAAGTTGCCTCCTGGGCACCGAATGCTGGCGACTTTTCACTAGCATTATTTCTGCAGTGCCAGCATTTGATAGGGAAGATGCACTAGCGTTTGTTTGGGCACTGCTCCTGTATTAACTATAAGTAACAAGGGAAAGTTTTACTTTGAAAGCAGCAAGTAAGTTTCAGGTAAAACTTAGTCCATTATGTTCTCCAATGTCAAGCAAAAAAAAGCCTTAAAAAAGTCGCCAGCATTTTTTAAACTTGAATGCATTTTCGGCAGACAGAATATGATGTAATTGACATAAGATTGAGGAAGATCTAGCTTCATTTTAGCAGTTTGGTCTGAGGTGGCAAAATCAACTCTGGCAAACAAGGTAACGTTAAGTAAAATCTGCACTTTACTGAATTTGCAGATCATTGACCATTCGCCTGTGTTATTTTGAACTGATTGCGATTGAACATTCGCAAGTAAATTGTCGTTGGTCCCTGTTAGTGTATTGGTGATGTCCCTGTGGATCGGATTTCTATCGAATTTTCATTAGCGGCTGCCACTTTGCCCTTTAGTGAATCTGCCCCTTTATCTGATAGTCCAGCTTCATATGGGGTGTCTATATTGTTCAATTTCTCTGTGTGTTGGTCTGGTGTTCTGCTTGGCCTTAATATATCTTTATCATAATAGAGAGATTACAGACACACAGTTCTTCACAGTGAGGGCAGTGAGGTTGTGGAATGCACTGCCGGGTGATGTTGTGATGGCTCATTCTGTTGATGCTTTTAAGAAGGGCTTGGATGATATTTTGGACAGACATAATATCAAAGGCTATTTTGATACTAAAGTCTACAGTTAATATAGCTATGGGCATATATGGTTTGTGTGAGAAAGTGGAGATGTGTGTGTGTGTGTGTGTATGTATGCTGGGTATTTAATTTGGAGGAGTTGAACTTGATGGACTCTGTCTTTTTTCAACCTAATTTAACTATTTAACTAACTATGTAAGTAAGAGACAAATAGACGAGCTACACTTCTATGGGTGTTTGAATGTACTTGCAGAGAGCAAAACGAGCTTGCGTGTTGCTTTAGGTCAATGTCAATTGGATAGCCTGTGGAAATGTAATGTAACGTTTGGTTACCATAGCAAATTCTCAGAAAGCATTGCATACAGTATATACCTGGGGCTTCTGGCATAGTTACAATGAAGAATGTAGGCTGTGTGGCCTGGATGATAGAATCTGATCTCAGAACTGTCAGTAACAAGGTGCTGGACCAGAGTCTGGGAAAGGCCCTGGGCAGCCAGACTACATTCTCAGCTGTAAGACTGTATGCGTTTGATGCCATATGAAGATAAACACCTGTTGATTTTTTTTGAGTGAATGAAATAAAGGCAAGTCTTATTTTTCTGCAATTTCTTCTCTGCATAAGAATGCTACTTGCTTACCATTTCAAAAGCTAATCTTCCCACAATCCTAGAATACATACAGTATAGATGAACTGATCCGTACACAAACACACACATTTTTTAAAAAGGGCAGTCTGCAATTCTTATGGGTCACCCACTATTGTAAGAAAAAATTGCATGGTACAGAAGGAGGAAGAAGTCGTTTACGCTTTTCCATGTGATAAACTGTAATTTTGAATCTGTTGCACAGGAAACAAGATTTCATAGTCATAAAAGTATTGGAACGATCTGGGGATTTCTGTACTCAAGGAAAGAAATACAGTACTTTCTGCTCAGTAAATTGAAGTTTGTTCTGGATGGATATACAAGCCTGCAGTTTTACATTTTAGTTTGTGACTAGGCAGAAAATCATAAATAATCAAGGCGCCTTGATGAAAGGCAGATGAAAGAAATTTACTTAATGTAAATCTCTGAACTCAAGATGAGAGGTATTCTAAGATTTTCAGACCCGAGTGCATTAATAACACATTTATCTAGGAAACTTTGTGAAAAAGTATTCATCAATTTCTCAGCAAGATAAACAGTTGTGTGTCAGAGATTTATTTGGTGGTTCATCTTATTATACTCCTACCAAGTGGCCTGTTTTCTTTTCAAAGTCAAAGAAGCTGGTTTAATTTCTGGATTCCCAAAGTATTATTGATGGCACATTAGATCGGCTGTCTGTAATTTTCCTACAGTGACCTATGTACATCTACAATAACTGAAAGCACTTTACCATGCCTGAAGAAGAGACCACAGATTTGCATTTTGTAATCAACTAAATTGCCCAATTAAGACTATCACTTTGCAGCCTTAAGTTCAGTTTGAGAATTGACTTGGCTCAGTCAATAGTTTCTTGAGGCATGCCATCAATTTTGGATACAAATACTGTACAAAATCTTCATAAAGACAACACAAATTGTAATCAAAATGTCTCACCTTCTGCAATCACCCCATGCAAGGTGCATGTCCCTCTGAGGCATATCCTAGTTTTACTTCTAATATATAATCTTAATTATGACCATCCATTATCTGCAAACCACAGAACTCTTTGAGGTTGTTTACAGACACTGTACTGTACATTTCTAGATCTGTTCTTTCAATGATTTTGTCAGGAAGAAGCTTCTACTAAGAAGCACAGATTGAGTTAGTCAACAGATGTCTTGGATTTATTTTTGGCTGTCTTGCTTCCATTGCTTCAGAATCAAAGCCAAATGATAATCCCAAAGTTTGATAATGTGACTTGAAACCCTATAGATAGTAACAGTAAGATGGTTGGCTCGTAAAATTAATGCACACGCAGAACCAGGCAGATATGGCCATGGATATGAAACAACCTTTGGCTTAGGGTACTCTACCACTAGATTCTTTAGGATTGCTTCAATAATTACTCCTCTTTGACCTATGTATTTTAACATAAACTAATTATTGAATATCAAGCTTGACAATAGATATTTCATCAGTAACTGGTGAGTATATATAGATATGTTTTGCTGCTAAAGTATATACATATTTTATAATTTATTTAACATCATGATGGGTGATAGGTATGAAAAACTAGAAACATGCATCCTAAAATGATATTGTGTATTGTATAAATATTGTGTAAATATTTAAAATATTTATGGAACTCAGGTTATTCAAAGATCAGTTATTAGATTGGTGACAGAAGTAACATGAAGGGGCCGATTTACAAAATTCACGTGAATAGATCGAAGTTCGAACGAATTCGATCGAATTTTGAACATAGGATTTATTCGTTTGGTCGAATATGTGAATTTCGGCATACTTGATCATTGAATAGGGAATGGTCGAACAATCGAATACATTCGAATAGAGGCAAATGAACAAATATTCGATCATTTGACTAGCGAAGGATTTTAATTTTAAAGTTTATTCGATTGCCTACTTCGGCAGATTGGACCTACCGAATTGCAATAGAAGCCTATGGGAGCACTCCCATAGGCTTCTGAGGCTAAGTCCTGATCGAATAGGATTCGTACGATCGAAGTATTCGATCATTCGAATCGTACGAATCATTCGAATGATCAAATGATTTATTCGTTCAGTGGAATTATTTATTCGACCGATCGAATAAATTTGTATTCGATCGTCGAATGATCGAATAACGAATAAAAGGTAGCCTAGAACTATTCGATTAACAATCGAAAATCGAATGCTAATCAAATATCGAATAGTATAGTAGAAACAATTTTTTTTTGGGGGAATAATAGTAAATTTGCCCCGAAACGTCAGCTAGGATGCTCAGAAGAAGAAGGAAGTTGTTTTAGAACTTGGAAGACAAACAGGTTTTAGAGAGTAGGACTGAATGACCCTTTTTTTTTTTTTTAAATGTTATACTGTATGTGGGCAACATACAGTTTATTCAATTAAGGTTTACCCCTTGCCCTAAAACCCCACATATAATAAGAATATTGTATAGCACACTATCACTAAGAAAAACGAAAAGAAGAACCAAATGAACAATTGTTTTTGAAATATTGATATGTATTAATCTCAGCATGGGTTTCTCATTTTTAACTTTAGACTCATTTTTAACTTTAGACTCATGCTTTGTTTTTCCTTTCTCCTCCTCTCGCTCTTTGCTATTTATGTTCTCTTCACATGTAGATGGTACGTTTGTTATCAATCTAGGCATCAGGGACGTTTCTCATTTTACATTTTGGGCTTGATGTCTACTCAGCTCCCCAACATTGAAGCCATGACATAACACAATGCCAGTATTTCACAGGAACATTGATTTCAATTCAAGGCTTTAAAGCAGCATTTTTTGCATTTGAGTTAAAGTCCATTTCCTTGAATAACATTCTAGTTATCCACAACTTTATCAAATGTTTCTACTGTGTCATACATGGAAGTTTTGCTATGCTTATTTAATGATCCCTAGTTGTACATTGAAGGTCCATGTGTTGCTATGGGATGACTGTTTCTATGTCACTGTTTCCAAGACAATATATTGGTTTGTTACCAATCTTTTATAAAACATATATATAAGTAAAGCCAATATAGAAAACAGAAATAATATAAAATTGCTTGGCATACATCCCTATAAACAACATACAAAGAGTTGTATGATTATTGTCACAAAGTCGAATTGTAGAATTAGAAATGACTGTACAAGCACTGTTTTCTCAAACATTTGTATTTTATCTTAGAACCAATACAGGAGACCCCTGAGCATACAGACATACCTCCTCAGGAAGAGGATACATTGTGGAACCTTAACATAGGAAATGAGTCTAGGAAATTCTGTGACCTCTGTCGGGCATGGTTTAACAATCCATTGATGGCCCAGCAACATTATGAGGGGAAAAAGCACAAAAAGAATGCAGCACGGGCTAAACTTCTACAGCGACTTGGAGAAACTCTAGATTCGGAAGCACTAGAAGGTAGGGTGTTTGCATTTAAACTGCAAGTATGTTTCAACAAAGCTACAGTTTATTTGAATATGGGGAAAGCATAACGACAAATGTAAAAATATACTTTTTATATAACTTTATTCAGAAATGGTGCAAACAAGTTTTGATCCCATTTGTGTATTTGTGTCAGGGTTAATTGTGTGTTGCGTCCTGCTTTATACTTATGGTGTAATACAAAGTTTTATGGTGTCAGAATTACTCTTGTGTACCAGGGTTAAAATGTAAAAAAAGGAAAATAAAATAAGAAAGGAAAAAAGTCTAAACAACTTGCATTGTTTCCATTAGATTTATATTTATAGCTACAGTACCTGTAAGCAGGTATTATTAATTGGTCACCGGTTTGAAAGCAAATATCTGTTTCTTTACTTGACCTGGTACAACTGTTCCATCTTTTTCTTACTCTGTGGTTACATACTGAAGCTACTCATTCTAACCTATTCAATGACTGTGTATCAGCGGTACCAAATGGTAAGTGTTGTCCCCACTGAGGGGATCTTGGAGCAGTTCTGGTGGGGCTTTAGACTGAAGTACTGTTAGGTGGATAATTGGGGCTGAGTGAGCATTAGGTCTCCTGGATACTCTCCTGAAAGCCTAACTTGAAGTGAGCAAATTTATATTTACTGTTAAAGATATTAAACGTATGACTGAATGGCTGATACACCAATACTTGCCTATATCTGTACTAATTTCATAAGCCAAGGGGGCTCTGAACAAAGTTTGGAACTTGAAGTGATTCTCTGGCCAAAGGTTGGACCTTAAAGTGGGACCTGAACTGAAAAAGTTTGACAGCCATTGTTCTAAATAATTTTCTATTTAGAATCTCATCTTATAACTAAGCAGCGTACACTATAGGTTTTATTGGGGAAAAGTCTTTGCATGTGTCAGTGTCTATTACTTTATAAACTTGAACATTAAAGTGCAATAATCCAGGTATTAACAGTAGATCTCTGTACCTCTGTTGCCTTACTACATTAAGTTTGTATGAAAAGTTCTGCTTTAATTCTTAGTTCTTTCATTTTGATTCATAAAGAATAAGTCATAAAGCCTTCACAAGGCATATTTAATTTACATCTGTTTAATATGTATCCACTTCTCCGCTTCTATAATTCACATTAAGCATTTACATTTTGTGCCGAGGTTCAAACTCCACAGTTGTTAAAACTACAGAGCAGGAGAATGTAAGGGGATAGTATCAAGAATTTCTTGTTCTGGCTACAGATCTTAAGGGCCACACTCCATATGGAAACTCTCTTCAAGTGTCAAGGAGTCATATTAAAACAATGGTAGAACTTTATAGGCATGTACTGCATATAACTACAGGTACGGGATCCATTATCTGGAAACCTGTTATCCAGAAAGCTACAAATTATGGAAAGGTTGTCTCCCATAGACTTTGTTTTTTCCAAATAATCCAAATTTTTTAAAAAATATTTACTTTTTCTCTGTAATCATAAAACAGAATCTTGTATAAATAATCATTATTGAAAGCAGGACCAGCTTATTGAGTTTATTAAATGTTTACAAGATTTTCTACTAGACTTAAGGTATGAAGATCCAAGTTACAGAAAGATCCATTATCCGGAAAGCCCCCGTTTATGAGCATTCTGGATAACAGGTCCAATACCTGTACTAGGAAATAAATCAAGACCTACATCCATTTTTTAAATAACTGACTGGTTTAGCTAAAACTGTCCAAGTTTCTAAGTCAGGGGACTGACCTTTAATTTCAATGCACATTAAACTGAGTGCACTATAGCAAATTAAGACAGAAATACACATCATACAAAATGTCTTGAAAATAGCTCTCACTCAGACTTTGGAAAATATTAACAGTCATGCATTTAATAGCCAATACAGTTTTCCAGTTTACTTACAGTCTAATAGGGTTACAAAGATGATTGACAAATGACATTGAATTAAGTTTCCTTGCCCCTATCAGACAACTCCATTCTGTATTAAGCACTTCTGCTGGCGCTTTCATTTCATTGCTGATGCGGCAGTTTATTAATTGCATTTGGTGACAAAATCACACACAGTTCATTAACTCTTGCCTTGCACATAGAATGCCATAAAAAAAAAGAATATTCTGTCTCATTGTATTGTTATGTTCCATAATGGGTCTTAAAGAAATTCATATCTCTTGAATTTGCTACTATCATTTTAGTCTTTGTTTTCCCTTTGTGTTTGCCTAATAAAAATACTGAGGGTAGAAGTGCGATTATTCGCATCTTAGTTTTATTTCCCTTAGATATTATAGTGATGATGTAACTGGTTCGGCATGCATCGTTGTTCATCCTGAGCTGCTCTTATTTAAGGATGCTATTTATGAGCCTAGCATGGATTTGTGGCTGAATTCTGCATTTCACGATTGAAGAATAATTTCATGAAACCACAGCAAGATTTAACTGTCATGAAAAAAATGGCCATTAAAGGAGAATTCAACCCAAGCCAAACTGGTACTCAGGGCAAATGTCCCTAACTTTTGACTTACCCCTCAGTGCACATTATGCCCTCGGGAGTTCAAAGCAATTTTTGTGACTTTCGGTGCATGCACAGTTTTTTGGGACTGGAATATTACAACTGCGCATGCGCTGAAACGCTGGTCTGCTTCCGAAGTTTACAGAAGAAAAGAAGATG
>CM044444.1:20297029-20315889 GCA_024363595.1 Xenopus borealis
TATTTTACGCAAAAAGGACTCACTTGCCGACCAGAGTGGCGAGATGGGACCAGACTAGGCATATGAGCCAGAGAAGGTGCGTGCTTAGTACTCCCCCAGCTCTGCACCCTAGGCACGTGCCTACCATTATTTCTGACCCAGCCTCATCATGGCAAATGACCAGACCATGCTTGGATGGAGCTAAACTGGGAATTAAAGTCTAATACACAATTACCGCTCATATGGCCTTGAGGAGTAGAGACTGCAAGAATGAGGGGGAAGCAATATCACAGTTTGGGAACCACTGTCTGATATCCTAATGTAAATGTTTACATATATACAGTATGCATAGCATAGCTAGATCTAACCAACATTCAAAATGAACACTAAGAACTAAGAGAGACATTTAAATGACAAATACCATTAGAGAGATGGTGTAGATAAACCAACATCTTAGAATGGTAACATCGATACAGAATTTATATTCATGAGATCCAATGAATTAGCCCAGTGTGGAAGTCTTGCGAAAACAGAGAAAGTGAATAAAAGAAAGCTGTTCAGTTAGGATTATTAAGTCTACGTACGTGGTATGGGTAATAGAGGTACCCAGGTTAATGAAGAAAGAAAATGTAGCGCTTCAGCTCAAGTAAGGGAAATAAAACAAAATCCTGCTATAAAGTATGTACAATGCAGGGCAGCCTAGAGTACAGCCCTGCCCTTCATTTTGAGCAAGCAAACATCCTTGCCAGACGCATTCCAACACAGCTTATTGTTGCTGTTACATTAATTCACCCTGATATACTGTAGTATACTAATTATTTACTGAATTGATTGACTGGTACATAACACTTAGAACATTTCTCAACTAATTTTTTTGCTCAGAGCATTCATTCTTTGTAGATTTAAGCTGCAGAACTGGTGCTGCCATCCTGATTGCCTTGGTCATTAAAAAAATTATTATTTTTCTCAAAATGCAAATTTTTTTTTTTGCTTATTGAAATAATGGACCCACAGATGCTCTGTTAAGAAAAATAATTACTGATAAAACTAGATAAAACAAGCTTTAGTGGCAGCACTAATTTTCACAAGTTTTGGTCAGCTTCCAGCTCCTTCCATAGGGCTGCAACAAAAACTGAACACTAAAGGCTCATTTGAGCTACGGATTAGGATATTGGTGTTTAGATAATTTGGAGCTAAGCATCTCAGAGAAGTAAAAGACTAGAGGAAAGCTACACTATAAAGGTCATTTGAGTTGATTATAAATTGGATGCAAACATTGTACATGTTGACAGGATTCATTAAAGATAATTGCATTCTCACATGCTTCTTGCAATACCACTCAACAAACTCATTGTAAGTTTCCTGCAACTTCTACTAAATTATGTAGGACCTTGTGTTTTTGTATAAATCCTATAATAACATCTGCATTTCACCCCCCGCCTATAATGCTTTACAATTGTTTAGTGATGAGCACATTTCCTTTTTTTTGTTATAGTTTATACTGGAGCAGTAGCCATCAGTAGCTCCCATAATTCCCAACTACAGGTTGCCCAAGGTGCATACTATAAAGAGGGCAAACATTTGTGAGTTTTAACCTTGAAAGCAAGCATGTTTCTGGCAAAACTAGTCCATGTGAAAAATGTATAATTAAGCAGTAAAATTCTTAATGAATCAAATACAAAGCAGTGTAGGACTGGTCAGACCAGGGATGACTTTGACATAGTTGGCCAACTTGAATATGTTTCAATATATGGACAAACAATGCCTTAATGTCCTATATCTATGGATAATGGGGTGAAAGAAGAGGATCTCTTGTCTTTGTTTATTCGACTATGCTGGCCAGATCTTTAATCTAAAAAAAAAAGACTACAAGCTGGACAAATATTTTTTTAAATTATGTGATTTGAAAGGTGTGATTTGAGCAGCCTGCATCTGCCTATCACCACTTTAAAGGTGGCCATACACAGGCCGATAAAAGCTGCCGACAGAGCAAGTCGGCAGCTTATTGGCCCATGTATGGGACCCTTCGACGGCTTTACAGATTGATATCTGGCTAAAAGTCAGCCAGATGTCGGATCCCGCCGGATCACGACTGCATCTGTTCGTTGATGCGGTCCCGCTCCTTATATCTTCTATTGTGATCCGATTGTTGGGCCCTAGGGCCCACGATCGGATCACCCCGATATCGCCCAACTCAAGGTCGGGTAGAGATCTGGCAGAGATGTCGCCAAACGAGCTGATCTTTCCGTGTATGGCCACCTTAAGGCATTGTTTTGCTCGCTAAATAATGTATTATGCTATGCAATATGGGTTCGACATCCCGATGGCATAGCAATAGGAGGTGGGGTTGAGCCTGAAAGCTAATCAGGGTGAAATGTGGTTATAATGCTAATTTGCTTTTCTTGATACCCCTAAAAGTCCAGATAGCAGGTTAGTTTGGGTACGATTTGGGACAAACAATATTATTCTGTTCTATATATTCTTGGAACTATAGATGACTTTTGTTGCACTTTTGTTCTCCTTTAAAGAAAATGCACAGAGTCCCTAAGTGAACTTCAGCAAAGATTATGGGGCAGATTCACTAAAGAGCGAAGCGTCTAAAGTTAGCGCTAATTTGCCAGCGTGACGTCAATTCATAACTTTGCAAATACACTAACACCAACTCTGGCGAATTTTCGTTAGCGAAGTAGATAGACTAGCGTAACTTCGCACCCTAACACCAGGCGAAGTTGCGCACTGACGAAGGATTGTAATTACGCAAATTCACTAAGATGACCATTTTACTGAACGTTACCACTTACGCTAGACTTTACTTCGCCAGGTCAGACCTGGTGACGTTCAATATGATAGGAGTTTGAAAAAAAAAAAGGAAATTCCCAAAAAAATGCTTGCGTTTTATACCTTTTGTAGGGTGATAGTCTGAAAAAGAGTGAAATTTTTTTGGAGGGTTACCCTCCTTCCCCCCTACATTTCCTAACAAATGGCAACTGAGCTATACAGGGGGCACATGTTTAGGGCAATATTTTAGGGCTTAGGGCTTTATTTTTTTTATTAAAGGTTTCCTGGGCTTGTGTAGTGTAATGTAGTGGCTGTAACATATATTTCTATTATACTTTGAAATTGGCACCATATGCAAATTAGGCATCGCTAGCGTAAATGTGCTTTGCCTGGCAAATTAACACTAGAGCAACTACACTACCGTTCGCCGACCTGATCGTAATTTCGCACTTTAGTGAATTTGCGTATCGCTGGTGAAAATTTGCCTGGCAAAGTTCGGCAACGTTAGCGAAGGCAACGCTAGCGCATTTTCGCCGCTTAGTGAATTTGCCCCTATGACTCTTCATATGTATCCACTCAAAGACCATATGGTACAACTCTACAATGCATAAAGCACATACGTTTGCCAACTCAGGCCTCTAATTTCTGAAGTTTAGGGTGTGTCAGGCTGTGTCCAAAACTATTGCTGTAATGTGTCATAAAAACTGTAATAATCCATGTATTGTTCTTTTCCAGAATCAATACACCAACTTATATACTACATATTGAATTAATTTAATCATGATTGCATTTACTCTACGGCTTCTTTAAAATCCTTTTGGGGCTTTTCATACCCTATGAGGAAATAATACGGTTATTCTTTATTTTCTGCTTATAGAATCCAAAGGGTTATTATATCACTCCCCGTGCTGAGGCCAGATTAATCAGCTCAGCAGTAATTTTCTCACTGTGCGCTTACTAGCAGCAAACAGCTTTCTTGTGAGAGAACTCTTAGGGGATGTATCATGACCACTTAAACAAATTGAAGAGCCGTGTCTGCTTTTTATGGACCAGACCGTGCTTTATTACATGAAATGTGATGTACTTACTGCAAGACAATGGCACTTGCATATAATCATGGCTTTTTTATTATTATTTTCTGAACTGAGTGAAACATTATAGGTACCATGGGACTCGGGTGGCTTTTGCATTAAATTATAAAACAACAGCTTATTTAAGCCATGAATATATTATATTTTTTAAATTATAAATGGGATTTTTCATGGAAAAGGGCACTGAGGTTAATAATTCTATGTGAGCATATATATGTCACAAATGACAAACTTTTTCCTTAGGTGGCAGTGGGCTAAATTATAGACTGAAATAAAAGTAGGGGAGTGTCTGAACAGGTACATAAAACGTATTAATGGGTGCCCCAGACCAACAGCTCAAGGTGGAGTTATTCAACCATGAAAGAGATGGTAGGCTCTCACAAATCCCACAAACAGATATGTAGATGAACTGTAAACTTTATTTTAGGCAAAAGGTAGGCAAGAGTTTCAATCATAGGCTTAGACATAAAGGGGTGGTATACAGCATATGTTAATGATGTTATAAGAGTTGTTAATCTATAAATTCACTTTTAATATAATCTAGAAAGTGGTACTTTGAGACTATTATTAATTGGTTTAAATTGTTATTATTTGTGTATTTTGAGTTATTTAGCGTTTGTATTCAGCAGCTCTCTGGTTTCAGTAATCTGGGTGCTAGGGTCCAAATTACCCAAGCAACCATGCATTGATTGAATAAGAGACAAATATGAATAAGAGAGGGTCTGAATATAAATATGGCTAATAAATAGCTTACAGGGCATTTGTTATTAAATAAGAAAAGAAAGAAAAGAACCCCTTCTGCAATTGAATAATTTATAAATAAATGATTCCCATATTAGCTGATATTCACAAATAATTTAAATAGATGTCACCGCATTCATCCACCTTGTGTGGAATTCATATATCCACCATACAGTGCTAGTGTATAAATAAAATTTAAAGGGTTAAAAATTTGTTTGAGATAGGATATCCTCATTAGGAAATATAAATTGTAAAGTGCTAAACGTGAGTTGTTAATTCATATATAATTCATTGTAGTAATAAATATTTAGTACAAGGTGATTCCTAATCAGACATCAATTCATTGGATTATCCTGTCAAATATCAAAATGACAATTGATTGCTATTAAAGTGCGGTGCTCATAAATAAATAAATAAATATCAAAACGCGAATAGTTAATCTAGGATTTCATGATTATAAATTTTAATTAATTGAATAGGTTAGGCTGGTTCCAATTCAGAAAAGAGTAGGAAATAGGAAAATTAGCAGGTGGAGTTGTCCCATATCTTACAGGGCATCTGTTATTTACATGGGGTCAGTGACCCCATTTGAAAACTACAAGGAATCAGAAGAGCAAGCAATTGAAAAGTAAGTTAGAATTATCCATTCTGTATATATCAAAAGGTGAAGCACCCCTTTAGTGACAATTGTATCCTTTTTACATTGTGGCAGCAATCTGGGAACGACCCTTTTTCTGTTTCAGTAGGATAACTCAGTCGACACAAAGTAAGATCTAAGGATTAGTTTACAGAGATATGAGTGAAAGAACTTGACTGGCCTGACTTTATTGCAGCAGAACACCTGTGGGATGAATTGGAAGCTCAATCAGGCCTGTTAATCCTCTTTTTTTCCCCATCTAGTGGAATGCCTTCCCAGAAGAGTAGAGAATATTAGCAGTTTTGCAGCTAAGAGTATATACTTCATATTAATAACCTTGGCTTTGATATAAAATGTTAGAGAGGTGGGTTTCCACATAAGAACCTATATGTGCTCAATATGCTCTACTGCACAACATTTTAAAAACTAACATTATTTGACCCTCTTCTTAATTTTCTTTTTAAATGAGACTCAAATTATCAATCCACATTTTGTACCGATCATAGTTGTTTTTTAAGTACATGAAAAGTATAAAGAGACCAGTAAAATGTTCCCAAATCATGAATTTCTTGCAAGTCTAATCTTTTTAGATCCTGTGCAGAATACTAATTGGGGCAGGTACCGTTATCACTAACATAACAGAAGTGTTTTATAGTGAGCTCTGTAGCTATTACAAAATGCCACAGTACAGTAAATAAAATCCCACTGGCACAGGACAGACTTATGGGTCTCCTTTTGATGATAAGCCAGTACAGAAATTCTTTCTTCTCTCTTTCTTTTGTCCTTTTCCTTGATTCTCAGGTCACCACATGTGGGATCTCTGCGGGGTATTTGCAGCCCTGCCAAAGGTGTCGTTATTCATTAAGGTTTGGTGGGGATTTGTAATGTATTTCTCACAGTTTGCCAAGTAAAACGCATGCAGTGCAGAGCACAGCAATCATACTTTTTCTGCTTCTCTATGCAATTCTGTTTAATAGAGAACATTTTTACCTCCTCATCACTTCCATAATAACAGAGTTTTAAAGACATCATAAGAATTAGTGATGAATGAAGGGATGAAACGTCCTTAGTTAAGAGCATTTGTACATCTTCTCTTCAGAGGAACAATGGAAATTTCCAACATGGGGTTCAGTGGCAGATGGTTAATTGCGTTTGCAGCAGCACATCCTATATATAGGCCGTGATGATGGGTGCTTAATAAGGATCTGCATTTTAGTTGACACCCACTGTTCAAGGTTGATCTATAAAAATAAGCATATATAGCAGAAACATTAATTAAATAAGAGGCTGGAAGTCTTCATACAGTAGCCAGCTCTAGAATTATTAGTTATTTTGCCATACATGTTAAACCCAAAATAAAGGGAAACCATTCTGTTCAGAGATATCCCTGCAATAGCAAAGTCTTAGATCAGGTTCTAAATTTTGCCAGGAGAATTAATAAGAAGAGGAAAAATATACAGCTATGACGAGTTATGATGGAATGTGAAAAAATATGGCTCATGTGACAATCCTTCATTGAAATTTAAGTTAAGCTGGCCATGGACGTGCAGGTTTTATCCAACGGCCAATCTGTATGTCGCAATATTCCGACCTGCAACTAGCCATTCATTAAATCAATAAAAGAACAAATTAGACAATTTTACAAAAGTTATGTCCGACAAATAGTATTGACAGTCCCCCGCTGATATCGCCAGGTAGATAATAAGTCATATTATCATTATGCAAGAGAAATCTTCTAACCTGTCTGAAATGACCAAATACCATGGTACGAACAATGTCGGGACGATCCACACACAATTTGTGCGACTTTTATGGCCAGCTTTACTAGAAGTGAGGGTTTCATCTCTGGAAATCAGAATTACAAACCCATATCTTACAGTCACTTATCGCTTTACTTGGCTATTGCAAACAGGGACCAGGTGTAACGCTAGTGAAAGTTTGCTTAGTCGTGCTTGGGCTGATTAATTTTTGCTGCTGAACTTCACCAGCGTTGTCTGCCGAGACGGAACTTCGCATTTTGATGAATAAGCATATGCACTGGCACTGCAAATTAACACCTGACGATGTTGAAGCGATGTTGAACCATGGCAGAGCCTTCCGAGGCAAAAATCCCCCCTGTCCTACTGTAAGCAATATGAAATGAACTGCCATTCTTTAATGTTCCTGCTTGTCCTGACAAAAGCTTCTATTTTAATGGACATGCAGTACATGCAAAAATAATCTTATTTGTTTAAAAAATTCCAGCTAAAACATTTATAACAATATAATGTTGACAAAGTAGACACTCCAGGGGGCAGATTTAATAACAGGCAAATTTGCGCCAACTTTGCACCCTTCACAACACTTCGCCAGGCACACATGTGCTACGAATACACTTATTCACTAATATGCAAAGTGGCTTCCTAGGCACTGAACATTGGAGACTTTTCGCTATTGTTACTTCAGCAGTGTGAGCACTTCAAAGCAAAGATGCGCTAGCATTCGTTTGGGTCTAGCAAAAATTTGCTAGTGATCTTGCACTTCAATTTGCAGAGGGTGGGTAATTTAAAGTTGTATGGAGGTCTTTATTATAAATGTTGGTGCAAATGCGTGAAGTTACCACTTTTTATTACACACTTTTTATTACACATATCCAGGTTTTCCAATAGCTCACCACAAACTTTTTTCAATTACTTTCTATTCTCTATGTGTGCTTGATTTTCTTATATTTAAGTGTAAAAGTGTAATTTTTCACCTTCTAAAGCTGCTCAGGGAGGGGGGGTGGCGGACCCTGTAAACTGTTCTAAATTGATACATTGAGTGGATACATTTCTTATCTTTCTCCCTGCTGAGCAAAATCTCTGGGTTTCATTACAGCTTTTAGAATTGATACAATAGTTGCTAATGCTCCAAATATTCTTCTGAGAACTGGATCAACTAAATGTTGCAAAATTGTAACAGTTTTGAGTCTGCACCTGAATTACTGAGCTGCCAGACTCAAACACCAGAGACACCAACATTCAACTTTACACTTTGATTTTGGAAAAACAGTAAAAGATAAATAATGGAAAGTAATTTTAAAAAGTCTTTATTTTTGAAATCAACTGAACTGAAAAAAAGTGTTTGGAAGGTGAACATCCCCTTTAAAAAAGACAATAAAGTTAATATAATGCCCTACACTAGACTCCTGCACAGGTCCATTTTTTGCAACCCGACCCGTACCCGCAAATTGCAACCCAGACCCACAAACCGCACTCTTAGCTGCCTGGACTCGCTACCTGACCTCGACCCACAAGTACCTTATCTGCAGCCTGGACCCACGACTCGCTGACCATCAACAATCAGGAAGTGCTGTCAGCTGACCATCAAGAATCAGGAAGTGCTGTCATTGTAACTGGAAGTGACATCATCAGAAGTAGTTGTGATCAGAAAAAAATTTGTAAAAATCACCCACGGCCGACCAGCAACCCCGCAGAACCATTGACCTGCAGAACCGCTGGCCCGCATCTATACCCGCACCAGAACTTCTACCTGCAACCCGCATGGTACCGAAGGTTTTTGCAGGTAACCCGCTGGTACCCATGGGTACATGACCCACTGCAGGACTCTACCCTACACATAAGCGCAATGTCAAATGAATGTTCCATACGTTATGAAATGTCTGGAGAAAACCAGTTACCCAAAAAAATTTAAGTCTGAACTTTTGCAGGTAATCCATCTTAAAAAAAGAAAAAGGTGCCAGTGTTTTTGGAACTTTAATACATTTTTGGCACTGAGGATGTGATGTAAGTGACAGACGACTGGGGAAGATCTAGCTTCATATTAGCACTTTGCCTGGTCTGAAGTGGCAAAGTCAACTCTGGCAAAAGAGGTAATGTTCAGTAAAATCCGCACTTTACTGAATTTGTGGAGTAATGACCTTTTACCATAGCAAAAAGTCGCCTGGTGATAGAGTGCAAATGAACACTAGTGATGGTCTCTTTCACTCATGAATTGGAGCCTGCGCCTGTTAGTGAATTTGCGGTGTCCCCCGAATTTTCACTAGCATTAGCCACTTCGCGCTTTAGTGAATCTGCCCCCAGATCTCTTTACTTAACATATATAAAACTGATTTGGAATGCAGTATCTTAAACTCATTCCATGTGATGAATTTTCTTATATTTTATGGTCAGATTTGTTCCATGCTACCTCACTTCTCACAGACAATAAACTTGAGTCAGCAAGAAACCTGGATTAACATTAACTTGAACTCATTATAAGGCATAATAAACCCCCACATACTTTCACTACCCTGTTAAACAATGTTCAGTATGCAATTATTATGCCTCTTAAACGACTTCCATGTGTAAGTATGCCTCTATTGGGACTCATTACTAATCATTTTAAAAGAGACGTAACCCCTTGAAAACAGTTTTCTTTTTAATTGTATCTTAAATACTGACCTGGGCCTTTTACTAATCCTAATAAAATTAATATTTGTAGTGCAACTACATTGCATCTGTCTCTGCCATTCCCTTGTGAAGGTAATCTGAGATGGCTTTAATGAGAATGACTTCCATGTAAATGGCTTCAAAGAGAATCCAGCCTGTATTGTACATTGCACTGCTCCCATGTACGTATGTGGCATCCGTGAGAGACCAGTCTATATCGTACATTGTGCAGCTCCCTTGGTTATATGGCTTTAATGAGAAGCCAGCTTGCAATGACCTTTGGCTCATTGACACTCTTTTATTAGTGCATTCCCATGGATTCAACTTGGCAAAATTTTTTATGAAGGGTTTATTTAACCTTGAAAACACATCATGACATATTGCTTATTATATGCTTAGATCGTTCTGGGTCTTCAGGGGTGTAACTATAGAGGAAGCAGACTCTGCAGCTGCAGGGAGCCCCGAGAATATATATATATATATATATAAAAAACATTCCCAGGTATCCGCACTGAATCCAATTTACATATGGGTATACACTTGCAAGATGCACATGAAATATTGCATACACTGTGATGCACAATAAAAGGTAAATATTGCATGAGAAATACAAATAAAAAAAACTGTTTTCGCTGTGGTTCAACACAACACATTGCAAATTATGCTACATGTCTTGCAAAAGTGGTACAGTGCCGCAGATGCTCAAAGAACAGTCCTCTGGGGTCTGCCGTAGTTCTGATAAAGATGTTCATGAAGTCACTACTACTAATGTTACAGTATAAAGTGTGGATAAAGATGGTATATTTATTCCAGACAAGTTTGTATGCACTGTCAATGTCAATACTGCTTCTGCTGACAAGGGGAACTCCATTAACCTGATGCTTGATACAGGTTCAGCTGTTTCTATACTACCAAAGGATATTTTCTTGAAATACTTTGCAAAAGATACGCTTGGTGCACCTGCCCTGAGACTGGTCAGTTTTAAAAGATCCAATCCCTGTGCTTGGTTGCTTGCCAGTGACTGTACAATTTAAATCAAATACTGCAAAATGTGACTTTTACATTTGTGAGCAACACGTTACTGGGTTGTGCAAAGAACTTTGTACACAAAGTTAAGTTGAGACCAGATGTAAAACCAGTACGCCAGAAATTGAGGCAATTGCCCTACTCTATAAGGGAGACTCTTTCACAGGAACTACATCGCTACAGAGCAACGTGCCCTGCAACAACCCAAGCATCTCCAGCTGAATTATTACATGGCAGACAGATGCGCACTAGGTTACATGTTGCAGATATCAAACTTCCACCAAGTACTGTTCCTACAAACTCATCTACTGCTGACATTGTCAAACGTCACCAAGCCAAATGCAAGGCTTATACTGATACTGAATACATGACACAAGAGAAGTGCACTTTCAGCCTGGATCTTTAGTCAGAATTAAGAAACCAGGAAGGACAATCTAAATTTACTACACCAGAGAGGACCATACACATATGAACTGTCTGATGGACGCATATGGAATGCAAGTCGTCTTGCTCCTGCTAGATATGACTTTGGAGATGTTCCATTTGATGAAGAACATTTTCCTACTCCTAATGCCAACTGCAATAGGCCTGAAGAAAATTTACCTATAATGCGTACTGAGAGAATCAGAAAATTACCTGCATGGACCAAGGACTATGTGATGTGAATAATATATATTATTGCTTTAAGATGCATTGTTGTTGTTTATTACATTTGCCCAAATGCTTTCCTACTATAGGGGGAATATGTGGTGTTTATACAAATGGCCTGCAGGTGTCACTGTGCATACACAGGACTTTCTGTACAGCTTGAAAGTGAAAGTAAGACATTACTGCCGTTGTGTAATGGCTGCATGAACCTGCTAATAAAGCACTGTTATACTCTGTTCATCCTCGGCTTCCAAAACACAACAGAGTTGAATTCTCCTTTAAGTGTGGCTGACAAAGATAGTGATGATTATTAATATTTATACATGAAAGATTAGAAGATAACAGGGTAAAATATGGAAGAAATTAATGAAGAATGCCTCATCTAAGTTGCGTAATATGGTTGCTCCAACTTGAATCTGCATAAATGCAATGACTAGCTATAATGTATGTACAGTAGAACCCCACTTCTATGTCTTCTTGGGCACCGCTAAAAGTATATGTAAATTTCTGGGCTATGTAAAACATGGGTAAACATAGCATACGTGCGCTGGGCCACAAATAATCAGCTAACAATGCGGGAAAACATAAGAGTTGGATGTAAAAGCAGGGTTCTACTGTATGTCAGAGTGTACTAAGAGAAATATAAATTAAATTAATTAATAACGCATAGGCATACTGCATAGGTTTAATTGCATTTTAATGTAATATTTGTAGGCCCAGTTCTATAGCCTTGTATTCTAGGTCAATGTTACTGTACCACAGCAATTGCTTAGTACTACTGGTAAAGATATTTACAATCCCTCTGCGTATAATCAGTGTCAGAATGATCCCTTGTGGCTCCAGCCTTAGTGGATTAGTAATTAGGTTATGCCTAGGCAGGCATGCATGTGATTTAGGCCCATTCTGATGACTTCATGCCAGAAAGACAAGGTATTTAGAATATGTGTAAAGATAATTGGTTGACACAGTCAGATCTGCAAATGTCTGCAAGTGAAGCTGCGGGTGGGATAAGCTTTAATAAGCACCTCCTAGAAGCAGAATGAATCAGAGGAAGATGAGCTGAGGAAATATAAATATAAATGTTATTTTATTATTTGCATACTTGTGAATTTTCGAAAAATCAGTTTTGCTAAATGAGCAAATAGCTAAATTAAAGTTTCCCTTTAATAACAGAGGGATTAGCAGTCGCTTTTATTTCCACCCTCACATTTTTCACGTACTATTTTCTCTTTCCGCATAATTTTCTTTTAATGATGTTACCAAGTCACGTAGTTTTATGGCTTGCACAATTATAATGTGACTTTAGGGAGCAATCACATCACCTACTTTCTGGCACCCAATACAACCAGCATCCACTTACGGAATTAATCTCTCTACATAATGCACATTTCTCAAGGTGAAACGGCCTGATTATTTCATACACGGACAACAACGGGTACTTAAATGGGAGAGAACTCTGCTTAGATATTTCCTAGACTTTTATTGCCTTTTTATGAAAAATAGACCATTCGTTTTCCCGATTTCATAAGTTTCATATCAATAAAAAGTTAGAATCTGCCTCGGGAGGACATTCTGTTCGCAGTGTGCTTGCATGTTCAACTATTTAGAATAAATTAGGGCAATTAAACATATTTGATTGTTTATTTTATCTTAAAAAGCCTGGATATAGCAAATTCAAAGATCATGGCAGGTAGATATTAGGGATGCACCGAATCCAGGATTCGGTTCGGGATTCGGCCAGGATTCGGCCTTTATCAGCAGGATTCGGATTCGGCCGAATCCTTCTGCCTGGCTGAACCGAATCCGAATCCTAATTTGCATATGCAAATTAGGGCCAGGGAGCTAAGTCACGTGACTTTTTGGCACAAAACAAGGAAGTAAAAAATGTTTTCCCCTTCCCACCCATAATTTGCATACGCAAATTAGGGTTCGGATTCGGTTCGGTATTCGGCCAAATCTTTCGGGAAGGATTCGGGGGTTCGGCCGAATCCAAAATAGTGGATTCGGTGCATCCCTAGTAGATATGCTATTTAAGTAAAGACTGCCGTGTGATGACCTTATTGGACTGTAGTATAGAAAAAAATTATTTTATGGCAAATAAGACTAAATCTCAGTGAATTACACTATATATATAAATATATAACTTAAATGGTACTTAATCAAACTGTATTTAATAGCAGAAAATGCCAGTTTCCATGACAATAAATGGCATTGTAGGCAATTTCTACATGCCCTTTTGAAGTAAACTGCTTACCTTTACAAGATTGTAGAAGCTAAGACACCAGCTGACAATTTCCTGACTGCCAGCACCATTACATTTATGGGTTTCCTGAAACACGTAACATGGCAAGATTCAAGCAGAGAAGGGGTTAAGGGCAAAATCAAGGTTAAGTCATATTTAGCACATTGTTGATTTCATTTTGAAATGAGCACAGCACGGACAGTCTTTTGTAAAAGTAGTATAATATAGCATATCCACTAGGAAAAGAAACAGGAGGATTTTGGCTGGTGAGAGGTTGGAAAAAGCGAGATGCAGTGAAAGTTTAAAGGAGAAGGAAAGTCTGTTGGTACTTGGAGGTGCCAAATTTTGACTTACCTACAACCCCGGGCCGGTTCTCCTATCAGCAGAAAACTGCAACTGCCTGGGGTTTGTCTAGTGAGCACCAGGGCAAACACATGTGCAGTAGAATGAAATAGCCCACTTTTTAGTTAAAGTTTGGATTTTTGCTCTACTGCGCATGCACAGCCGCACAAAGAAAGGGGAAGATGGTGGTGCTCGTTAGAAAGACCCGGGGCCGGTGCAGTTTTCTGCCGATAGGAACACTGGCCCAGGGTTTCAGGTAAGTCGATACAGTCACTTAAGGTTGCCTAACATTTGGCACCTCTAAGTGCTAACAGACTTTCCTTCTCCTTAAAAGGTCTCTAATATCATATCAGTATTTTATTTGCACTTGGAAACCAGGTGACCAATTTGGCACAATATGGTTCATTCTTCACAAGTGCCACTAATCATGCTGGCACATGATTAACCTTAGTGCACCCATATCCCTTAACATCTGAACGCAGTGTTGATCACCTCCCCTTCTTCACTGCATGTTAAGAAATGTGCTGTGATTATACTTACATGTGCTGTGGTTATACTTATGTTTGATGGCTCTTTCGATTACAGGGTTTCATAACAATCCTCAGAACCTGAGCCGTGCTTAGTCTCTGCAACCCCCATAAGGAACACATTACTGGTCTCATTTTGTCTTACTGTAGAATGTAGTTAAGAGTTATTAGACTACACAAGGTGTGTTTATTGTATGATTGAGCTCAGTAATACTTTTTTGGTTTTAAGTAATACAAATGCTGAGAAAAGGCAATCTGCATTTAATGAGGCCAGAGCTGATGGGAATATACCCCAAAGCAGCAGGACAGAGTTGCCAGAAGAAGTACTTTTCTAGCGACAGGCCATGGAAATATGGCTTATCTTTAGGGAAGGAATACAACACCTATTTGCATGAATAATGAAATATGCACATAAAATTTACAGGTGAAACAAGCACCTGTTTCAAGGCTTTTTTAAATTATTTGCTTTGCAAAAAGGCTGTAGCATCACTTCCAACAAATGTGTTTTTTGGCTTCTTTTATTTTCACAAATATGTTATTAAAGCCACTGAGAGATAACCTTTGCACTGGTGCCCCTAGTTTTAGAGGGGTCTACCCTTGGCCTGTAAGAAAATCCACAATCATTAATAAAGTACTTTGATGCTAATTTCCAACTCCAAAGGCATTTGTGGTATTGACAGTGCAAGATTAAATGTCTGGCACAAGGTGCACAGCACACCACTGTTGGGTGCAGGAAGGTTCTCGGTGCTCCCTAACCTGTATACACAAGCTAAGGGGGACACCCAGATGCCACCCAATAACGACCCCTTGTGGATGCAATGATGTCAAAGCAGGTAAAACTGCATTCAGAATCAAGGGCAGAGGTTTGAACTCTTTTAAGGGGGGAAATTATATAACCTCTTAATGAGTTTCAAAAGATTATGGGCTTTATATTGTAAAATACTGCAATACTGTAATAATAATTCAAGCAAAGTGGTAAAAGGACAAGGACAGTCCACACTTATTTAAGTAGTATAGTAAAGCCTTCCTTTAAAAGGTGGCCCACATAACCTCACCTCTAAAGTTTGCTGGGTTTTTTTTCCCATTAAAAGGGTGGTTCATCTTGAAATAAACGTTTGCCATATTCTTTGCAACTTTCCACAATTAGCTTTCTCTGTATTTCCCCTGTACTTCCCCTATACAGCCTGGGTGTGGTACGTGCTTAGTGTACCCTATGCCACAGGACTGTGCCTGCTTATTGTGGCAGTCCACATTAGGTTTTGTCATATATTGTTTTTCAAAAACTATATAATCAGCTCTATTCCAAGCTCCAGATGGCTGTAGTGGAGCTGAATTGTTTTGGAAGAAAAGATACTCACACATTGGTACATTTATTGACTTTATGTTCATTTGGTGATTGGCTCTGTATTTAAAATCTAAAATAATATAGTTCCATGCAGCCTAGTTAACCTTTCACTGGACCCATCCAACATTAGCTTCTATAAGACTTTTATTTACTTTCTTGCACTGGTCGGAGGATCTTCCAGATTTTAAAGGAAAAGTAAACACCAGCAGTACTCACCACACGGACCACAATGGAAACATTTAAACAGATTTTACTCATAGACATACCAGGTACACGTACATCAGTAGTTACTTCTTCAGTCACTTCAGTTACACATACTCTTCTTGAACCAGTTTCCTTAGTAGGCACACCTTTCCTGAGAACCTTGGATCCCACCTAACTGCTAGTGGTCCGGTATATACTCCACCTGTATCCCCCCACTCTCCAATAGTGGCCCGATACCTTCTGGGTGATACCCATCCACTCTGCCAATTAGGCTTTTCATCCAAGTCCTGGCTTGTAGCCTCAGAGTGCTTCCTACCTAGTCCTAGACTGCAACTAGTTTCCTTACTTAGGGAGTGCACGTAGGAGTCTAACTCACTCCACTTTGCTCCCTGATGCGTCCACAACTGCCCTTATTAAATATCCCTACCTATCTCGTGCACCTAGTGCTTGCGTGTTACGTAAGATCTTTCCTGCTCTTACTTATCCTATCTAATGTTGTAGGGTCTCCACTCACCAGCCAGGTGATGCTCTTCCAGCTACGCCCTCCCATCAAGACAACTCTACTTGGGCGGGGCACCTCCTTTCATAGCTCTTCTGTGTCCTACAGTGGCGTCTAGTGGCCGGGGGAGAAGTTACACTTTAACTAAACTAAAACTCTACACAAATTACACACAATTTCCAACACACATACATTTTACATATATGCACATTTTTGTGCATTCTATTCACACAACATTCTCAACACTTTACACCCCATTACACACTGCTCCCTAGTTAAATGTTTGTCATATTTGTCAGAGCATCCATGTATGCAAGTTGTTTAGCAAGTAACTGTAGGGGGCATGATATTGGTACTCGCCAAAATTGTCTGTGAACTATTTTTGGTATCCAGTAAGGGGATGCATAAAATACTCTTCTTCTTTTGCATACTTAGTATTCCAAACTGCTTACAAGATATGACTATATGATGTCACTCCTACTGCATAATAGGCGGTCTGCAAAAACTAGGCACAATAAGTATCACTTCTGTATATTTTACACATTATTTTTTCCAGTGCAAGGGAATAATATGTGGCTGTGTAGTAGTTGCAGTATGTTATTTCAGTTAAACCTAGGTGCCCAGCCAGACTGAGAGTCATCACTGTCACTATGATCATAGTGTGGATGTATTATTTCACTAAATGAAACATTCCAGTGTCACTTAAGCACAGACTGTCTTTTATGCTGTTAAAATGGAAGCGGAACCCAGTCAGATGCTCCTTAATAAAAAAAAAAAAACATTCATATGCACTCAGCAGAAGTACAACCATTTGCCATTACTGGAGATAAGAATAATAACAATAATATGGGGATAAGGGAATAACATGTTTGCATATCAGCTGTCTAAAAGACTGAATTCCAAAGCTATGATCTAGTAGAACTGGCACAAACAGTGTACAGGTATGGGATCCGTTATCCTGAAACCTAGTTATCCAGACAGCTCAGAATTACAGAAAGTCTCCCATAGACTCCATTATATCCAAATTTTTAAAAAGTATTTTATTTTTCTCTGTAATAATAAAACTGTACTTTGAGTTGATCCAAACAAATATACTATTAATCCTTACTGGAAGCAAAATCAGCCTTTTAGGTTTATATAAAGTTTAAATCAGTTTTCTAATAGACTTATGGTATGAAGATCCAAATGACAGAAATCCAGAAGGTCCAGGTCCCCAGCATTTTGTATAATAGTTCCCATACCTGTACCTGTTTTTATGTTACGGCATACACACACATGCTATTGTTAACGTGTAACGTGTACCTATACCCGATACTTCCCAGGAGGCGTATGTGTCTTTGGTTAAGAAAATAAGTTAATCTTTCACCTAAGAGAATGCATTGTTTATTTACAATTCAGCAAAGCATCATTCAAAGCCACATTCAGTTCATCCCACAGAGACTCGTTCATCAGCTCCAAAGGACCTTGAGGAATTCATTCGACAGCCACTCTACAATTTTAGCATTGAATTCATTTTTCTCACCATAATTAACAACTGTCTCTGTAAAGAGCTCCAGACATTTACTATTCCTTTGGTCTACAGAGAATATAAAATGTGATTCTTCACCGCTATAGCTTGTTAAGAAAAACTTGCGGTTTCCACACAGTACAGAAAAAAGCAATGGAACAAATGCACTGCACTTTCTCTCTATTCTACACATGGCGTCAGGGACATGGAGGGGTAGAGCTAGTAAAGTACAGTAAGTGGAGACATGAAGGGTCTTTTATGAATGCAAGTGCAGAGGGTAAAGTGCAATTTCCCAAATCTTCAATACTTTGTACATAATGTATACATTTTTTTCTGAGTTGGATTTACTGTGGTTGTGCCCAATGGATTAAGATGGACACAAAAGTGCTACAATCTAAATTGGTTGCAAGTTGCAGAGTGGGGGTTGTTTCACTACCAAAGCATCCATTCAAATTGTGTATGTGGGGGGTCTATTGAAGCAACCTGAGGGAGCACAGATTCAAGGTGTTGGTAGCTCCACGCTCAATAGGGTTTTTTGCACCACTTATCAACAGAGGAAGGAAGGGCACATTGAGTCCAATATGTAAGTGCAGGAGTATGTTTGCATGCAAGTAACTTAATGAAATGCATCTATATGCTTTCTCCACTGCGTCCTGCATTTATAAATGACCCCAATGGTTGTGGTGATTTCCGAGGGCTGCTGTGTATGCTGTTTGTTGAGCAGGCTTGTGTGTTCTGAACCAAACTAAGCAAATCACTTTAGGCCAGGTCAAAGGAATTATTTCACCCTTTAACTGTCACAGAAAATGACTGACAGAAAATTTACATTGCAAGCAACGAAAGTTATGTGTTTTTCTGATTAAAGGGCACCTATGGGCTAAAAAA
>CM044444.1:20335641-20356490 GCA_024363595.1 Xenopus borealis
CATTTTTTCACTTGTGTTTGTAGATCAACTTTTATTGCTATGCTGTTATTCAGGTTTGCTTTATATCAAATGCAGCAGATTTATGGGTTCCACATTTAATTTTTAATGCCTTGCTTAGTGTATTTTGTTCCCAGTATAAGTGAGCTTGTCATAACACCACTGGCTTTTTATAGGCAGTTAAACATGCTTTCAGGGTTTTATGAATGCTTTTTTCTATAATAAATTCCCAGGAAGAAGACTTTCTATCTGACCAGTATGCAAAAGCCCTTTCTGAGATTGAGATTGTGGCCCCATTATTCTTGCAGCTACAATATCAATCCCTAATATCATTTCTCTCGATTAGATTATTTTATCAAACACTTTTCTTAATGAAATGTCTTGTTTGCATCCTGCTGTTTTATTGCTTTTACTGTTATTCCAAGCATGTACTGTACCCTAAAGGGGAACTGGCACAGATACAGAGAAGGACCCACGCTTAAGAAGATGTTGAATATGATTTTTGTTCCTGATTTTTGCACTTCTCACCCTGTCTCCGGTTATAAATGGGCTCTATAGTGTTTCCATTCTATGAAGACATTAGATCCAAGGAAGATAAATTAACTCATATTTTCCTCTGACTCTCTAGGGCTTTCTTTTGTATTCTTTTAAACTGAGTTTTATTTGGAGTTTTGTTTTTAAATTCCAATGTTTATTAATTGCATTTTAACAGAGTTAAAAACATAATGTTCTGATTGATGTTTATATTCCATCATTAACACTGAAGTTAAGATCATTTTGTCAGCAGCAATGCGTCATTTGTTTTATTGGTATGCTCATTATTATAATTGAGAGATCTTAGGCTTTTATTCTTTTCTTTCCTCATCTTAATCATGTTCTTCTTTGCCTAATGAATGCTGATTTTCCAGTACCTTGTTAGGATTTTGTACAAACTCATTTCTAGAACACAATTCATCATTAAAGGAATGTGATCCAAGCCCTCATGTTGGATTAGCCAAGTGTTTACAAAAACCTGATTCACGGATTCTATTAACACATTCTAAGAATTTTGTAAACTGCGTAGTTGCAACATCTGCCACCTCTTCCCTCGGTTTTCTTTATCGATTTTGGATCCAACAATATTTTTCAGTATAACCTGTTATCTGGATTTAGTCATGTCTTTGTACAAAAAACACTGAGAGCTGAGATAGTGAAAATTATGGAAATTTACACTAGTATCTTTGTATGGAAGGAGCACACCTACCGGCCAATGCCTTTCAATTCAGTGAGAAAAATTCAGCAGAAAATACAGCACAAGCTTTCGGGAGATACCCTCTTCCTCAGGGGAAATCTCTGTGCAGGCTAACCCATAGCCTGTATAGGGCAGTAGAGGGGGACAGGACTATGTAGCATGCACACCCATTTTCCTGGGGTAGGCAGGAATTGGCTACCTGGGGGTTCAAGAGAAAATAGTTAATTTGGGGCATTCCTGTCTACAACAGGGTAAGTTTCATTGGAACTGGGAAGGCCTAAAAAAATAGTGGGAGGTACAGTAACTTGGTTGGGGGGGGGGGAGAGTTACACACTGTACAGGAATCAAGTGTGATTGGAGGGGCAAGAGTCTTTGGTGCGTGGTGCACAAGTTCTTTGGCTTGGCCGGTTCTTACTGTATATAAACTGCTATTCATAAATATTTTATTATGTGGTGCTCAATTGCAACATTATTATATACTATAAGGAGCTTAGTCCAAAGAGAAATGTATATAATATATTACATTTGTATTTGCTTTGTGTATTTTCATCCCGAAGACTCCCATTGGTTTCTTGCTGGTAAGGGTGGGGGGGTGGTGACAGAGCAGTTCTGGGTTGGTAACATTGAGAAGGATGTCTGAATTTTGAAGATATGTTCCAGCAGAGCTTGCAACTGTGGCATGAGTAGTTATTTTCATGGGTTAGAATTATGCTGGAATTCTAGGATGAAATGTTACATTGCGGAGGAATATAACATGGTGGGATGACCAGATGTTTGCTTTTTGCCCAAATCAGGTCTGACTAAATGAGCCATGGAATGGCATTTGGTCAGCATCCCTTTTTTATTTTAATAAAATACACAAAAGCCTTATAAACGGTGAGATCTGATGTCATCAGTTATAAACGGTGAGTTCTGATGTCATTTCTGTCACATGACTCACTGAAACTTTTGTATTATAATAAATAAAGTACCCTCAGTTTCAAAATATGAGGATATTAGACGTTAACTCGGAGTCTCATGACCTGCATAAAAACATGAAACTCCCCGGTAACTTCTAATATCCTTATATTTTACAAAACAAGGTACTTTAGTCACTATATAAACGTTGGCTAGTGATGTCATCAGTTATAAACAGTGTGTAAAATGTGTGGATTATAATATATAAAGTACCCCTTGTTGGAAAATATGAGGATATTAGAAGTAACCTTGGAGTTCCATGACCTGTATAAAAGCACTCGTCTTTCTAACAAAAGCCATGCATATAATGTAAATTATATCCTTATAAATGGTGACTAATGATGTCATCGTTTATAAACGGTGAGTAGTGATGTCATTTTTGTCACATAACTCACTAAAACTTGTGTATTATAATAATTAAAGTACGACTTGATGGAAAATATGAGGATATTAGAAGTCACCTCGGAGTTCCATGACCTGTATAAAAGCATTCAGCTTTCTAACTAAAGCCATGCATATCTTGCAAATGATATCCTTATAAACAGTGAGTAGTGATGTCATCAGTTATAAATGGAGCTTAATGATGTCATTTCTGTCACATGACTCACTAAAACCTGTGTATTAAAATAAATAAAGTACCCCTTGTTGGAAAATATGAGGATATTAGAAGTACCATGACCTGTATAAAAACACATGGCCTTGTATTTTATATGGTCATGGAACTCCTTGGTGAATTATAATATCCTTATATTTTACAAAAGGGGGTACTTTATTCACTATACATGCTCCGAAACTTGAGGAAAATTATCTCTTTTTGTTTTTGGAGAGATAGATACAGTAAGCAATAAAGGTTGAGCAGAAATACAGCAGCAAGAAACATAATTTACTGCCTGTTAATCTAAAACAGATTCGATTATAAACAAATGCTTTTGTCTCATTATTCCCTATTGACCAAATGCTGTATCTTATGTGCCATTTCCCTGTATTGAACTAGTGCTTTATTCCATTAGCCCCATCAAACATTCGATTCAACTGAAAACAATAAAGCTCGGTACTCTGCCAACGTCGAATAAGAAATAAATTAGAGTTGTGCTAAAACTGACAAACAAATGGATCAGCTTCTGGGATATCTGGTTGTACGACTTGAAGTTTGAAGTTCAACTTTTTATCCACTTTTAGTTAATGTGGATGATATTCCGAGACAGTTCTTTGGTTGCTAGTATCCAATTTATCTTGGCAACTAGGCAACAATGTGAATGAGCGAATGGAAGATGAATAGGAGAAGGAAGGAATAGAAAGATAAGTAATGAAAAGAAGCAACATCAATAAAAGTGCAGCTTCAGGAATCATTTTTAGGCCAGACAGCATTCTAAATTGTATGCTAGTAAGAGGCTGAAGAGTTAGGCAAATCATTCAAAAACTAAAGCAAATAATGAAAAAAGCACCGCTTTTAGCTTCTTCTTCTTATTTTCTTTACAATAACTCACTAGTATTTCAGATTTTAAATATAATAATCAAATATATATATACTGCAATCTACAGTACCTACAGCTTTTCGGAGTGTTCTTGATTTGCCTTCTTCGGCTATCAAGTTTCTTTAGACTTAATTCTATTAGATACTGTATATCATGGCCTGGATCAATGAAAATCTTCATACACAAGCATTTGATTGCATAGGTATTGGCCCATACAGATCCAATATTCAAAGTATAATTTACACTCTGGGGATGTTGGGTCCAGGGGCACATTCCACAGACCTTTAGTTTATTGGTTTATAGGCATGAAATGCAAATGATTTGCTAGCTTTATAATTTTGTTGCCCTAAATAAAATGTAACTTTATTGACATATTGTGGTCTAGTTTTTAGTGCCTGCTTGCTATTGCATGTTCTTTGCATTTCCGAAAATCCCACACGTGCTAAGATTATGACTTAGAACTAACTAGTCTTCCCCATTGTCTAGTCTTTGCTTTGCTTGAAAGGTTGCGTAAACCTTTGGAGGAAACAACATTTTTATAAAGAAGTTTTATTACATACACTGCACACTATACTGCATACACACATTTGCAATCACTATCCTACTTCTAAAATCATGAGTTCCATGAAAGTTATTAAAAGATCCACATATAGAAAGTAAGAAAGGAAAAATTACAGGATAAAAAAAATCTGAACATCTCTAAAAGCTCTAAAAACTTGAGTTTTTCAGATAATTATAAGTGGGGGGGAAAATCCAAAAATGGCTAAAAAAAATCCCAACTCCCATTGACTTCTATGGGACCTCAACTGCTTTTACTTGGAGAGGTTTTGTAACAGAAGTTTTTGTGGTTTTACACTTTGGGGGTTATTTAATAAGGTGCAGTTTTTTTGCCGCGTCTGTTTTGACAAAAACCTTGAAGTAAAAAGGTTTTTATTCATGATTTTATTCATGATTTATTATGCCCCCCCACCCCTTCTCTGCTGTAATCTGAGCCCAGAGCTATAAGTGAGCAGGGAGAGGCTCGGGCAGGAAGTGACGTCACACAAAGCTAATACTGCAGCTGCTATCCTAAACAGAGCTTTTTACTCAGGTATGGGAAAACATTGTACAGAATAAATATAGCATTCTAGCTTGCACTATTGCAGTTAATCTGTTGGAAATAAAATGCCTCCTTAGCTTTCCTTCTCCTTTAATCAGTATGTTTACCAGAAAAGGCATTTCTTCAACAGCACATCTAAACTCTGTTTGTGCTTGGTATTTGCACTTTGCACCCTGCCTTGCCAATAGTAAATGAGTACTATAATATTTATAGAGTTTTTCTATATATATTTATGCCTAGCTATTATAAATGTACATTATCATATCATGGTTCCTAGTGACTGGTGAACCTGATCTGTTGCAAAACAGCAAAAATTTGCTAAAATGTATTGGACTATGGGCAACAAGTTTTTGATGCCTAACAACTTTTTGAATGGCAACAAATTTTTTCACCCATTTGAATCTATGGTCACACTTTTTGAAAGTGAAAGTTGGCAAAAAATGTCTCTCATTACTAGAAGTTGCATTTTGAGAGCCAAGAGCAGGGCTGGGCCAAGGGGTAGGCAAATTAGTCACGTACCTAGAGCGTAAAGCTCGGGCGGGCACCAGGCATGCAACTTCTTTGTCATCTACCCCTAATCAGGTCCCTGCTTGCTGCTTGTGGCCTGGAGTTAGGGTTGCCACCCGGCCGGTATTTTAATGGCCTAGCCGGTAAAACACCTGCCAAGGCCGGGGCCAGTATTACAACAAATTTACCGGCAATGTAGCTGCCGGTAAATTTGTAATACCCTTAAAAAGACCCATCGGCCAGCACCCAATCCCCTTTAAACTTACCTTTTTCTCTTTCTTCTAGGCTCCGCTTTGTGGCCACGCCCCCAAAAAGTCACCGCCCCCCCTTTTGACGTCACAGGACGGCCCTTTTTATGGCCCCACCCCTTTGGGATGTCACAATCCGCCCCTTTTTGCCCCGCCCCCACGCTGGCCGATAAAAAAAAATACAAAAGGTGGCAACCCTACCAGGAGTGTGCAGAGCTTTTTTTGCACATGCGTGCCATTTTTGTGCACATCCTTTTTAGAGGTGCATGCCTTTTTGGGCATGCGCATGTCCCTATGGGTGCGCTTCTATTGTGTGCTGCGACTGGCCAGGTTGCCTAGGGCCTGGTCGGTCTGGCCCGGCACTGGCCAAGAGAATCAAATCTCAACAATGGGCTTTCTGCATTTGCCTTTATTTTCATAATACTATATCAGCATGCCATTAAATTACCTGCCCAACATCTGTTGGGTCATAAAAAGTTTGCAATGTTGTCTTATCTGCAGTGGGGTAATAATATGCTGCTGGGCCCCATAGCAAATTTAATTTAGGGCACCAAACCTATCCAGAGGTTGTCCTATTTTACCAATGTATTTTGAAATTTCTCATTAATTAGGTCCTCATGGGACCTCTATACTTTCTGGGCAGCCGCAGGTTCTGCTTCCTCTGTAGTTAAGCCCCTGCTTATCTGGGATGTTTTTGGGGGGCGACAGGATTATTTGGGGGGATCACAACATAAATATCAAACAGGTCTGGTCCATTGACACCAGAAACTAATTTCTGCAGCTGATATCCCCTCAGCATGATGAACAAAAGAATTCATAGTTAATCATCTCAGAATAAAATACTGTGAACTCAAGTGAAACAGAAGATTGTTCTTTAATGTGAGCATATTCAATGACCTTAGAAATTACCAGCTCTGCGTGATGTTAATAGCTCTAAATAACACCTCACTTTTGAATGACGGAGTTACAGTAGCTGCTGCTTTGTTTAACGTGAGAAAAAGGCATAACAAAGACAAAGCTAGGAACTGCTTGGGTATGTTTTACTGTGTTCTCTTCACCACAATTCATACATGCATTCATTCTGCAGCAACACAATATAAGTCCATATTGAATATTCATAAGGTATAGGCAGTAGCCAAACTTCAGCCCTTTCTAGCAGTTAGAATTATAAGCAGACACGTTGCTTTGATGATATTGAATAGTATTCTGCCATAGTTCCTGAAAAGAGGGTACTAAGTTGATTCCTAAAGAATCCATAATATGCATTAACCACAATGCACAGCTTAATGCATTAACTATGTATTTTCTGGTGAGAGTCTTCTACAAAAATCAGACCACAAGGTGTTTAGAGGTCAGTACTTGCTGAAACCATTTAGGCTAGCAACATGTGCAGTACAAGGGGGGGAGGAATGTAAAACAGAAAGGGGTAACATAATAAAAGGTGCCAATTACCAGTAACCATCTACTGGTCAGCTGTTTAAGACAAACATCTCATTGATTGTTATGGGTTTCTACTACTGTAGACCTGGGCAAAACTTGTGTCTTTGATGAAATTACGCTTTTAGAATCTAAGGACTGGCCAATAGCGCTTGGTATTTGATAGACAGAAGGTGTCAAATGGCCACATTAGTGAGCACGTCCCTTCCTTTAAAACCATATAGGTGGCTACACTGAGGGACCCGTTTGCTAACAATGTGATTTTTTTTCCCCCACGATTCTCGAAAAAAATTGTGGTTTTCCTATACTTCTGAAAAGCTCTAAAAATTTGATATTTATTAAGGGTTGAATTCAAGGGTTAAAAACCCTCTGCACTGAAATCCATTTCTCAAAACAGATTTTTTTTTATTTTCAGTTTTGAAATATGACATGGGGCTAGACATGTTGTCAATTTCCCAGTTGCCCCTGGTCATGTGCCAGCAATTTAGGAGGGAACTGCTTTTTGGCAGGCTGTTATTTTTCCTTCTCAGTGTAACTGAATGGAATGTAGTGGAACTATTTACTATTGAGTGCTGTTCTTAGATCAACCAGGCAGCTTTTATCTTGCGTTAGGGAGCTGTTATCTGGTTACCTTCCCATTGTTCTGTTGTTAGGCTGCTATATGGGGGAAAGGGTGATATCACTCTAACTTGCAGTACAGCAGTAAAGAGTGATTGAAGTTTATCAGAGCACAAGTCGCATGACTTGGGGCAGCAGGGAAATTGACAATATGTCTTGCCCCATGTCAGATTTCAAAATGAAATATAAAAAAAATCTGTTTGCTCTTTAGAGAAATGGATTTCAATGCAGAATGCTGCTGGAGCGGCACTATTAACTGATGCATTGTGAAAAAAAAAAAATTCCCTTGACAGTATCCCTTTAACTTGCAGTGTAGCAGTAAAGAGTGACGATTGTCAGAGTACAAGTCACGTGACTTGAAGGCACCTGGGAAACTGACCATATGTCTAGCCCCATGCCAGAAATTCATAATAGTCATCATTGAAGATAAAAAAATCTCTTTGCCCTTTAAAAAAAACTGATTTCAGTGCAGAATTCTGCTCGATGCATTTAGAAAAAAAACATGTTTTCCTGCAACAGTATCCCTTTAAGAATAAATAAATGGATCTCATATATTGTGAAATAAATTCTTCAACAAAGCAATGTTATTGTTATTATGTCACTGCATTTAATCCCACACCTTCTTTGAATAACAAAAGACATTCAACAGACTGAACAATGAAGATAAAGTTCAAGTCCTAGAAGGAATTCAATGAAGCAGGTGGGCCACGTGGTACCAGCATTAGTTCATGGTAAATTACTAGATCTAATGATATTGGCTGGAGAATGTTTTTGGCCCCATGCATCCAGCTCTGCTTTCAGCCAATGCATTTAGTAATAGTTCTGTGTGACTTAAGTATTTTTAATTTTGCTTTTGAAGCATTTTATTCTTATTTGGCTCTGTCTTGGAAGCTATGAGATATGCATATTTAATCTAGGAAAACGGAGTGTAATTGCCTTATTGTGTTTTCTATGTTTATAATTTACTGCTGATCTTCATTGCCTCTAGCTCTTATTAATCTTAATGTATAATTTTCCTTTTAATGTAATTACCATGGGTCTGTTGTATGTTTCCATATATACAGAGAATTGTGACGTCAGTTTTATACTGAATCAGTGAAAATCTGCAGGATTTTACTGGTTTATATAAAATTTTCTTGGCGTTTCAAAAATGTGTTCTCCTCCTTTGATTTGAAATAACCTGTGTTCAGTGCGACAGTCAGTACACACAATCCAGCACTTTATTAGTCAGTCACAGCTCTAGTGAAAAAGGCAACAAACACCTAAGATCTCCATCTACTCCATCAACAATGCTCTCACCTTTCACCATTATAGAAGTAAAACTTGATGTTACCCTACTTTCTCATTATTTTAGGTGAGCTAAATACAGTGTTTCTTGAACCTATTTCTTTGAAACTACTGTTTGAAATTTAAGAGCACTTTCTCCATTTCCTGAGTTTCCACAAGAAGCTACAACAATATGACTGCTGGGCACCCTCAAAGGGAAGAGTTATGTAATTGAAATAACAATGGTAATATTATGAAGTTCCATTATTTATTAAGGATAATAGAAGGTTATGGAATAAACTCATGACAGTACAGGCTTCAGATCTATTCTGACACTGGCGTGCCATTCAATAGATGGAGCAAATACAAAAGCACTGACTGACTACGGTCAGGTAAGGGCAAAGTGGGGACTGTGAAGATCGAAATTCTCCAATAATAGCCCATAAAACTCACTGGCCAACTGATTTTTTGCTACTGTACCAATAGGAGTGAATGTACAGCGGTGGGGTCTATTGTCTTCAGCTTTTTTGGGACCTGGGGTTTTCCATAATTTGGATAAAAGAAAGAAAGAGTATAAATAAACATAAAATAAACCTAAAAAATCTTTATGGCTTTATGCAGCACACTTAACCAGGTTGTCCAAGGTACTGTTTTATTATTGATATATAAATATGAATATACATAATACATAGGCTGGCCAACCGTATGAGTAAGTGTTCCAATAGGCATGACATGTGTTAGGCTTTCTATATGTCCTAAATATATTTATTTTATATTTAGAATCTTATTGGCATTCACCATTCACACTGCTTTCAGCCAGGTGGTAACCACTAATACACATTCCAAACCAAGAAAGCACTAATGCAACTGGATACCAATGTCCTATAGTAACTTTTTATCCTTACATAGTAAATCAACACATTCTTGATGACGGTTCCCTGTGGATTGAAACGCGTTGTAAGGCAGGGGTCCCCAACCTTTTTTTTACCAGTGAGCCACATTCAAATATAAACAGAGTTGGGGAGCAACACAAGCATGAAAAAAATCCCTTGGGGTGCCAAATAAGGGCTGTAATTGGTTATTTGGTATCATCTATGTAGACTGGCAGCCTACAGGAGGCTCTGCTTGGCACTATACTTAGTTTTTATGCAATTAAAACTTGCTTCCAAGCCTGGAATTCAAAAATAAGCACCTGCATTGAGGACTCTGAGAGCAACATCAAAGGGGTTGGAGAGCAACAGGTTGCTCACGAGCTACTGGTTGGGGATCACTGATGTAAGGATAAAAAGTTACTATAGGTCAGGGGTGTCCAAACTTGGCCCTCCAGATGTTAAGGAACTACAAGTCCCACAATGCAATGAAGGAGTCTGACAGCCACAGTCAGGCAAATGCATTGTGGGACTTGTAGTTACTTAACAGGTGGAGGGCAAAGTTTGGACACCCCTGCTATAGGTCATTGGTATCTAGTTGCCATGAGTGCTTTTTTGGTTTGGAATATTTTATATTTATTTATGTACGTTTTGATAAGCAATGTAGCAGACAGCACCATCAGAAGGATACAATTAAAAAGCCTTTATTTGTCGATTATGGCTTCATGGTCTGGATAGGATACTATCCAGACCATGAAGCCATAAGCGACAAATAAAGGCTTTTTAATAGTATCCTTCTGATGGTGCTGTCTGCTACTTTTCTCATGGATTATTAAAGCGGTTTGGAGTGGACATCGTGTGACGTGAACCTGATTTATTTAGAAGAGACTGAACAATTGGTGAGTGCTGGCAAATTGTTTTGTTTTTTTTTACTTTTTGATAAGCTCACAACAAATTTTTCAAATAGTCTTTATAATTCACCCCTTGACTGGGGTGCACAGTGACATCTTCTCCATATTTGTTTAGTCCTTATGGCTATTATATTATTGCTTAATACAGCCTAGACTTTATTTTTGAGCTGTCACACAGACATTTTTCCTTTACAACTGTTTTATTAGTGCAAAGAAAATGGAAATCATTTTGCATAATGGTCAAGTCAAGAGTGAGTTTATTGTCATTTCATCCATTTACGTTTTCTCAGTACACAGTGAAACAAAACAACGTTCCTCTAGGACCATGGTGCTATACACAACATAGAAGTACTGGACAACAGACAAAAAGTGCAAGTGCAAAAATGTGCAACTACCGCAAGACAGGACAGCATAGTGCATGGACAGGACATGACAGTGCACACTCTGCAGATGTAATATGTAAAGTAAATAATGCTAAACGTCAGACATGATGAGTGTATCACTGTGATATGATAGTAGTAAGAACATGATAAAGTGCAGATGTGCTCATAGAGAACAATTGTATCCAATGGCTATTTATTTATACAATAGTGTACATTGTGGTATATAATAAGGTCAGATGGAGTGTGTGTGTGAGATCTGTCCAGTTCCTGAGTATTGAGGAGCCTTATGGCTTGGGGGAAGAAACTGTTACACAGTCTGGTAGTGAGGGCACTAATGCTTCAGTACCTTTTTCCAGATGTCAGGAGTGTGAGAGGGGTGTGTTGGGTCAGCCACAATGCTGGTGGCTTTACGGATGCAGTGAGTGGTGTAAATGTCTGTAGGGTCTGGCGCTCCATGACAGTGCAGATCCCAGCCCAGACAGTGATGCAGCTGCTCAAGATTCTCTAGATATTCCCTCTGTAAAAGTTTGTGAGTATGGGTGGTGGTAGATGGGATTTCCTTAGCTTGCTCAGGAAGTAGAGGCATTGTTGGGCTTTCTTGGCTAAGTAGCTGGTGTTGTGGGACCAGGTGAGGTTCTCTGCCAGGTGGAAAATAAGGAATCTTTCAGATAAGAGATTCCATATCTATAGTAGTTATTTGAGAGATTTTGCAGTTAGTCAGATGCTTGTTAAGTCTTATCTGATCTTTATTATCTTAATATGCTGGCCTTTTGTACTTAAATATATCTATATATGATAGTTTCAAACAATAATGAGCTATTTAAGGTTTACAATCAGAATGCACCTGGTTTAAGAATAACCGGACTAACAAAATGGCCTGCAGTATTCGAGTTCTGCTGCTGAGAAACCAAAGCCCTACCAACTGACAAACCACAAGTGTCCACAATAAAATGTAGAGTTTAACAGCATGACACTGAAATATTTCTACTGTGTTAGCAGAGCAAATTGGCTGCTCAGAAGTTGTGATATTGCTCGGCGGTAAGAGCTCCTACAATAAAGCCTCAGAAAATCTCTCTAATTTGAAAAAGTATATTCTCAGAACGCACAGAAGAAAGGGAGTGCGGTTTCTGCTTTCACCAGACTCTCCAAAGGCAATTGATCCCACAGGTGATGTTTTATATATTATGCCTCAGATTTCACTTATCATTATTTTCTTGTCTTTGATATTTAATCCGCTCGGGGAAAAACAATATAAGGCACTTGATTTTCTTCTTATGACTATCAATGATGTCTCTCCAGAAAGACCAGACAAGATAGACATGCAGAGTCATACTGACATCTTTATGTGAATTAACGTTTGTCAGGAAGAGCCCAATGTTTTTCCCCCCTAATCAGCAGTAAAATGCTAATATTGCAATTACATTTTTATTTAATTGTGAAAGCAGATGGATGCTAATTATATAGTTTTAATCAGTGCAGAAATGGTGTATTTATAAGTATAGAATTTAAAAATAAATACATTAATGCACCGGGTACATCTGTGTCAGAAATGATAGACATGACAACGGTGTCAACCATTGATGGATGTGATGTAGCTCAACCATCATCTTTCGTAACCATTCATCTTTATATTTAAACACATTTCCAAATTCACATCAGCCACACAAGATTGGTCTCCTTGACTCTGAAACTGTTCACGCTGCCTTTCTGCTTTAAAAAAAATTATGCTCTGTTTAAGCAGTCCTATATTGATGAGAGGTATGTAGGAGGTTGTTCATAGGTGTGCCCCCTAACTCTCCAACTTGCACACCATTAAGACACACAAGCTAGGTAGTGGCATCAGAGAACTGGGCAAAGTGCTTATGGACTTCCCCGTGACAGGCAATAAGGGTAGAGCAGTGCCCACCAATTTTTAGCCCTGCACCTCACTCCAAAGATTTTTATGTGGCACAAGGTCCAGAGCCAGACTCAGAGAAGAAGTGCTGTGTAAGCATTAGGGCATGGTCACACAGGGTGTTTTTATTGTGCATTTTTAAAAATGTGTTTGAGCATAAATACTCACAGAACAAAGCCCTACTGAAAATAATAGAATACATACTATAGCACGTCTTCAATAATTACTTAGCAAGTCCAGTTGTTTTAGAATTACTTATATTAGATGTACTATAGCAATTTTTTTGAGCCAAGATCCTCCACAAGACCCCAGTATTCGTGTCTTTCAGCAGAAATGCCAAAACGTCAAGGAAACATATTGGGATCTGTAGGTTTGGAAATACACTTCGCTGGTATAAGCTGCATATTTTCCATATGGTGGCCAAACTCTCGTGAGATGGAATGCACATCTATGTATTTACTGCGTTGTCTGCTGGTGACATAATTGCACTACATCTAAATTGCTTTTCCATTGTCTTTTTTTGCACAAAAGTTTAATAATATTCTTCCGAGTGGAACTGTGAGGAATGAGAAAAACCAGAAATGCATGAATGAATATGAATACAGCACTGCCAATCATGGGGGTCCAACCTGCATCCCAGAATGGATATTAATGCGGCCCAGCTGGAAATGCTAGGTTCCCAAGGAAACGTTATGTTGCAAATGATATAGGAGTAGAAAGGATGGAGGACTCTGCCAATTGCCCATTTAGTAGTAATAATAATATAATAATAAGTCTATTTAATATCCAGGTGTCCCATAGTCCAGTGTATAACTCTATCGGGTTATCCAAATGGTATTGTAGTTATTTTCTGTTCATTTTCTTTACTTTTACAAATCAAAAGTGTGTATTTCATGTATGGCCTCAGACAATTTTTTTCCCAACGTGGCCCAGGGAAGCCAAAAGGTTGGACATATACGAATAATTATAAATTATATAAATATATATATATATTTACAATTAATATATTTTAAGCCCTCCGTGAAAAACAATCATATTGCCATTAATATTAAGGTGTAAATCAATAGCTAAAACCATTATGCCATTAAATGGCTCATATACTGTACTTAGCACAGGGGAATAGCTCTGCTAATGCTCTATTGTTTATGGAGTCACTTTTTACAGACCATCAACAAACTTACCACTGATATGCCTTGCGTTTTTTTATTGCTGGTCGTTTTAGCTGCATATACCTCAATATATAATGTTAGACCATACCCTTTGCTACCTGCTTGTAAAGTAATAATTGCATTGTTTGACATGGTAACATAGTTACATACAGTAGTTAGATAATTAAGCTAAGTTAAGACAAAAATCTATCAAGTTCAACCCCAGCGCACATATACTGTATACACATATTCTTATACCAACTGCAGGGGTGGCCACTGGTGTGATGATCCTTTTATGGGTAAAATAACTCCCTCCTATATGTCTATAATACTCTCAAATTAACTTGTAAAGTAAAGAGTAACCAGTTTCCCTGCAAGTGTTTTTTTTTTCTAGAGAAAACTCCAACCTTGACAGTCTAGCCTCAAATTGTAACCTTTAACCAGTTTAGTTGCTCGTCCCTGCACTCTCTCCAGCTCATTAATATCCTTCTTAAATGCTGGAGCCCAAAACTGAATTGCATACTCAAGGTCAAATTAGCATTAATGGCCAATTAATTATAATTAAAATGCTCCAATTTGTGGTTTCTGCCCATTGTCAAAGGGTGGGGTTTTGTGCAGTCTCTGTACTTGCCATTAAACATAGTGCAGTGCCTTAGTCAAAGGATGGTCCTCTATCAACAAGAAGATTCTGCTAATTGTTAGTGTGGGTGTCTATACACGAAACAGATGCCAAGATATTATTTTTGCTATATGGACAGTATATGTGTACTTCTTTTTTCCTGTTGAGGGAGGTTTTTTATCTTTGTGCCTCCTACTGAAACAGAAGAGAAAGGACAAGGGTCAGCCTCAAGCTTTCACTTTTTAAATATTACCACTTAATAAGACTTGCTGACTTCATATAATATACTTGTGGTATTCAGTGGCGCCTCTGGTTGAAGAATTAGTCATTAATAGCAGTTTCTGCCGCTTTTATTTATAGATCTTATTGGTTATAATTTGCAAGAGCTAAAGATCCATAAAGCAATAAAACAGAATCAGTTGAATTGATGTCCTGTGCATGTTAAATATTCATTTGTTTTGTACTGACCAACACAATAATGATATTATTTCAGTAGCATTTATCGATAAATGAGTTAATTTATTACAGATGAGGCTGCCAATCAGGCTGTGGAAAGGTCGCCTATCCTGGGCCAAGGGCCCCAGATCCACTCTGAGGACAGTGGCAGGTGGGGAGATTGATTGGGGCAGTACAATATGTTTTTCCACATTTCTTATGATATGAGTTTTAAAGTGTTATTTCAGACTGAAAAGTGTTTTGGGATTGTAATTCATATTTTATTGAGGGTTTTGACCCATGGATCAATATATTTGGTGCAGTAAAGGGCAGCATAGCAGATAGGCCTAGGGCTACATCAATGATTAAACACCTGCCTATCCCAAAACATCCATTGTTTTAGAAATGTGTTTGATAGGGATGAAAATATTCAGTGACAGCTTTTACAAATATACATCGGTACCAATGAAATGTATTATGAGAAGGGAAGAGATTAATGACTTGAACACCTACATCTTTCATGGCTGGAAAGCTTAGGTTTTCTCTCTGGGAACAAAATAAAGAATGACAATTTTATGCTTCATTTACTTTCCACTCCCGATTCCAAAAACGGTGATAACTTTTGACACAGCAAAGCATTATACAACCATCATATGCAAACTTTCTTTAACTGGAGAATATCAGTTATATCTGACATTTATAAGTGCAGCTTTGGAAACAATCATGGGAGCAAAATGTCGCCCAAAAAATGAGGTTTTGTCGAAATGAGTGAAAAGCTGTCCAGATTTGCATTGCCAAAATTTAGCAAAATGCTGAAAAATTCATGAAATGCAATTACGTCACTTGGTGTTTTATCACGCAAAATATATTGGACAATGGGTGTTTTTTTCAGGCAGAATTAACTGGTCAATTTGTGTTTTTTCTTGATGTTTTGCTTGCATTTTTGTTTTTCGCAGTGAAACCACTTTTTGAGATTTGGCCTTCCTGAAAGATTTAGCCCAGGGGTGTCCAACCTGCAGCCCGAGGGCCACATGTGGCCCAGGATGGATATGAATGCGGCCCAGCTTGAAACGCTTGGTTCCCAAGGAAACGTCATAATGCCTTTTTAGCATAATAATAAGTCTGTTTAGTATCTATAATCCACTGTATAGCGCCATCTAGTTATCCGACTGTTATCATAGTTCTTTTCTGTGTATTTTCTTTACTTTTACAAATCAAAAGTGTTTGTGTGTCTCATGTGTGTCCCCAGACAATTTATCTTTTTTCAATGTGGCCCAGGGAAGCCAAAAGGATGGACACCCCTGATTTAGCCGAATACTGAACCAAATCCGAATCCTAATTACCTCATGCAATTTAGGGGCAGGAAAGGAAAAGTAGGAAACATTTTTTTACTTGCTTGTTTTGCCAGGAAAAGCCATGTGTTTTCGTTTTTACATATGCAAATTAGGATTCGGTTCGGGCAGGAAAAAGGATGCGGCCGAACACAAATGTCATAATAACTTTGATATAGTTTTGTACCCATATTTTGCACCTATATTGATGTTCATTTCATGCATATCGTAGGACTATTTTATTAAGCTCAGACAAATCTTGATCCCCACCTGCCATCTTTGTGTCCAAGCCCAGAAATACAGTGAGTGGACCTGTCAGGGCTGCAGTTGAGTTCACAAATATACCTTAGGTAGCAGACACTTTTTTGCAGTAATTATAGATTGTTACACATTCCCCACAGCCTGCTTGCTTTATTTTCTTTGTCTCTCTCTCTCTGTGTATGTATCCCAGAGTTTTCCCTCCAGTGAGTAGTTGCAAATATTATATATTAATCAATGCAGTAGCTGGAATTATTATATATTAATTATATAGCCCTTACTCTAGTAGGAAATAACAGACAATATCATTTACTTTTCTAATCAGCATTGGCCTGGTCATAGAGCTCAGTTCTTCATGCCTTGGGAATAAGGAGTAAATTTACATGCTTGAACAGACATTTTGCAAGGTTACAATTGAATTATAATTGTACAGACACATTTATTTTTGCTAGTCAGTCAATAATGATTTAACTTGTCTCAAAAATGTTCTAGTTCTTCAACAAGCCCAATATGTCCTAACATATTTAAAGCCTATTCAGCAAGCTCCCCCTCACCCATAGTCCAACTCAAGAAGGTGTAATTGCCACAGACATGAAAATGATAGGTTCAAACATAAACATTGTTAAGTCTGAGGTAAATAAATGGCTGCTACTATACTATCACAAGGTAAAGAGTTGCTTATCGTTTAGCATTACCACCATTTGCAAAACTTCAGTGGTTCTTTTGTTGCATACTTTTGACAGTAGCCCAAGGCAGCCTTGGAAAGCCGAAAGCTAGCTAGTTGGGCAATCAGTGTGTCACACATCCCTAGGGTTAATGAACACTGTGATGTAAAAGAGCTTAATAAGAAGAGGGTTGGAGCCTCTGACTACAATGGAAGCATTGTGTCTTGTATATAGATATAGCATGGACTCTATTACATTGACTTCTACTGTATGGTACAGATGAATGAATCTGTCTTGAATCACTGTAATCATGGAAACATTTCTGTGCAGAATGCATTGTAAATTTACTATGAGTATGTACCAGGATGGTTTTACATATGTGTAACAGATTTTGCCAGACTAACTTTGCCAGACATAAGGAGACATTATGAGGAGGCGAGCAGGAACCTCAACGTGGGATGGCAGTGGATGTACTTAGACTTTGCTAAAGCTTTTCTGTCTCACAGAAAGTTTATGGTTAAATTAAGGAATACTGGTGCTTAATAAATATATTAATAAGCTGGAGAGAGTGCAGAGACGTGCAACTAAACTGGCTAAAAGCTTTAAATTATGAGGGTAGTACCTCAAGGTTGGGGTTGTTCTCTCTGTAAAAAAAGATGCTCGCAAGGGGACATGATTACTTTTTAGGGCTCATCCAGACGGGGAGATTTGTTGCCTGGCGACTAAGAGCCTCTTCTTTGGGGCGACAAATCTCCCTGAATGGCTTCCTGGTATCTCGTACCGGCTAGCGTTAAAGTCGCCTGTGCCTATTCACATGTGGCAACGCGTTTTTCAAAGTCGCTCGAAGTTGCCTCACAAAGCAATTTCGAGCGACTTTGAAAAACGCGTTGCCGCGGGGACAAATCTCCCTGAATCTTCCCGTCTGGATGAGCCCTTATATGTATATTAGAGGACGTTATAGACAGATAGCATTGGACCTTTTTACCCATAAAGAGGATCACCGCACCAGAGGCCACCCCTTCAGACTAGAAGAAAAAGACTTTCATTTGAAGCAGTGTAGGTGGTTCTTCACAGTGAGGTTGTGGAATGTCTTGATAGATTTTGTTGTGATTGCTGATTCTATTAATACATTTAAGAGGGACTTGGATGATTTCTTGGACAAGCATAATAAGGCTATAGGGATACTAAAATCTACAATTAATATAGATATTGATATGTATAGTTTATGCGAGTAAATGGATGGTCAATGTTAGTTTGTGTATTGGTGCTGGGGACTTTTTCCGCTGTAATTTTTCACTGTTTTTTCACTGTGGCTTTTTTGTGCTGCAACGATTCTTCACCAAAAAAGTTGATATATTAATCAATAGAAAAATATATTACCAGCAACTGCCAATAATTTTCTGACCAACAATAAAGTGACGACAGAAATAATATTCTGCTCCAACAAACACCTACAGTATATACTCCATGTTAAAGAGAGCTGCTGCAGGGAAACAATTTTTATTCAACAAGTGGGAGTAATTAACAATAGATTTGGGGCTAGAGGGGGGGGTTGGAAGGGATCCATTAAGATCAATTAGTATGCAATAACCCCAAAGGTAATAAGATTATTAGGAAACACTGGGGGATTATAAAAGAGATTAGGATTTAGCGCCCATGTATTAATGAAAAAAACCCTAAATGAAAAATATTAGAGAAATTGTGGTGCCCCCAAGTTTAGGGAACAAAATAGATATAGGAAAAGTTACAATATCTGGGATGTTGCATTGTATCTGGTTTATTAACTTCAAATACACAGAGAATTACTGGGAGACAATTACCAGATTATAGAAGCACTACAGTATGTTCTACATCATAACAGTAGCTTTGAATGAAGTGTATTTCCAGGGACAGATAATGGATATAGAAAAATCAAGGGGGGGGGTGATATTAAAAAAAATATATTTGACTAGAAGAGGAGTGTATTTGTCATTGTTATTGTGTATGTGAGTGCTTATACCATAAGTTGGTGTTGTTTTTTTTAGGGTCCTTCAGAAGGTTACCAGATCTGCAAAATCAGAGATGCTTCTAATAAAGGTGCTTAGCCAAGCTTCGCTGATTGCATTTCATTTAAAAGCAATCAATTTGTAATCAGCCCTGTTAAGCGTAATATGTGACATTCACCTGATTCCGAGGATCTGGTAACTTAAGTCGGTTAAGTAATGTTTAAACACAATCAAATTCCACATAAGTCATCAAAATTATTATTATAAAAAAAAGTATTTTATTATCTCTAAGTTGCTCATAGTTGTACAGTGGAAGTTATTTTCATTCTGTTATGTCCAGTTGTATAATAATTGTAAAATATTTTCACCTGAAACCTATTAATCATCTTGTTTATCAAGCTAAAGCTTGTAAAATAACGCAAATATTTAGAAAGTCTTACTCCTGTTCTTATCACCTATTGTAAGTTAAAAATCTGCAAAGTGAATTAAGCAATATCTAATGAAGAAGTATGCTTTTATTAGCTTTTATTGATTAGATCCTTTAGGGCAGAGTTTTAATTTTATTTCAAGTTTGAATTTCCAAAATCTAAGTGAAAAAAAATACAAAAAACCTTAAAAGCTTAAATGAAAAAAAGAGTCAAAGGGAGTGTTATTTTCAAATTTAAAGCCATTTTTTAATTTAAGTTTTTGAAAATTTTAAATTTGGCAGATAGGAATGACAAAATGTTTTCACCTACTACAGATTGGTACAAATGGCAAAAACATAAATCTGCCCTAGAATTTCCCCATGTGCTTTTTTTTCTGCTGGATTGACACCAATGCATTTGGCACAAGATGAAATACCCATTGATGCCAATGCACTTGGTGCAAGAAAAAATGTGATCAAATAATGCCAATTGACACCAATGCATTTGTCGAAACGGGGCAATTTAGCTCATCGCTAGACATATAGACAATATATATAGATAATAGATTCATGTTGATCTTTATCCAAGTACTCATAATGACAAGGTATCCAGTAAAATATTTATTACTTTACTAAGCTCTTCTACATGCTAGCTTGGTGAGAAATGCAAATGTAATGCATTAGATCCATACATAGTGATATAGTGGTCATTATTTCTCATGGTAAAATAGGGAGTAAACCAAGAGGCTGATCTCTTCACAGTAAAATACAGATTAAATTCAGATCTGTGAATTAATTATAATTGCAAATGTCTCTTCATCGCAGCAGAAGGGGGTTTATTTACAACCCTCATTTACACTACCTGTTCCCAATGTAGATCACAAACGAATTCCTCTGAAAAAAAAATTTAAGTTGCTACTCCCAATTGTGCCCCTGGATATCCCTGAAATCTCCAGCTTTTAAAACATTTAGGATATCACATTTAAACACATAACTGATAACAAAGCACAGTCTTTTCAAGACAAGTTTTAGTAATTAGTGGAGAGCACTCAGGAGCAGCTACTGCTAAGAAGATTTATTCATAGACCACAAATCAACACACAGGCTGAG
>CM044444.1:20385073-20396818 GCA_024363595.1 Xenopus borealis
GTGCATTGTATCAGTGGTAGTGTCATAGGAGTGCACCAATTACGTGTAGGTGAATACTACTGTGACTCCCAATGCTAATTAAACACACAGTATCAAACTACGTGATTGTTGTGACAGGTAAAAACATACCCTGTGAGTGAAATAGATAAAAACAATCAAAGGATCTCCCTACGATCTTATTATAAGATCAGGAAGTATCCCTTTCACTTACCTCCGTGGTGGGGGCTGACAGCTAAATTACCTTTGCTGAATGTTGCTATATAGAATGTATATCTTCATTTGCAACATTTCAGCACTGAGCAAAAAGCAGCATTACATGAGCCCTCATCCTTGAATCATCACTCCTTTCATAAGCCATCACCCCTGAGCCTTCACCCTTCACATGAGCCATCACCTTTGCTTCTCAGGGAGCCCATGTGAGTAGATTCTAAATGAGTCAAGTTTTCTGGTACATTTTGCTCTTGAATGCAGATTTTCCCTGCTTACTGGGTAGCGATGTAGCAACAACAAAAAAAGAACAAACGGATACATTTTCTCATCGCTCATGAAAATAAATATGCTGTGTGATTTCATTAGAAATGTTTGTGTGCTGCTTCTGTTAGGAGTAATATGCGTTTTGATAACAGAGCTGTACAAGGTAGGAGCTGTGTTGACCCAAGGCTGGATATCTGTCACTTTCCATGACAGCTCATTACCAGCTTAGAGGGCTTCCCATTGGGAGAGGAAGCTGGGGGATTGATAGAACAATTCTGGCTTCAGTGCCCTTGAACGGAGCTAACCTGGAATAGTCTAGATCTCTAGAATAATCTTTCTCCATTACTTTGACTAGCAGAGTCATCACACACAATGTTATTCTGAAATGAAATGGAAAAAAGTTTAATGGTTGTGATAAAGATGTCCATTATTTACATTAATATACTAGAATTCAAAATAACAGCCAGCTCTGGGAAACACTTCTGGATAGCAGCATGGAAAAAGGCTTAACCTTTGCCACCAAATCCAGTTTAAATTCAGAGCATTAAATCATAGCTCTCAGATTATTTTAGATGGAAGATTCGTTTCTACAGATATTATTTGTGAGGGTGCTCTATTTAACATATAAATAGATTATATTGATAAGGGGACACTCACCTTAGAATAGGAATTACTTCATAGGGAGCCATGCCTTAAGTCTACTAGAAACTCATGGAAACATGAAATAAACCCAATAGGCTGGTCTTGCTTCCAATAAGGATTAATTATATCTTAGTTTGGATCAAGTAAAAGCTACTGTTTTATTACAGAGAAAAAGGAAACCATATTTGCAAAATTTGGATTATTTTGAATAATATGGAGTCTATGGGAGACTGCCATTCTGTAGTTCGGAGCTGGATAACAGATCCCATAACAGAACTCAATAATTTGGGAAATTTTTTGTTTGTGTGGTTCATTGGCAGAATAAGTGTGCAGTGTCTGTTTCCTACCCTACGATCACTGATGTAAAACACTCTAAGGATACAAATGCAGTGCTGGCAATACATAATACAAAAACAATACTCTGAATTGGTCCAAAAAGTGGTTTATTCATTCTACAGGACAGGCAATGTTTTGGCCTTCACACCTGCCTCACTACCAAGGTTTCCTATACATTTGTTAATAGAATCAAATGCATTGTAATATTGCTTGCAAACCAGAGATTACAAAAAAGACGCAGATTAAAGTGTGAATTAGGGATGCACCGAATCCACTATTTTGGATTCAGGCCGAACCCCTGAATCCTTCCCGAAATATTCGGCTGAATACCGAATCTGAACCCTAATTTACATATGTAAATAGTGGGTGGGAAGGGGAAAACATTTTTTACTTCCTTGTTTTGTGCCAAAAAGTCACGTGATTTCCCTCCCTGGCCCTAATTTACATATGCAAATTCAGATTTGGTTCGGCCAGGCAGAAGGATTCGGACGAATCCGAATCCTGCTCAAAAAGGCCAAATCCTGGCCGAATCCTGGATTCGGTGCATCCCTAGTGTGAATGTCTCATTGTTTATTTAAAACAGGGTGCAAAATATTCAAAAAAAGAGATGCATGTTAACAAAAAAGGTTAAGATACTTTAACGGGAAGATTGCAATTAAGGACATGCCATGTTAAAGTTGTTTCAATTTAAAAACATTGCAAAACTTTTACTTTAAATATTGCCTGGAAAGAAGAACTTGACTATTTATGTTTCTAAAGCTCCTTATGAGATCTAACAGACTCTGAACTCAGGTCAGGCTGCTGGAGCTGGAACTGCAGGTACAAGAGGCACAGACAGAAAAAGGTGATTTCATATGTCATGGGTAATTGAGCCTAAAAATGTTGTTTTATATTCTGTACAAGGCAGAACAATAACAAGAGAGGCATCGTGCCCGCACTTTAGACCTCACAATCAGAGATATATGGGCACTTACAACAAAACAGCCTCGGAATCTTTGTCTAGTCTCTATTAAAAGTTTGCAATGTGAGCTTCACAGAGTGGATATTTATGGCTGCTCTACTGTAATGAAGATGCCTGTAATCAATGCCTTTGCCTAAGTGCACAGAACTTGGTGTGATGTGCCTAGACTGAGACTTAAAAATAGTAGGAAAAAACATTATGTTCTGCACTGTTATTTTTCACTATCTGGATTTGTTTTTGCTTGGGAAAATACTAGCCTATTACGAAGTACTACAATTTGTATTGGTAGTTAACTTTTTGCAGCTACATCCCAACAAATAATTAGGCTAGATATGCTACTTCTTATGGGTTGGTCTACTGTACCAGTCCAAGGCAACCCCAGCCCTTTAGCAAAGAAGATCTGTGCCTCTGAAAATGCCCACAATAACCATCTACCTTTTGCTGAACCACAGAACATGTCCTGGGTCAATGTACCTGAGGGTCTGACTCATTCTTTAGGGACTAACAATATAACAGAATATACAATATAAAGGGCCGATTATTAATAAATTCAGACATACAGAGTAGTGAGCATGTATGGTGCCACTGACACTCAAATGATGGCCTAACAAGATCTGATTTAGGGCTGCTGAACCTCTGGGATGGTTCAGTATATAAAACACAGCATTTCTACCCATATTGTTTTGTAGGCTTCAGTTCTCTATTCCAAGACACTAATACCCCCATATACATCACTAAATAGTATTGTTACATCAACCCTTTCAATAAAATATACAAATACCCTTCATCAGCTACGGTAAAGAAGAGGGTAAATGTTTTGTCAAGGGCAGACTTCCACTAGAACACTTTCCATTGGATAATCATTATATATGGAATGATGTACCCCTTTTAGAAGTCATAGAGGACTTCCATGACCAATACCATATAAAAGCACAAGAAACAGAGCGAATACATTTTGTAACATTTTAAATGTAGTCGAAAGCTATAGACATTATTTAACTGAACTGTGAAATATTGTTTCAGCCTTTTTTGAACATTTTTTTTCACCTAATAGTTCTGTACTGTGCTAAAATGAAATAAAAATATGGCATATACAGTAAAACCCTCTCTTGCACACAACCTCTGAAGCAAGCTGCCAACGTCTTCAATGTCCAAAGAATGGGAGAGATTCTTTCTTGTAGAAATATTTAATAATCCATTATAAATAGTTCAAACTCTCAAAACACTATTTTAATAAGGAGTAAAACTGACACTTTAATTTTTTTTAAATTAGAATTATTCCTATCTGGTAGAGTTTTCAATGTATTTGTCTAAACTCTCTTAAAGGGGTTTTTTCCAAGCTATTTTTTCAGTTGAGTGGTTTTTAGATAGTTCACCTTAAACAAATACTTTTTTTCAATTACGTTACATCTTTTATTTTCTACCGTTTTCACAAAATTCCTGCACCCAGTGCAGGTGGCCTGGCTCTGGCAGGCGGCAATTACAAAAAAAAAACAACTACTGTTAACCCCAACCAGAGTGCAGGCTGTATTAGCCCCAGCTTTCGTTAGCTATAATATTTTTGCCCGGCAGGTGCCCTTAAATGAAACTCAGGGATTCTACTCAGCAGGGACAAAGTAAGCAATGTAGCTCCTAAATGTACGACCCCCGTGCCTCTTGCAGATCATTGCAGATCATTTATCACTTGCACCGCTGCCCATAGTTACTTCTCGACTTAGCATTTTATGGTGGAGCCCTTTAGTGTTAGGAAAAGGAACATATATTTAAGAAAAAATGAACTTCTGAGACAGAAGCAGGCTGAGGGTCAGGGCTGGCAGCAAAGAATCAAGTTTCTTCTTCACAAATAGTGAATAAGATGCATACGATTGTATTTGACAATGATGTAAGGAGAAATTATGTGACTTCGTGTGCAACAAATAAACATATATTTGCAAGAAAAAGGGTGGGCACCAGACAACACAAATCCATAGATAGGTGTGCATTCAAGGGTGGGAATAAAAGTGCATTGTAGGCAAACGTCTTTGTGTTTATAGCTGTTTTCTGCAAAAACCAGCTTGTCTCACTGCCAGTTTACTTCTATGTCATAATTTACATCACAAAATGCCACAACCATTGACATAACAAACGTTACTGTAACTTGTTCCCTTCTGAATCTGCTCAGGACTGTATTTTTGCATGGCTGTTCCTAATGAGTTCCTGAGGGATAGACTGACATTAATATATGTAAATTTTTAATCACTACATAATGTATTAAGAAACCCACATAATGTATACTTTTCACTTTAATTCCCCCCCCCCCTGCATTCTAAACTATTTACCGCTGCCGTGATAATTATAAATTGGTCTCTTGAAAAAAAAAGGTTAAATAGTGGGTGGACTACAGGATTTTTTTTTCCTTTATACCATAATCACATAAATAACAGAGCTATGAGAGTGCGATGCCTTTGCATCATTAGAGGGAGAAGGTTACTGATTGTGCGGAAGGAATATCCATCTGTTTTCTTGCTCACAGTCATTAGATGTTGAACTTAGCTCCAAATGAACCTGCAACATTGTATTCAGAGCTTGTCTAATTTCTCCCAATGCATAATCAATTACTCACACTCTCTGAAGCAAGAAGGCTGTGTTGGCTTCTTGATAACTAAATGAGTTCTGCTTTGGACTGTAAATGAACTTGCCAAAATCTCTTTAAATATGTACAGGCCTTCAAACCATGGTGACACAATTTTTTTTTTTAATTATCTTTATATGTTCTTAAAAATCCTTTAATATCAAAAATAGATATGTTGTTTTGCATTGACGTGTATCTAGGTTCATTGTGCAGTCAAACTACAACAGTGGTCCTCAAACTTGGCCCTCCAGCTGTTAAGGAACTACAAGTCCCACAATGCATTTGCCTGACTGTGGCTGTCAGACTCCATCATTGCATTGTGGGACTTGTAGTTCCTTAACAGCTGGAGGGCCAAGTTTGAGGACCACTGGACTACAACTTACTTTATAGGGTCATGGAATTTCTCTTTGACTTCTAATAACCTTATATTTTACAATATGGGGCACATATATATAAAATGCACATACATGGTATCTCAAGTTATATCATACTCAAATAAAATGTTGCCTTTCCTAACATTCCATGATTGGATGTGAGAAGTAGAAAAGTTTAATGATACAGGCAAATTACTGCATCAAATGTCACACAAGAGACAATTACTCTTGTTGACCTGCAGTGGTTAATTTCAATCATTTCATTAAAATTCTAGTTGATTCTCAGACCATAAACCCACTCAGCAAGCTATTTTTCCTCTGCTAATAACTGTTCAATCATTACTCATTGTGCATATGCTCATCTACCCTTCCTTCCACGTCCTCTCTCATACAGAAATAGGTAATGCCATGGGATCGGCATACAAGGCCACATCGTTGGATGCAAAAAGGAAAGGTTGTGTGGAGCACTCCATGGCTAAATACTAAAATACAATTACTTATCTGACCAAAGTAACTACAGACTTAAAGTCACTGCCTGGTAACCAATCAGTGGAAACCAAGAGAGCTGCAAAGCAGGAAGTAGTGTTCTGTTCTGTAATGTTAGACATCCAGTCACTCCAGCTTTTATATATATATATATATATATATATATATATAAAACTAACAGATGTCAGCGAGCAGGCACTCTACATTGCAATGTACTTATGCAAACATTGCATAACCGCTTTTTAATCACAACAATGACCATCCTTGACATGTTAATGCTTGTAGACAAGGAAATTACTACAGGAAAGAGCTCCCCAGCTGATTATTACTGGGGATTAATGGCTATATGCTAGCGAGCATAAGAATTGCATTAAAACAGAGATGCCTAGCAATTATACGTAATATATGTATTTTTATATGTAAGGTTTATCTTTTAGGCAGTAAAGTATTGTATACAGACATAGAATAGTGAGAGCATAGGCTATTTGTTCTCAGCATATTTGCAAAATATGAAGATACAGCTTTTGGCATAGCTAGAAAATAAAATACATATAACAATGAAATTGCTGAATTAGGTTCTCAAAGGACCTGGAATTGAGCCTACAACACTATAGAGGTGTATGTATGTGCCATTTTTGTTTAAGAGAATAAAAAGCCCATACTTTGCCAGGCAGGCAGCACTTCATTATTTATACAGCTTGGCACAGACCCACTTTGTATTCACACTCATACAGTATTCATTTGCACAAAGACTTGTCATTTACATATTTAATAGGGTATGTCCAGTCCTGTGCTCACTGTGCCTGTATTATTATCGTGCAGATTATGATCTGAATTTTTGGTCTTGGAGGCTGGAATAGATATTTGAGTTTAAAGGACAGGGTGCCTTGCCTTAAAGATAGTGTATCAAAACATAAGCCTACTTTTATAGTATATATATATATAGATATATATAATCTCCAAAGCCCTACATTCTAGATTTTCCTTTAAGCTTAAACCATTTTTGAATACTAGCATTTCTAACCAGCCAATAAATCTATAGCAGCAGCTCTGACATTCCTTCTATAATTATACTCTCTGTTATAAAACAAATGTTTATTATAGGGTTGACTCGCTCATTTACAGGTGTTTGTGAGCATGCAATTTAGCTTTCTCCTAACAAATGATGTGCAGGCTTGGTTATCATTACTATGCACGCTTAAGTAAGCAATGTGAGTGTTTAGCGGGGGGGGGGAGGCAATTCATTTACCTGCATGATTCACATGTTCATAAAGCATAATAGAGAGATATCTAAAAGTTACTCATGTAATGGGGCCTTTGGTTCCAGAGCTGCCATTAATGATGGAAGTCTATAAGGGAACAACATGATGGAATTTAGGAATGGTCAACCCTTAGCTTCTAGCTGTCTACAACAACAGTTGAAGGACCACAATTTAGTTTTCCTTGTTGTGTAGAGTTCCCCAAGCAAATATCCTTGTGACTTTTCATGTGAAAAAAGTTTTTTTTGGCAAATGCTTCCTTTTAGAACCCCAATAATTCTTCTTCATCCACACACATACTTACATCTTTGTTATAACATTGAAAAAAAAAACCAAAACATATCAGTAGGCTTTATTCTCGATTCTCTATTAAACAGAAATTATCATGGTGGCATAGTTCACTGTGGGCATGGAACTTTACTATTGCACTTCATTGCAAAATTCGAAAAAGAGTCACGAGGCATGGTGGTTCCTACTTATATATGAGTATAGCTGGTCTTTATATGGATGCCTACTGACATTTAAAGAAGAGATTTCAACAGTTTCCATCTGCAGCATCAGGTCCAGGCTAGGTCATGTCCACACATAACCTGAGTAATTGATTTGGTCATGGAGGGTTCTAGAGAAGCTTGAAACTAGTTCAAAGAACTTCAGATACTGAACCCATGAACATTCAGCTCATGACATGCAGTAGTGTGCATTGCACAACACTCTAACTTCATAAGTCACTTAACAAGGACCTTTTCCATTTCTTCTCTTTTGGCAGTGCCAATAATATCGCAGATGGAACAAAGCCACTTGAGCACGGGACTCCTCAGAACTCAGCAGAGCTGCAAAGACAGCAAAGAAGCAACTTTTACACAAAAAACAATATGCAGAAGAGATTTGGCAAGGAAGGTAAGCATCAGTGTGATGGAAATATTGTGCCTGCATCTCAGCAGAATTTCACTAGAACATAATGATGGAGCAGTGCATATTTGGATGCAGAAGACAACACCTGATACAATAGCAAACCATTTCTTGTTCATATATGGTTTTTTTTTTTACTATGCTAAAGTTATTTCTTCAGTTTCTTCTTCAGGGTTATTCTGCACATTGCAGGTGGCATTTACCCATGTACAAATAAGAGGGTATGTAGTTAGGCTGCAATGAGAAATAGGGTCAGCGCAGTTACAAGCGTTAACAGAGACACATGCCATAAGGGAAGAAGATTAGCAACATTGAATTCTATGAGAGGAAAATATTTTTTATGGGTAATATAGAAACGTCATTGTGTGGAGAAATATGGAAATGTATGTTTTATCAATCTGAACCTGGCCATATGCTCACCATCCCATCTGCATGACAATCAAGTCTAAAGTGAGACACCCAAGTGCAGCTTGTCATGACATGAGACCCACTCATCCAAATGTCCCATGTGGATAAACCCGCCGACAGTCTCATAAATGTGAAAGATTTCCTTCTGGAGGTTGACTTGCCCTAGTTGTAAAAATGAAAATGTATTTATATGGAAGATGAATTTCACTGAAGTGTGAGCACCAGTTATAATGGCTTTTCTTTCTCTCTACTCTTCTGTGTTTAACAACCTTTAAAGTGGGTGAGTTTAACACCAGCTTGCCGCCAGCTAGAGCATTTGAATGTTACAGTACAGTGAGGAACAACCCTGACTGCCAAATGCAATAGAAATAGAACCTAAATATATATGTGAAATGCACCTTTATGCAGAAAGCTCCAAAGTACTTTTGAAAATAGAAAGGCTGTCTCCTATAATCCAAACTTGTAAAAAATGATTTCCCTTTTCTCTGTAATAGATAAAACAGTAGCTTGTACTTGATCCCAACTGAGATATAATTAATCCTTATTGGAAGCAAAACCAGCCTATTGGGATTATTTAATAAACTGATTTAACATGATTTTCCATTAGACTTAATGGGGTAAATTTATCAAAGAGTGAAGTTGAGAGTGAAGTTCCGCCACTAGAGGGAAATTCATTTCTATGGGATTTTGAAAGGTGTATTTATCAATGGGTGAAAGTGAAATTTCATATATGATAAATACGCCTTTAAAAATCCCATAGAAATTAATGGAGAGCTGCGGAATATCCCTCTAGTGTCAGAACTTCACTCTCAACTTCACTCTTTGATAAATATACCCCTATGTATGAAGATCCAAATTATAGAAAGATCGGTTATCCAGAAAACCCCAAGTCCAGAGCTCTCTGGATAATAGGTCCCATACCTGTAAAAGCAACCATGGTTATAAGCTTCTTGGCAGCTAGTGCTAAATACAGCAGGCTGAATCTAAGCAATGCCAGGTTCCATAGAGTATCAGTGGGGCAATTTTAACAAAGGGATACCTGCCTGTACAGTCAAAATTCTGAGGAATACGCCCCTATAAACTGGTTATAACTTGATGTTTATTTCTCATTAAAATGATCTTTTCGTCCCTTCCCATCATGCATTCCCTGCCCTTAAAGGACAAGGAAAGTTAAAAGTAAAGAATTAGCTAGAAATGTTGTACATTATGTTTTGTGCTTGTGTACCAGCCCAATGCAACCACTGCCCTTTAGCAGTAAAGATCTGTCTCCCCAGTAGATGCCCCAGTAGCTCCCCATCTTCTTTTCTACTGATTCACATGCTCTGTGCTGCTGTCACTTACTGAGCTTAGGGACCCACTCACAATATACAGTACACATAGAATAGAAATGTCACAATATAAGGCTGATTAGTCATTAATACAGATAATTACTACATGGCAGCATCAGCTTATACAAACCAACCTCATTTTCTGCTTGGTAATTAGTGACGACCCCTAAGCTTAACTTCTCAACAGCTGCTCAGAGTCCACTGAGTGTCACAGACACTTTCCAAGATGGTGACCCCCTGTGACAAGTTTGAAGTCCTGGATCATTGCTGCTATTGACAAGCTAAAACTTTAGGCTGGTGCTATAAATTCAGTATAGAAAATATGGCATTTTTTGCCCTATTTATTTTCAGGGTTTAATTCTCTTTTAAGACACTAGCTCCTAATACCTAAGCGCAACTTTCTTGGTAATACTGACACGAGTCCTGTTGTTAATAGGAACTTGTCACTAACACCTGAACAAAGGGACGTGTGTCTCTTTAATTGCATTCATTGAGTGCACAGAATAATATAATGCTCTTCCATTTAAGTGCTCGCTGCTACCATAACAAAGATTGATTTACAACACAGGTGAATGGGTTCAGCTGCAGTGATGCATATTTATTTGTGTGTCTTCCACACCTCTATAAATATATAACAGTGTTGCTGAATATCTCCTCGCACATTGTAGTCATCAGTCTTTGTACACTGCAGCAGTGCACTGGACCCCTATAGTACTCCTCATTCTTCATCTCCTCATTCCCTCTACAGCATGTTACTGTGCATAAGGATAGCCTAAAGTCATATGATTGGAATGTATGCCCAAGACTGATAGGGTCCTTATTACTTATCTTTCTTCGGCTATACTTGGATGACAGCAAGGGGCAGATTTTAAATTCACATGAGTCATTCGAATATTCGATCAAATTTTCAAAAAGATTTGAATTCGAATTTTGAATATGCAAATTAGACAAATTCTGCCATCGAATAGTCGAATTCGAATATTCAAATTTAATTTTATTCGAATATTCGAAAATTCGATGGTCGAATACTTCCCCTTTAAATTTTCATTCGACCACCTACTTTGGCAGATTAAACCTACCGAAATGGTGATCATTCCCTAAGATCGAATATAAAAAATTCAATCGATCGCTAAAAAATCGTTTGAATATTCGGTTCGATTCGAATATTCGAACGAACGATTGAATTTTCTATATTCGATCGTTCGATCATTCGAATTGCGGTAAAATCCTTCGAATTCGATAGTCGAATTCGTAGGATTTTCCCTCCCCACTATTCCCTGGTCGAATTTTGAATTTTTTTATCATTCGAAATTCGACCAATAGTAAATCTGCCCGTAATAATGACACAAAGTCCAAATTTCATTTAGATTTTTTTTATGTACAAAGGAATGACTTGATGGTATTTTCATAGGTGTAAGCATTATTTTTGTATCCTGCTATAAACAGCACCGACCAATAAGCATAATCTGCTTTTCTGCCTCAGAGCAGATTAACGAAATAATAAAGAAATCTCCTTAATCTCGGGAGTAAAGCCAGGCCAATTGCAGTGCCAATGTTAATCTCAGACCTTATTTTGCCTGACTTCTAAATCACATTGAATCATTTTGTAATAAGAACTACTTACTTTGTTTAAGTCTGAGTAATGTCTGGGAAAACTGGATTCGTTTGCTAAAAAATAACTGAAAATATGACATTTCAAGTGATAGTAGTCACTGTTTTGCTTGAATAGTGATGTTTATTCATGAGATGATTAATTATCCTTCCTATAGTAGGGGTAGTGGTAGTATCATTTATCTATAAAGCACCAACAAATTCAACAGTGCTGTGCATAAAATGGGTGTATACATCAAAAATAATACCAAATACAAATATTGACCAAAAATAGGAAAATTGATAAATACTCAAAGTAAAACCAACAGCTCCAACCAACCACCAATTGCCATCCTCTCTCTAATCT
>CM044444.1:20399366-20409940 GCA_024363595.1 Xenopus borealis
CATCCTAAAGTGCTGGCACAAGTCACATGACCAGGGGCAGCTGGGAAATTGACAATACGTTTAGCCCATTTTCAGATTTCAAAACTGAATATAAAAAAAATCTCTTTGCTCTTTTGAGAAATGGATTTCAGTGCAGAAGTCTATTGGAGCAGCACTATTAACTGATGTATTTTGGAAAAAACTGGATGTAATTGGTGTTTCAGCATCGTTGCCCATTTGGGCGCTGTGGATGCATGCATGTGTATAAGAGGTACCAGTTGTGCTGCTATATAGTAGTAGGATAAGTTTGGAACACTAAGGCCCCCTTTGTTTTTATACCTCTACATGGTTTGTCTGGTAATTCTGGGATGTTTATTTGCCCATATAAATTGAAATACCTTTCTCTGCATGACCTGAAGATCAGGATCAGGTATGGAGATTGGCAGTGGCCTAAAATAATATAGCATTTTAGGTAAAAGAGTAATTTAAAGGCATTTATCCTCCCGAACCATGACCATAAGAAATGGTTTGTCAGAGTAACATGGCTGTGTTTCAATCTGTAAAATCAGGTATGCCTATAAATTCATTGATATTCATGTTATCCACCTTTTCAACATTGATATTCATATTACCCACCTTTTCAACATAAGCCCAACTGCATGCACTCATGTCAACATTTCCCCTTTAATGAGTATATTTAATTAAATATATGTAAACTCCTAGCTCAGGGTTTTCCTTTCTTCTTCTGTAACAATCATCAGTCATAACAGAGAATCCTGCCAAGGAAAATGTGAGAGTTACTCACCCTGGTGGTCTAGTGGTGCGGTGGGAACGCCCGTCGCTCCATCCCCCTGCTGCCAGGCTACATAGTGCGCGCGCGGCGCATTGTTAAAGGCGCATGCAAAATTCAAATATTTAAAGGGGCATTCTGGATTTTCTTGTTGCCCGTGATAGGTTTTTATTCCTGGTGCCTGTATCTGTGGATCTACCTGGATGGCAAGGGACATGAGATCGTCCAGGTTAGAAGACCAGATAATTAACCAGACTGTCTTTGACAGAATCAGACAGCCCTATACGGAACTGGCTACGTAAAACCGTATCATTCCACCCGGTCTCTACTGCCCACCAGCAGAACTCGGTGCAATACACCTCTGCATCCCGTTTCTCCTGGCGTAACTTACGAATCGTGGTATCGTCCGTAGAGGCACAATCTGGGTCATTGTAAAGTATGGCCATCGTCTCAAAGAATGTATCTAAGGAGAAACGGGCTGGATCAGAGGTGGGCAGTCTAAGAGCCCAAATTTGGGGATCGCCTTGTAATAGGGTCATGACAAACTTAACTTTCTCCTCACCAGATGGAAATGAGTGAGGGAAGAAACCAAGGTATAATTTGCACGCCTCCTTTAAGACGAAAAATTTAGCTCTATTCCCATTGAATTTGTCAGGAAAAGCAATTTTGGGTTCCTGGGGTCTAGCAGAATTACACCACATAGCGGAAGAAGCCACAGGGGGAGAGACAACAGGACTGATTGGCTGCTGTGGAGATTCAAGCTTGCGGGTCAGATTGTGGAAACCCTGAAACAAATAGTTTTGTTTCCGCTCATGGTCCTCCATGCGCTGCAGCAGGGCAGTAAGGAGCTGGTGGTAGTTGGAGGAGACGCAGCGGAAACAGCAGCAGAAGCACCTTCTAGACTTTCGTCCTCCATTGGCCCGTGTTAATGTCACGGTCAGCACCCTAAACCAGAACAGATGCCAAGTTCGGCTCGGCTTCACCAGTAGTGTGACCGCCTTTGGCTTCGGGAGGTGCCCTCAGCTACTCAGATGCCACCTGGAACAAGGCGAGGAGTTCTGGCAAGCAAAGGGGCACGACAGTAGATAGTTTGTTAGGCCGAAGGTAACGGTACAGCAGGATGAGGCAACAAGGGTCAGGCAGGCAAGGGTCAAAACCGGGTAATCAATCAGAAGGATGAGGCAGAATCAGTAGTCAAATAACAGGCACGGGTCAGGATACAGAGATTCAGAATAGTCAAGGCCAGGCAGGGTCAAAAACAGGAATCAGGAACAAACAGAAGCTTAAAGCACAGATACAGGCACCAGGAATAAAAACCAATCACGGGCAACAAGAAAATCCAGAATGCCCCTTTAAATATTTGTAGCCCGGCAGCAGGGGGGCTGGAGCAGGGGTGTCCCCGCCGCACCACTAGACCACCAGAAAGAATGGAAAAGATAAATCAATCAAGCCTCTTGGCATAGTACACCTACACCTTAGCATTTTGATATTATTATTATTTAAAAGAAAATTATTTTTAAAAATCCTCTTCCCTTTCAACATTGTCAACTCATACTGGTATACTGGTATACTGTTTGCCTGTGTAACTGTTGATTAGAATATAACATAAGCCATTGGATACAGATGTTAGAGAATAAACAGTAAAATGTAGTATACAGTATAAGAATATAATGAATCCAACTCATTTTATTAGGAGCAACTTTTTAATGAAAGAAGTCTCCATGCAAGATTCGGTAATGCTGGCTCTGTAATAATATGTAGCCTACAACAGAAAAACAGGAAAAGTTGTGCTCACCACTAATTTTCAAAATTTTAAAACATTGAGATGTCTTAAAATATATTGATAATGGGTTGAGTGCAGAGGACCTCTTGTATTTGTAAAATGTAGCCTCTGACTATATCTTGTTAATTTGATATATACAGTAATAGCCTCTATTTCTCAAAACTTCACTGCATTTGGGGTTTGAGGACATGCCTTTCACGTATGCTTTCATTCTGTTGGGAAATAATACAGGTTTAGCTTTGATTATTTTGCAGTGCTGTTCAAGGGAATCAAAAAAATTTTTTTTATATCTTTTTGTCAGATGTATTTTGAGCAGAAATTGTAACCCTTTTCCTTTACGGATCAAAACGACCACATTAATGGATTTTACTTTCTGAGATATTGGTGAATTGAATGAAACCGTGCATTCAAGTTTTTAAAATTGGTACAGTATACAGGTGTGAGACCTGAAATCCAGAATGCTCGGGACCTGGGGTTTTCTGCATAATGGCATTTTATGTAAAATGAATCTCCATACCTTAAGTACTACTAGATGATCATGTAAACGTTAAATAATCCCAATAGGCTGGTTTTGCTTCCAATAAGGATTAATTTCATCTTAGTTTGGATCAAGTACAAGTTACTGTTTTATTATTTTTTTTAATTATTATTATTAATACAGTGAAAAAGGAAATAATTTTAAAAGATATTGATTATTTGGATAAAGTGGGGTCTAAGGGAGAAGGCCTTTCCGTAAACTTTCTGGATAACAGGTGTCTGGATGACCAATCCCATACCTGTATTTGTAATAATAATGATAACACTAGCTTGTGCTTGAAAACTTTTCTGTGAGTTGAAAAGTGACCTTTATACCACACTAGCCAACATCTGCCATTGCAAATAGCTATTAGTGATGGGAAAATTTTTACGAAACGGCAAAATTAATTTGTGCAAAAATAGTGAAATTGGACATTTTCACGGAAAATACTTGAAAATCGGACATTTTCCCAAATAAATCATGAAAATCTAACAAAAATCGTGAAGATTGGACATTTTCATGAAAAAATCGTGAAGATCCGACATTTTGCAAAAAATTGTGAAAATCTAATTTAGTAAACCCAGAGGATGGAAAAGTCTGAATCTGAAAATCCAGCATCTCAGACCTGGTTAGCTTTCATATATGTCAGTGGTAGAAGTCGCAATGCTTTTTTGGCTTGCGCTGGGTTTTCTGAGTTTTCTGTGAAATTTACAAAAAAATTGTGAAAATTGGATGAAAAAAATCTGAAAAATTTGTGAAAATCTGATTTTTCCCCACAAAGCAAATTTTCGGGAAAATGTAATAATAAATAAACGTTAAAAACCCCAGTGGATTTGATTGAAATATGTAGCAGAAAATCTTGAGATAAATGCAGACTTTGATAAATAACCCCCCTAGTATTTCACACAGACACATTTTACTAAAATATAAATTGTACGTAAAACCAACGTTTACATTTTTCTGTCATTGCTTTCAGTTTACAATCCAGTAACACTAACATATTAATAGTTTTTGTGTGTGTTGTTCATAATTCATTAATTTAGAAAAATATTTTTTTTGGTATTTTTAAAATACTGTGTATTACTTAGATGACTAAATACCTTTTGGGTATGAAATGCGTAGGGCCTATGGAGATGTAATTCACATCCAAAGAAAGACGGCACTCCGATTAGGGAAACCAGGTTTATTACTGATTTGGGATTCTAAGCTAAGATTTAAATATACTCTTAATTATGATGAATAAAGACAATTTTTAAATCTATATTTCTGGCCTTGTGGATCCCTTTGAGTGCTAGATCGTCCTGCTCTTTTGCTGTGTTTCAGTTTGGCGATCCCTGAAGGCTGAGGGTCTGGGGCTGGTGCACTTGGACCACATGATCTACTTGGCAAGCCTTTATTGTGTTAGGTTTTCAAGGCTCGCATTTAAAGGGAAACTGTCATGGGAAAACATGTTTTTTTTTAAAAACGCATCAGTTAATAGTGCTGCTCCAGTAGACTTCTGCACTGAAATCCATTTCTCAAAAGAGCAAACAGATTTTTTTTATATTCAGTTTTGAAATCTGACATGGGGCTAGCCATTTTGTCATTTCCCAGCTGCCCCTGGTCATGTGACTTGTGCCAGCACTGTAGGAGGGAACTGCTTTCTGGCAGGTTGTTGTTTTGCCTTCTCAATGTGACTGAATAGTACGCAGTGGGACATGGGTTTTACTATTGAGTGCTGTTCTTAGATCTATCAGGCAGCTGTTATCTTGTGTTAGGGAGAAGTTATCTGGTCACGTTCTCATTGTTCTTTTGTCAGGCTGCTGGGGGGGAAAAGGGGAGAGGGTGATATCACTCCAACTTGCAGTATAGCAGTAAAGAATGATTGAAGTTTATCAGAGCACAAGTCACATGACTTGGGGCAGCTGGGAAATTGACAAAATGTCTAGTCCCATGTCAGATTTCAAAATGAAATATAAAAAAATCTGTTTGCTCTTTTGAGAAATGGATTTCAGGGCAGAATTCTTCTGGGACAGCACTATTAACTGATGCATTTTGGAAAAAAACATGTTTTCCCATGACAGGATCCCTTTAAAATAAAACTGAAATAATGAAAAGGTGATGTAGTTTACATTACATGATACATTTCTTATATGCTTATGCTCTTCTGTCTTCATTTCTTTCTTGTTTAGGGATAAACATTTGTTGGAATTTTCTGAGAAAGTACAGTCTAAATCATTGTGAAGTTACTGAAGATGGAACACAATGCCATTTGTCATGTTAATGATGATTTTTCTCTGTAATCAGTAGGAAAGGACAATGACAGTGGCAGAAGTTCTCTTAGTCCACCGCAGATTTCAGAAGTTACTGAAGAGTGCTCCCCAGAGAACACGTTCTTTTCTGCGATGGTGGAAGAGGAGAGCCACATTTTGTGCTGATGCCCCCATTAAAACGGACACATTTTTATGAAGTACAGCACAAGAAAGGGCTTGTTGTTGAGTATCACTTCGATATACTGCAAAATTGGGCATGAAATCATCTCAATAGCAGCTCCTATCTCCAGCCTTTTCTAGTTTCATTTAAAATCAGCTTTAGAAGAAAATGTAAATATTCTGGGATCTTGGGGGGTTGGGTTGGGTTGGCTGTTTTCCAACATACATCACCGTTCCAGGATATGTATCCCCAAGGGGAAAAACTAGGCCTTTTTGATCATTTTAATCCTCAGACACCCAAATTTAATCCCTTATACTATGTATATTGTTTATCTGTGATGATCAAGAACTGTCCTCTCTACAAAGCCCAGACAAGATCATTAGAGATGCTCAGACAAGACGGAAGAAGCATTTGGACAGATTATCAATACAACTCTGACTTGGCTTGTCACCCCCCCTAACATGCTCTTAATACTAAATTATTTTTTTAAAAGGTCAAAGGAATGTCTAATTTCACTTGGTCTATGCACATTGTCCCCAGTGGTAGAGGTTGAACTTTGTATACCCAACAGCAAATTGCGAGTCTAACATAAAGTGACACAAACGTGTATCACATTTCCAGACTTGAATAAATATGCATCACAAGGAAAACACACCACGTTTACTATTATTCCATATTGATTTACTGAAATTTAAAAAACAAAATCCATTTTTTGGTAGAGAATACATCACAGTTTTGTTAATCCCACATTACTTTTCTATTTCAATTGTGATATAGGATTCTGTAATGAGTGCAAGTAATTTCAGAATGCTTCTATGCCTAGGGATGTGCACCAGCACCCAGAGAGTTAATGTTCTATTCCAAGACTGTTTTCTGCTAACATATATTGAATAATTATCAATAAAACATTATTTTGCAGTTTAAGACAGAATAATGAATTGAAAAGAGAAGTATATTAATAAGATGCTGTCTTCATTGGTCTTCATTATTAGTTGTTCTCTGTCTGAAAACCATGGAAAAAAGGGAATATATTTGTTGATAGATTTGTTTGCTTTAAACCCCTCAATGTGCGTTGTATTAGAGCCTATGTATTGTTTAGGTACATATGTTCAACTAAATGCTCAGTTATTTGTACACAATCTGCTTTATGTATCGCATAATTGGAAAGGGTTTGAATTGCACTGTATAATATTGGGGCTTTCATAAACTGATGCAGTGATTTTTTTTCACATAAAGGAGTTTGCCTTAACGGGATGAAGCCAAGAACCACAACAGAAAGGAACCGCTTGTATTTTTTTACTTTCAAATAGATGAAATATTTTTTAATGCTTTAGTCTATGAAGAATAAAATCAGTTGCTGCACCGCTGCAAGAAATAATGTAAACACTCATCAAAGCTTCCATTCATCTAGTCTAGAGAATTTCCAGTGAAAATGCTTCACAGTCAAAGTGTTATAAATTGTTCTATTTCAAAAATATTATCAGTTAAATAATGTTATCTTGTATTAAAAACCCCTCCCAGGTTGAAGTTTTAAGTGCAAAAAAAAATCTACAAAATGATACAAATTCATTTGGAAAGATAAATTAATGCACAGAATGAAGATTCGGTTCCTGATGCTCCAGTCTTGTCCTTTAGAAAAAAAATTGGAGTTTTGAAAATATTTGAAAAGGAAAGCAATCTTAAAGAATTCCTTGTGTGCAGTTAATGTATGTTTCTATTCAGGCTGTGCTTGTAATGCAAAATGAGCTATTTGTAAACGCACATCATTCAAGCACAGAAAATTGTGTTGTACCAAACAACAGACTGGAGAAAAATGACGCTGTTCTGGTATATGGAAATTCCAGATGGAATAAAATTGCTAGCTAATGCTAACATTTCTGGGCTAATTATAATGCATTTCATCATCCGATAGGAAAGCTGGTCCTTCAGGATATTTTTCAGTTTAAAACCATTGCTTTTTTTTTTTCTTCATGAGCTGAATTGTAATAATTTAAATTTCAACCCAAAATGATTCAGATTGCTAAATGCCATATGCTAATCAAAAATGTGAGTTGTAATAAGATTATATTCTAAGAAGGAAACTAAACATAAATATAGAATGTTTGGAATGAAAGGTGCCGTAGGAAGAATACTTCCAATGTTAAATATAAATGGCAGAACAGTAGAAAAGTATTGGGCAGCGTAGAATGGGAGCAAATAGGATGCAAACACTGTTTTGAACATGCAGAAGTAACTCTAAAAAACTTTATGCAACTTGCACCAGATTTGTATCAAAGTGCACAGTAACACCAAAAAAATGAAAGTGTTACAAAGTAAAGCAAATATCATGTAGAGTTTCCCTGCTCTGTTAAAACTGATCTGTTTGCTTCAGAAACACCACTATAGTTAATACAAACAATATAACAATTAATATAAACAAGCTGCTGTGTAGCAATGGTGGAAATTGAAAAATGGCTATATGGCACAGGATAAGTAATGGATAACAGATAACATTATGTTCTACAGAGCTTATCTGCTATCTGCTGTGTAACTTGAGCCTTTTCTCCTTTGAATGGCTGCCCCCATGGCTACACAGCAGCTTATTTATATAAACAACAATAATGCTTCTGAAGCAACCACTGCAGTTTTACCAGTGCAGGGCAACACTGCATTATATTTTTATTACTTTAAAACAATTTCATTTTTTGAGGTTACTGGTCCTTTTATTGGGTCCTTTTCTTATTTGCACTTTGTGCACTGAAGTTATTCCCCCTATAGTGTCAAAGGTCAAATGCACCGAATCCACTATTTGGAATTCAGCTGAATCCTTCGTGAAAAATTCGTCCGAATGCCAAATCCAAACCAAATCCTGTGTTGCATATACAAATTAGGGGCTGGAAAGGAAAAGTGGATAAAATATTTTTTACTTCCTTGTTTTGTGATGAAAAGTACAGTGATTTCCCTCCCCTTATTTGCATATGCAAATTATGATTCGGATTGGCCAGGAACATGGATTCTGACAAATCTGAATCCTCCTGAAAAAGGCAGAATGTTGGCTGAATCCAAGATCCAGTGCATCCCTAGTCACAGGTGCAGTAAAGATTGTGAACTCTGCTCTCAATTCTCACAACACAGTTGATCAATCCTAGAGAATGGTTTTCTGGATCAGCACCCTAATAACCTAAGCAGCACGTAGAGGTTTCTTTTGTTTGATCAAATTTATATTTGGGATTATGAAAGTATTTTTTACTTACCTAAAATGTATTATATAGTTGTCTCACATTTTGCTTGGTCAGATATTACATGACACCCCCAAAGTTTACAGATACTTCTTTCATACTGTGAATCACATACCAAAAATAAGTAATGTTGCATCTGTTTGGTTTGCTGAGGAAATATTGCTTCTACTACACCTCTTGTTACATCTTCCTATCTCCACGGCATCAAGTTCAACTCATACAGACTGAAATATCTCCAGCAAGAATTGTCATTTTCCATGGCAAATTTCCTTCATGAAAAAACCTGACATAAACAGACATATCATTTGTTTGACGAGGCACTTGTGTAATATTCTTCAAGCTGTTAGTTCGATCCTCTATCCAGTTCCCTGCATCCGTTTTTAATATCTGTAATTTAAATGTGCGTGCTAAAATTGTCAATAAAATAGATTAAAATCAAGATATGTTGAGAGTGTTTTATAACTGTGCCTTTCATTTAGCAGCATGTTATATGGATTGTCACTTAAAATCACTTCTAACCCGTCTCATCTTTGGTATCTCCTAGTACATCCAATATTATCTCTTGTGTAGATTTATCTCTTCCAATTACATGTGAAGCTAGGAAATGGCCAGACGCCTTTGTTTCAGTGTCAGTAAGCACAGGTTTACCTTCAATTTTAGTTTTGAATTTATTATCCTTTATTCACCAGCTACTTGTTTATGCAGTGCTTTAGAGTTTGCTCATCATTCACATTAGTCCCTGTCTTATTGGATCTTACAACTGAAGGCCACTATCGTAATTAAAAATGCTATATTCATACCCGCTGACTGCATACAGATTATGTTGTAGAATTATCATTGGGCGAAGAGTCAGTTCTTTAACAAACTTTCCATAAGATAATAGACTAGGTTCATTCTAACCTTTCCCACGGTTCTTTCTCCCATCTTCACCATGTCGTCTTTACTTTTTTCTCTGATACCCCAGGTGAAATTACCCTGGAGATCCCTCTATTAACATTTTTTTTTCAAGTCCATCAATTTCAACCCCTCGAAATGAACCCCATATCATGCACTTATTCAGCAAATACATGCATATACAGACTGATCTATACACTCACATATACAGTTATACTGTATAACCGTAGATCTTAAGATCACAACAGCTTTGGATATTGTGCTTGTAATCTAAGCCAATTATAAAGGTTTGACAGGGCAAACCACAGCCCCACTGTACCTCACCATTAACTTAATCTTTGCTACTTAAAATGAAAGTCTAAACAGGTGTACTTTGGTTGGTTAATCTATTCTATGGGAAACAAGATTCCCCTGTTATACTGTACTGTTGTACTGTATGTCTATATAATGGCCACTAATGTTGACCACTCACAAATACCAACCTTGACAGTCTTTCATTATAGTTTAATTATTCATCTCTTTAACCTGTTCAGTTGCACCTATTTTCACTCTCTCAAGCTCATTAATATTTTTAGTGAGGATTTCAGCCAAAAACCAATACATACTCAGGTGAGGTCTTACCAGGGACCTATACAAAATAAAGTTTTTATCCTTTGAATTATTGTCTTTTTTATATAAGACAATGCACACATCCAGTTCATTGACAAGCAAGTTGAATCATTGGGCCAAAGACAACCCCCTGCATTTCTCCACTAACAACTGAGGTCCATTTAGAAAATGTTTTATTTTTCACAACTCTTTTCGATCTATCCTACAGCCAGTTCTCTATCCAAGTACACATATTATGTCCCAGGCCAACCAGTAACCTGTGGTACTGTCTCACCTGCTTAGCAAAGTCTGAGTAGATCACATTCACTATAACTTCAGTGTCCAGGTTTCTGCTCACCTCCTTAAAGGAAAAGTAAATGTTTTTTTGTTCTA
>CM044444.1:20413298-20431665 GCA_024363595.1 Xenopus borealis
TACCGCAGGTTAATAAACTCGCGAAAACATATTCTGCGCTAAATTTGTCTGTATTTTGTGTGCAAATTTTTACCGCACTTTAGTAAACGGACCCCTTATTAATACATAGTTATAAAATAATTTTAGATTAATTTTACACCTCACTGCAATACTTTATTGGCCTCCTTGCACCTGATAAAAGTTTCAGCTGTCCTAACTAACTTGAATTCTTGTGCATACAGGGACTCAAGTTTTGTAAATCTGTAGGCCCTGAGAACTTTATAATGAGTAGCAATGATATATAATAGAAGCTTCCAATTTAATTGCTATTTCAGTGGGAATATTGGAAGTTATTATTCTCTATTCAACCACCAAACATAATATTTTTTTACCTAGGAAGATTTTTATTCATAGCTTAGCCTAAACCCCAACAAACATATACAGTTATGGGATTCATTATCTGGAAACCCATTATCCAGAAATCTCCAAATTACGGAAAGGTTGTCTCCCATAGAATCAATTATAATCAAATAATACAATTTTTAAAAAAATAATTAACTTGTTCTCTGTAAAAATAAAACAGCACATTTTACTTGATTGGAAGCAAAACTAACTTATTGGTTCATTTAATGTTTACATGATTTTCTAGTAGACTTATAGTATGAAGATACACTTTTTTTTTTTTTAAACTTTTTTTTACCAACCTAAACATGTGGAGGCTTTTTAATTAAAGATTGGATTTGAGTGGTTTTAGAGTTTTTTTTGTAACCATGACTAATCTCCAAAACAATGATTCTCATTGAATTTATTGAAAGTACCTATTAAAAAATGTACGAATGAAAAAAAAAGCACTGATCAATGTGAAAAATATTTGAAAATCTCTAAAAATTAGTTTCTGGACAATTGGTATTAAAAAAAAAAAAATTAGAAAACCTCTAAAACTTCAATTGCTTTTAAAATTGTCCAATGGGATCAGTGTATCTCCCACTGACTTCTAAGGCACCTCAACAACTTTCACTTTTAACGAAGTTCAAAGGTTTTTGTGGGTTTTTTTCATTTATTAAATCTTGAATTCTTAGAAATATAGACAATAGAGATTTTTCGTGATTCGTGTTCAAAAAACGCAATTCAGTTGTTAGTAAATGGTCCCCTAACACTATCAAACCATGAAGGCTTTGCTTTGCAATATCTTTCCTTACTCACAAGGGGGATATTCTGAAATATATTTATTAAGCAACATTTTCTATTTTCCCAGTTAATATGTTGAAGAGATGCCCTTATACTAGCAAAATTTGCAAAAAGTCTAAAATTTAATGTCGAAAATACAACATAACCTCAAAGGAGACTTGAGCTCACATTCCAGAGTTTGTTGTGATGAGTTCCAGATACTCATATTTGTGTAACAGCTCTGTTTGCTTTAAAATTAAACCTATAATGCTGGCAAACCTTTTAAAAAGCAAGAAAGACCCAATCAGCTATCACTACTATAAGAGGTGTAATTAAAACAGCCTCTTTTGATATTTCAGGCTAAAGGTGACTTACAGAATGACCAGTCCATTATATTTTTGTGCATCTTTAAAATGATAGATTTTAAAGTATGATTTATGAATTAAAGAATTGCCAAACTCATTTAAGCTGTAAATATGCTAACAAAGCACAATGGGCTTTGCGTTTATTGCAGTGTTATAGTTCTTTTCAATCCCATTGATTTCCCATTCCCAGAAACAGCAGAATTTCAATCTGCCCTCGTATATATTATGTTCATACAGCACAGTTGCGTGACCCATGATTTCCATCAACTTGGGTTAGTTACTCTTTACTAAACAATTATATTGGTTGAATTTTGAATAAATAAATTAGAAATTAGACCATCAATTTTTTTGGGGGGGTCATTTTCAATCGAAAAGAACCATTTTTGATCAAATTAAAATCGTTTGAATTCGAACAATTAAAAAAAAAATTCTATTTTCCAGGACTTAGAAAAAATTACAGAAAAGCTTTCAGGAGGTCCCCCATAGGGAAATAAAACACACACTAGGAATAAGACTAACTCCAGAAATGAGTGTAGAAGGTATAATTTTGTCACATTCAGTATACAATTTACATAAAAATAAATTAAAATTCATTTGTCGACACCCAGCTTTGTTACTTTTGAGATTATATGGGTGGGTAAGGATCATGGGCTAGACAAGGATTGACAGAGCTTGAGTCCCTGTGTATATCCCCCAAGTTAAACTATTGCTGCACTATATAACATTTGGATGGTTGTATGGAATATGTATAATATGGGAACTAGGCCTGGAACGGAAACATTATATATAGCTTTGACTGTCCCTTCATCAAAAGTATGGATTTAATTTTTCCAGATGCTCAGACAGAATAATAGGACAGTATTGCACCTGATTCCTTTTCAAAGAGTTGGATACCTATAAACAATGTAGAGAGTAATGGTGGCCATACACGGGCCAATAAAAGCTGCCAACAGACTGAGTCGGCAGTTTATTGGCCCTTGAGTGGGGGCCGTCCAACTGATCAGATTGCGTCCGCATCTGTGCGTTGATGTGGTCCCACGATCGGATCAAGGTGGGCATATCGGAGAGATCCGCTCGTTTTGGCGATATCTCTCAGTGTATGGCCACCTTTAGGCCTCAGGCAATGTAACTTTAAGATAACTGGGATGGGGTTTGATTTAACTTTACTTTAAAAAAGGTTCCCAAAAGATAGATCGGGACCTACTAGTAGACCTTTAACTGGTGATCAGTAGATATCAAGACACAGGTCTGTTAAAATTGTTGGGTCATTCCTATTGGATTGAATGTTAGACATTCAAGTTTTTTCATAAATAACCTCCCATTCGAGTTGTGAGTACATTCAAATTTATTAGAGTTAAAAACAATTCACATAACTTCAAAATCTGACCCCCTTGGTGTTAATAAAGCACTGTAAACTGCATGTGTTATGCCTCAACGTAGAATAAGTAAGAGACACTATGAATAAATTGCATTTTTAATAGGGAATATATAGTAGTGTCTATTATACATACTCACATATATATATAGTACTCACCACTCTCTGATTATACCCCAACAACTTAGATGAATGTGCAAAATATTTAGAATTCCAAGAATCTTCACTTCAACAAAAGGAGAACAGGAGTCGAAGCCAGATTGATAACTTCTGATGTTCTTTAACTAAACGAAGGACAATGTGTGTCACCATAATAGTTCTCCCGCATGCAGATATAATCAAGATAAATAGAAGAAAAAAAAAAAACATGACATCAGGGTCATAGAGCATGGCTGTAGTCAATTTTTTGTGCTTATTAACCTGCAAAGTTGAGCAACATCTACCAATAAAGAAATGAAATATGTATGAGTATTGTGTAAAGCAGAGCAAGCTACAGTGTACAATGCCATGGCAAACTATTAAATGTTTTATTTTCTTCTCGAGCAGCAGCCAGGGTAGGGGAGATTGCTCTGAGGTGCTCGCTGGAAGAACCCGGGTTGGTGCAGTTTTCGGCTAGGAGCAGAATGTCGGGTAAAGAAAATCACTTGGGGGTGTCTAACTTTTGGCACCCCAAAGTATAAAATTACTTTCATTCTCCTTTAAGAATATAAAACAGAGCAAAGGTGGCAAATTACAACAAAGAGAATAGTGAAAACAGGCCAATATAAATATGGAAAGATACGACAAAGCAAAAAGAAGGTGTCAAAAAAGTGCAGGATGAAGAGACAACAGACCATGGGAAGGATGGATTAACAGTGCAAATTAAAGGTTCCATTAAACAACAAAGTAGAGTATCAAAAGAAAATAAACAAAGGGAAAAAATGTAAGAGTAACAAAAGAACCAGTGATGGGAGGTAGGAGGAGAAGATAATGGTTGCAAAAGACAGGAGAACAATCATAAAATCAGTTAAAACGTATGGCCTTCCTTCAGAAGGAACAACCTGCACATAATATCTCATTAAGACTCATTCAGACAGACTGAATATTACTTGAGGAGGCTGTAATGTAGTTTTGTGCTAACAACATATAACTAAGCAAACTCTTTGCTGACACAGCAACTCAATGAGTAAAACACCTGAAGTGCACTGTTAAATAAATAAATGCAAATAAAAGCAAAATCATTAAAAACCTTCCAAACACGTAGTTGAAGTATTACATTGGGCACAATTAACTTTTTCAAATCATTCCTAAAATGTAAAATGGCAAATATTGGCCAATGCCATTATGAAAAGTGTCAGATATGACATTTCAGGTTTTTACAATTAATTTCCATAGATTTTCAAATGAAAAAAGGCTCAGTGAACTTGTACTGGATAGAAGACGGAATGATGGGGGATGAAAGAATTGGCAGCATCTGGAGTGGCATGGGTACTTTGGGGCACAGTGACCTCACGGTGGTTTGGAAGGGGAAGTTTAAGAGGAGAGACCTTCCTATACCGGTGGCAACCATCGGAAGCGTATGGACAGGTAGCTGGCCCACCCTCCCTTCCTGATACAAAGGGTACGAGGAAGGGAGTTTTGTTGTTGGCTCAGTGACTCTTGTTACTTTAAAAGTGAAGGTATGGGTGTAGGATGTAATTTTCACGGTTAAATGTTTCTTTGTTATAAGGAAGGGGTTTGCTATTGCAAAAAATATTTGTTGCATGTATAGCTGTGGTCCAGGGAAACTGTGATGTAAAGGGCATTATTATTATGGGTTCTGGACAGCTGGATGGACAGTGAGTAATGGGGCAATACAGGCATGGGTCCCGTTGTGGTAGAATACCATTGAGTTGGAGTATTGGGGCTGGTGGGTAATGAAATATGCATTAAAAGAAGGCCCAATACATAGCACTGTAATTCCAGGACCCCATGGCTGGTGGTATTAGGCTAGGGTTAGAAATTGTTAGGCTTAATATATGTAACATATTATTGGTTATGATGTTATTAGTATTTTGAAAATTGATTAAATTAAATGTTTTTAGATTATACTACGGAGATTATTGTGCAGCTGTGGTCTGTTTTATTGGACTAAATTATGGGGGTGGCGTCCTATGGTTATGGCTGGTGGATGTATGAGGCCAGTGGTTGGTCTCTCTGGCCTTCCTTCAGTCATTTAGAAAAGGTGTGAGAGAATGCACCATATATGTTGCAGGTGGGGGGATACCCCTATTTTATTGTGACCACCTGTGCATTCTCTTACACCTTTTTCACTTTACATGGACATGTGCCGACCATCTAGAGGGGATTGAACCACCTTGGCAGGGATTTCATGGAAAGGTGAGAGGTGCAGTTCAACTACATACGGAACCTTCCTTCAGTCATTTCATTGATGTGGCCGATGATCTATGGTAACAAAGGCATATGAGACAATTTACTACACTAGAAATCCACTTTTGTGGGAAAAAAGAAAATATACGGGTATAATTAGTAACAGCAAAAAGCCATACTGGGTTGAGGCAAAATAGTTGGAATGGCTGGGGCAAATGATTTGTTTTCTTCACTGATCCATAACATTTTAAACCCTTACAAGTAGGTGAAAAGTAATTGGTTCCACCCACTGCTGATTGATCCTTAAAGTCTATGAGCTTTTTCCAACACCATCATTACATCAACTCAAAGAACCTCATTCGGTTTTTTTACAAACATTTTTGTGGACCATACGGAGCCGAGGCATATAAATTAGATCTATGTGGCTGTCCGGTCATGCAGCTGTGCTCTTCCTATCTTAATAAGCTTTTTCTCCAATTATAGCCAGAATAATACCTTGACCTATAGTAGAAAATAAAATCAGGTTGTGAGATTCTTCACATAGGGACCCCTGTGGAGCATGACAAGACAAGGCAAAACAATTCTTATTCAACATGCAAACTTCCAGAGAGGATACAACCTGCTGTCTGTGTGACACCATCATACAAATCACATCAGATTTGCATCCCCTTCTAGGACAATAACGCGGGTAACAAGATGACTCTTTTGGGTTTTTTTTATCACGTTTTAGTTTTCCTTCCGAGGATGCAGAGCTGATAATTTTGGTGAGTGAGTGAGGGCTGTAATTGGAAGCCACCGTCCATTAAAGCAGAAAACTGATGATAACCAAGATAACACCAATAGTCAACTGTGCAAAGCAACATAATTAACATAAACACATTTGGCTCAAAGGAGACAATATATTCTTATTCTATTTGGATATTGATCTATTTACTGAATAAGACAGTAGGTGCAGTTGAATTAAATGGGCTTAAAAGTTGCAATATTAACACCATTTATTAGAGATTGTTGTGTCCAAACACTCCTTGCACTGCCATATTGTTATGCCAAATACAACTGTATTTTTTGTGCTTCTTCTACTGTCAGTTTGACTATTGACAATGGGAAATCCTGGTGCTACCACCACTCTGAATGTGATTTTAATTCCAGGGGACCCACAGCAGGTTTCATGAACAGGTGCAGTACACTTGCAGCAAAAGAATCACACATACACATCATTCTAATGGAAGCGGCTCCCAGGGGCGCTCGGCCAATGAGGCAAGCTGAGGCACTTGCCTCAGGCGGCAGCTGAAGATAAGTTTTCAGGGGCGGCAAAAAGCTGGACTAGTGTACCTGCCTCGCATGCCTCCCCTCCCAATAGGTAAGCAGGCAAGGGTCGGCGCTGGTGATGCCATCCCAACTCTGAAAATGTTTGCCACAACTTGCATCTGATTTCCTACCACACACATGTGCAATTGCATCCCTGCACAGTTATGGTTTTTTTTACCCCTACCCAACCCATTCCTGCTTTCCTGCTTGCTTGCTCCCATTGAGTTCCACCCGACCCACTCCTCCACACTGCCCAGAAGTGACATCACAAAAATCTGAAGTGACATCACACTAATTGGTTTTTTACATTGTGAAAACTAGATTTTCATCTGTTTCCCCCTATAATGATCACCTATAGCCCACTAGGGTTACCAACCTTTCTGGAAAAAAAATACCAGCCTTCCAATATATTTATCTTTTTTCCCCTATTAATAACATTGGTGACAACCATAATTTTTACCAGCCAGGCTGGTAAAATACTGGCCAGGTGGCAGCCCTGTAGCCCACCCTACTGCATTTCCTATTATGTTGATGCTGATACTGTGCTCTAAGATGGACTTTTTTACAGCACATATACCTTTTGGTAGGCCAGAATGACAGTACCTGGGATTTGTAGAAAATTTATGAGAATCGCACACACCGATTACTTTGCAGGTGGGGAGAACCCCTGTTTATTGTGACCACCTGTGCATCAACGTTTCGGGGGGGATTAACCCTTTATTCCCCCCTGAAACGTTGATGCACAGGTGGTCACAATAAACAGGGGTTCTCCCCACCTGCAAAGTAATCGGTGTGTGCGATTCTCATAAATTTTCTACTATGTGCTGACGGATGCCGGCCGTCCTGAGTGATCAGCACCACTGAAGCAGGGATATCAGTGAAAGGTGAGAGGTGCGGTTCAACTACATATTGAGTACCTGGGAATTGTACATACAAAGACTTGGTGAAATGCACTATGGACTTTAATGTATGAACTATTTTCACTTATCACTTGCTTCGTGGCTGGGTACCTATGGGCTGCCTGTATGATGGGGAAATCAAGTAAAATCCAGCTGTGTCCTGACCTCTCTGAGGGTATTTAAGGGTACTTGACCCACTGCAGGACTTTGGCCTCAGTTATGCTGGAACTATGGGAAAACATGCTGCATTCTGGGTAAAAATGTCTATAAAGGGTATAAAAAGCTGCAAGCAGATGTCAGAAATTGAGGCAAAAGTGAAAAATCTCACATATCCATTATAAATAAAAATGAAGAGCTCTATCTCATATATAGTTAACAAGGAATGCTATAGAGCCACATCATAGTTAAAAACATGATTAGTGTTAAATAAAATGATTTATTTGAATGTTATTCTATTTAAAACATCACTTATTCCAAGTGGAATGTGAAGGACTGGTGGCATGGCTGTATTGCCGCCCATAGAAATAATAGACTGCAGCCACATATTTGAGAGCTAGTGATAAAAATAAAGTGACAAAACTATAATGACATTGCAACTACAATTACTAAAATGATATTCCCAGTGACTCCTGGCAGAAAAACATATACTTTTAAGAAGAAACTCTGTTTACCCCATTTCCACACACTGTGCCAGCCCCCGGAGTAAAAAGCAACAGCCTGATTTGCGGAGAACCAAACCGAAAACCAAAAGAGACACAAGGATAATAGGCCCCTCTTTTCATGCTTGTAATGCAAAGTGAAATTCTGCATTGGCACTGCATGAAATATTGAATTAATAACAACATAATAAAATTTAGTTTGTGAATTTATGCCACCGCTGACTGACACAATAATCTCTTCCTACATTCTGAATCTTGGAAGATTTGAAGTTTCATTATATTTTATTAATGCCGGTTAATATTTTATATATTCAAGTGTCTGCTGTGGGCTAGGAAGCTTATGAATATCCCTGGTACAGCCGCAGTATGACAGATTCTAATGTAAAATGAGTGGCTTTTCTTCAGCTTTGACTTTGACCAGATATGATGTGCTTATCCACATGCCAACCCTGAAATCATTTTAATACATATATATTTTAGATGTGCCTTGTAAGTCAGGGCCTGCTATTAAACTGGTTGCCTGATGGGACCCTAAAACAGAGCAGTTACCCAATGCAAAGTAAGCTCTGTGATGGCCAGTTGCCCCATGTCATGTGACTTGTGCCAGGATAGAATTGCTTTCTGGCAGGCTGTTGTTTTTCCTTCTCAATGTAACTGAAGTAGTCACAGTGGGACATGGGTTTTTACTATTGAGTGCTGTTCTTAGATCTACCAGGCAGCTGTTATCTTGTGTTAGGGAGCTGTTATCTGGTTACCTTCCCATTGTTCTGTTGTTAGGCTGCTGGGGGGTGGGGCATCACTCCATCTTGCAGTACAGCAGTAAAGAGTGATTGAAGTTTATCAGAGCACAAGTCACAGGACTTGGGGCAGCTGGTAAACTAACAATATGTCTAGCCCCATGACAGATTTCAAAATGAAATATAAAAAATTCTGTTTGGTCTTTTGAGAAATGGATTTCAGTGCAGAATTCTGCTAAAGGAGCACTATTAACTGATGTATTTTGAAATTTTTTTCCCATGACAGTATCCCTTTAAACAAGAGAAGTGGAAGGTATGCAGGGAGGTGCCCAACCAGTTTCGTGCTTCACTCGCTATTTTTGTGGCAGAAGCAGCAAATACAGGGTGCAGAATAAATCATTTGGCATGTCTATTCCATAATACTTTTGTTTGACATATGCAAACGAAGCAATATCATGGTTTGCTGCACTGATCCGAAGTGCGACAAACTCAATTTCAATTGTGCAGACAATAAAGATGGATTCAAAGCTCATCAATGAAATCCATTTTGTGTGCGAAGCAGCCTGGCCCGTTGCAGATAATAATTTGCTAATCTCGGCTTTTAAAGAATCATCGAGAGATTTTCTTTTGTAGATTGAATTATTCTGCTTGTGACACAGCAACGATCCCTCCTTCCCTTGTATTGTCTGCAGCAGCGCCGTTGTGTCTTTTGTAAGTAAGGCAGACTCTATCCCCACTCACTGCTATTCTGGAACATGTATTAAAACATATCCACAGAATTCAGTTCTTTTTACTGAAAGTCTTGTCCTATCTTGGTAAGTTACTGGAATCCAATGTACTTTTTTTGCTGTAAACACATCATTATTTCTAACACAAATGCACTAACTGATATCACGGTGTCTGCACCCATCTTGCATGCGGCCCTGTTATGAGTGTATTGAGATTGAGACGCAGTAGAAATGTATTTTGGTTCCAGGTAAAGTTCTAAGTAAGATGCAATGAGACATCAGTGAATTCTTGCCTTCAATATAATACAGTCTCCAGATTTCTGCCCTCTAAGTTTTGCATAACAAAGCAGGTTAATATTCTGCAAAGCTCCAAAATGTTTTGGAAGTTTTCAGGAGTCATATTCCAGGTTAAGGCATAGTAAGGGTTGGCTGTGATGTTCCAGGGCAAACGCATTGAAGTCAATGGGCATCTGAATAATTTGACGTGCCACAGTTTTTATGTGCACGACAATTTTGATGTGCAACAATTTTTTTTATTGCCGCAAATTTTCCTGGAAGTTCCCATAAATCCATCATTACTGATAAGTTAGATAGTTAAGTTGGGTTGATAAAAGTTTAAACCCTCCAAATGAAACCCAGTGCACATACATACTGTACATACATACACACACACACTGACCCCTCCATACACTAACATAAACTACTGTATATATACCAGTAGCTGTAATAAATGTAGATTTTAGTATCCCTAGAACTTTGGGTATTATGCCCAAGAAATCATCCAAGCCATTTTTAAAGGCCTTAACAGAATCAACCATCACAACATCCAGTAGGGCATTCCACAACCTTCGCTGCTTCAATCGAAAGTTAATTTGCTTCTATCCTTTTTATGGAAAATAAGATCTGCCGAAACTCATCTTGTGTGACTCCATGCATCATTTGCAAAAAAAAACAGATCAGAATCTCTGCTTTTTCTCTGTTCTCATCGACCAACTGACCACCCCTCTGGCATTAAGTCCTGTACCATCCTGCTTCATTTTTTTTACTAATTACATGTTTAAACATTTTTGGAAAAATTTTGGATTCATTTCATTCCTCATTGCAATATGCTTTTCTATCTCGTTTTTAGCTTGTCTGATAGCGTTCATGCATGATTTATTGGCCTCCTTATGTCTGACAAATGTTTCTGCTGTCCCAGCAAACTTGATCAGTGATGTAGTTGGACAGATTTATGCTCATTAAAATCCCTTGTGGTCACAATCAATTCACATGTCTCCAGGAGGACACCCCTGTCCTGTATTAATGTCCTTAAAGCCCTCAGAGTAGACATCTCTGTCCAAAGGCAGACATTTGATTTGACACAAAGCTCAGACAGTGGGCCAGATTCAATTCAGTGAGAAAAGGGTTATCACATTAAAACTCAGGGATGAGATGCAATTTGAGATGTAATTAAATTCAGAAAAACTTATCTCAACTTTCCAAAAAGTTCCAGATAAGGGGAAGGCCATCTCCCATAGAGTCTAATTTAGACAAATAATTCAAATTTTTAAAAATGTAACAATAACAATACTTTGTACTTGAAGGTAACTAAGCTACACAAATCCACATTGGGTGCAAATCAATTCTGTTGGGTTTATGTAATGTTTACATGATTTTTAGCAGACTTAAGAAATGGAGATTCAAATAACAGAAAGATCCCTTACCCAGAAATCACCAAATCCCAAGAATTCTAGATAATTGATCCTATGCCTGTATAGGGAAATCTATCATCTGTTATTGTGACTACTTTTCACAATAACAGCATCACACACAGTAAATGCATGTAGGAGTTGCTTACCTTTAAATTAACTTTTAGTATGATGTAGACAGAAAAAATCTATAAAAAAGAAAAAATGAAGTCCAATTGAAATTTGCTTAGAAATAGCCCTTCTATAACACACTAAAGTTAACTCAAAGGTGAACTATCCCTTTAATTTGTCTGATCCAATAACTTTTTCCCCCTTTTTTTAAACAAGGCAATATATTGCCGGCTCTAGCTGTCCCAAACTGCACAACTACGACCCAAAACACATTGTTATTGTAAAAGATACACCTTGAGCCATTGGATATACAGCTCCCAGTGATCACTTCTAGGCCACTATTTGCTTAAATAAAGCAGTCCCATTATGCACCCACTATAATTAAAATATAATGAAAATATTAATGTGTAATATTTTTTTGCAATAGGTTATTCTAATAAATTATATCTGTCTGTCTATCTGTCTGTATAAATAAAACCATGTTATAACAATACTGCATAGAATGTGCTCTGTTTTGCTATTTTTAATGTTTTAGCAATAAAAAATTAGAGGGTTTCCAGCATTAGGAATGTAGAGACACAAATTAGATTGCTACAAGCCTACACAGTAGGGTTAAGAATAATGGAATCACATAAAAAATGTCTTCAAGGATAATGAAATATTAATTAACGAATCATAGTCTATGTATGTTTAATCACAGTGACAGCCGAATGCCTGAGAGGAGAAGCTTAGAATTTATTTTTTATTTCTTCTTTCCATGGACTATTTCAGTCTTGTTTAAAACGTTCTTTAGTCTAATAAGTTCTGCCTTAAGATCTGAATTTACAATGTGACTTTTAATGATAAGACCTAGGTATTACTTGTATTACATTTCCTTGTGCAAGGAGGTAAGAAATAAGAATCTCTGAGGCGGAATGGTGGGGTAGAATGACATAGTGGCCCAATGTCGGGGCCATTAGAAATGGTTTGTCAGTGGGGCTTACGGACGCATTAGTTCACTATCTCCCTCAACATAACTATTGTATGACTTTTCTTGAAAATCACATTTCATTTTTGAAATAGGGGGCAAATCTCTAGCGAAAGAGCTCAGCACTAACGAAGTTGCGCACCCTTTCGTCTGGCAAATTTTTGCTCAAGTGCAAATTTTCCAGTAAGTTACAGGTTATTAGTGATGGGCGAATCTATCCCGTTTCGCTGAAGAATTGTCAAAAAATTCGCGAAACGGCGTGTCTCGTTTTTTATGTCGTTTTCGGTGCATCGTGTCATTTCCGATGAGAGTCGCATCATTTTCGCGTCTCGGTTTTTTTCTGACACCAGCGAATTTTCGTTGGTGTTTCGCGAATCCCGGAAATTCGCCGTGAATTTGCGTCTGGCGAATAAATTCACCCATCACTACAGGTTATACAGGTTATATATTAAACACTAAACAAATAGAATGATGCCTTTCAATATGCTATAGAAGTACTTATATTGTATTGAATAGGAAACATTCGGAATTAGCTATTACAAAGAGAGCTATAACTGTAGCAATCCCAAAGATCGAGATCATAGTGCTGCTCCCGTAGACTTCTGCACTGAAATCCATAACTGTACTACAATTTCTTTAAAACTGGCATGCAAGTAATTCTACTGAGAAAAAATATTATTATAATATATAATATGTCTCCTATAAGAATGTTCCCCAACTGAAAATTTCTTAATGAAATAATGAAAACCATATTCATGGAATGTTTGCATGCTTCTAATGTTTTTAAGAAAAATATATATCTATCAATTTAAATAATGAAGGAAAACCCCAGATCCCAAGCATTCTGGATAAAAGGTCCTATTCCTGTAATTAAAAAATAAAACAAATAACCACCCAACTTTAGAGTGATACAGCAGTGGTAAACCACACGAATACATAGCTGATTATAACACTAGAACAGTTATTAAAACTGTTTCTTAAAGGACAAGGAACGGCAATCCCAATTTTACTTTCTTTAATGAAAAACAAAAAATGTGTAACATTTTTATAAGAAACCTGACTGTATTCATTGAAATTCTCTCTTCATTTACTTGTGTATAGTGATGGGCGAATCTGGGCAAAAATTTGTGAAACAAGTCGTGGCACGTTTTCGACGCGCGTTGCGTAGTTTTCTTTGCATTGCTTCGTTTACGACACGCATCACGCCGTTTTCGTTGTGTCGTGTCAACAACGACGCGCGACTCATTTTTTTTTGGCAAATTTTCGCTAGCGTTTCGTGAATTTATTCGCCAGCGTCGAATTGCGTGAATTTGCAGCAAATTCGCCCCTGGCGAATAAATTCACCCATCACTACTTGTGTAGATAGGAATTGACAAATGTCCCCTAATTGCTGGGCTGGGAAACAATCATACTTATGAACAGCAGGGGAGCCCCCGCCTTACTTCCCAGCCATGCAGAACTCCAGCAGCTTTGTTTGTTTCCCTGTAGAGCAGTCGGTGACTGTGTAGAGATTTGTATTGGATTTTATTTTTGTCTTTACATCTCCTTTACTGTTTCCAACTCCAGCTGCAGGGACAAAGATCATGGGGCCAGATTTAAACAGATAAACTGAGATTCTATTTGGAGGATTATTTTGCTGCAGCCACTGGTTCTGCAGAGTTAGAGAAAGTTTGTATTAAACAATACCAAAACTATAAAATCCACATTAGTTTACATGACAACACATGACCCAGTGCAGTCTGTATATTCTGATTATTAATCAGTCTTGATGTATCGGTTTCTGCCAGATATTATTTGAGTTGTTTTGATCATTTATTATGATCCCTAAGCAGCCCACATCACACTGAGCATGTGTATGTAGTCTAGTCTTGCAAAAATATATAACAAAGTTACAAGATGACAGCCCCCTGTGGCATTTGTTTGATTAGGCTTGTGGTGCAGTAAGTTCATGTTTATGTTTATTATACAAAATACAGCATGTCTAGCCTTATTCTATTTAAGTCTTTCCTTGTCCTTTAAATTGTCATTTAAATGATAGAAGTGTTGGATAAGTTAATTGAAGGTCATTGCCATTTTGATATACGCAACTGCCAGATTTAACTGTAGGCAGATAAAGATGTAGTGGAAACGCAGAAGGAAGAATAGTTGGAAACAAAGAGGACACAGACCATAATAATCGTACCTGTTGCCAGAAAGAAAAGTCTATCTTTAGAATGTCTTTGACATTTATTCAAGCCTTTGGAAACGCTTTCTGAATGTTTGAAGATAGGATGCTGAATATGAAATACAGTTTTTCCAAAGCAGAGCCAAACTTTTGACAGTCAATAATTCTGTCTAAATGTCAAGGAACAATTTATGGGTAGCCATTAGCAAAACTGTACTTTAATGTTGCTAACTCTATGGAGGAGGCATAAAATCACAGAATCTTCTTATCGAAATATCGGAGGCAATAAAAGCAACAAGGCAGCAGGCTCCCCTGATTATTCACTTCCCCGCTGGCTTCAATAATTAGGTTTTTGTTGTCAAATAACATCATTTTCAACCAAATAATAAACGGGAGGGCAGGTTGTTTTCTTTACAGGATTATCTTTACAATTCATCCATCGACCTCCCTTAAAGAGATAGACGTGAACAATTACAGCATTTATAATTTCAGTTAACATTATTGTCAACACCCCAAAATTGTGATTTAGTACAAGAAACTGTTTTCTGAAGTCCAAAAAATATAATGCAAATGTTATAATTATTAAAACTATAATAGTGCAGGTAAGGGATCTGTTATCAAGAATACTCTGGACATGTGGTTTTCCAGATAATGTATGTTTTTGTAATTTGGAACTTTTTACCTTAAGTCTATTATAAAATCATGAATACATTGAATAAACACAAAAGGCTGGGTTTTAATTTAATTTTTTTAGATTATTTGGATAAAAGGGAGTCTATGGGAGATGGCCTTTCTATTATTTGGAAATTTCTGGATAACAGGTTTGCAGATAATGGATCGTATACCTGTAATAATAATAATTAGTACAAATCAATATATATGTACAGGGGACCTGTTATAGAATGCTTAGGACCTGGTTCTTATCGGATAATGCATCTTTCTGTAATTTGGATCTTCATACTGTAAATCTAGAGATCTGAGATCCAGAATGATCCAGATTATCCAGGAAACCCGTTCATCCAGAAAGCTCCAAACTACAGTAAGGCAGTCTCCCGTAGACTTCATTATAATCATATAATTTAGATTTTCCTCCCATAGACTCAATTCTATCTAGAAATCCAATGATTTCCTTGTTCTCTGTAATAATAAAACAGTAACTTGTACTTGATCCCAACTAAGATATAATTCATCCTTATTGGAAGCAGAACCAGCCTATTGGGTTTATTTAATGTTTCTTTTATTTTCTAGTAGACTTTAAGTACGAAGATCCAAATTACAGAAAGAAAAGTTTGACTATTCCCTAGTCAAACTACTCTAAAATTAGCTTGAAATTTAAATTTTAAAATTAGAATTTTCAACTCGACCCTTGATGAACTTGCCCCATAAAGTTGTAACTATTAAAAATTTCGTTTTAATACTTTGTAACCATTTTAAGGGGCATGCCACATTTATTTTGGGGTGGGCTCATGTCTAGGACATTAGAGGATCTTTATTGTCTTTATTTTGCTTCCTTGGACGTTTGTTGTAATAATAAGTGGCCACTTCTAGCAGGTTCACCAGCATCTCTAATAAAGACATATATATGACTTACAGTATATGTACCCACCCTATTCAAATTGTATTAACGAAGTTTCGCTAGGCAGAAATGAACGTTGGCAAAAGCTCGCTATGAAACGCTCACGCTAAAAATTTTACACTAGCCAAACTTTGCCAGCATTTGGCTGCCAAGATGTAACTTTGCATTTTGATGAATAAGCGTATGTTTTGCGAATTAACATCTGATATGTTTTCATATATTAAGTAGGAAGTTTTGCAGAAACTAAGTGAAACAAATGCTTTGATTCCTAGCAGCTCAAATTTAATGCGTCCCTGTCTTTTTTTTGCAATGCTCTACTGACGTTCAGCATGGTTGAGTTGTCTCAGCATGAAAAAAATGTTAGGTTGAGGAAGCACTCTCAAAAAATGTGAGGGGTGAATTTGTCCTGTTTCACTTCGCCGATTATTTCGGAAATTTCCCATGAAATTTGTGAAACAGTGAAAAATTCATGAAACAGGCTTTTGATGCTGGCGACAATTTGCAAGCATCAAAAGTTTGACACTGGCAACAATTAACCGAATGGTCGATGGCGAAAAAAATGGTCACTGCTTTCAAAATCTTTTTTTATGCCGCCAAATTTTCAACTGTGAATTTTTGCGCCCATTTGCATATTTATTCACCACCCACCAAACGCGGGAATCCCCAGCGAATTTGCAGCAGACGAATAGATTCGCCCATCACTACTCTATGGTCTATAAGAAATAAATAACGAATCCGATTTGTCCGACATAAGCAACAGTTAGGATGTTTGTAATATAAAAAGAAAGATGCAAGTGAAAGGAATATTTTTCTTTTCCCTTTTCTTTATTTCTGTATTGAGATCAGTTTGACACGAATGGCCCGAAGATAAAGTAAATCTATTTTCCTATACAAGGTTCATCATTAACCAGTTACACATTTAACACAACAAATGAATATGCTTAGAATTAAATAGGGGGAAATGTCCAATATGTCCAATATGTACCAATTAAGCAGGCAAAGGATGATTTTAGAAGAGTCTGATATCTGCAAAGCACAGATGGGATGTTTTTATTGTTACAATTTGGTGTGTCAGGGATTTATTTTAAAAAGCAACAAAAAGTGATGAAGTTCAGAGTATGGCAAATGCAGATGATGGCTGTTTGTATAATGTATAATGAAATTTTCTTTGCAAGCAGACTGTGACGCTAGCAGATAGAACCTGGAACTTAACTGAAGGAGCTACACAATGAATGATCTGCTGAAATAGACAGCCATTGTAAAGCACAGCAAACAACAAACATGTGGCAGAGGGAATTGCCACTATCAGAACTAGATATTTTCCTGAGCACAAGGAGATGCTTAAATCAGGTGCAATAATAGTGATAGGCCTCCAGCCAAGGATAACTTTCTAATTGTAGAAATATCGATGGCTAAGCACTCACAAAACAAACAGGCCAGCATAAAAGAATTCAGAATTTATAAAGGAAAAGAGTAACGCAATTTAGATGCAGAACGGAGCCCACCACAAAGCGTGAGCTAACCTATCCTGTATTAGGTTAAGGTCAATTGAGCCATTCAGAGTTAAATCCATACCCTATAAGCACCATGAGTTTGCTTGTGCGTACATAAGAAAGGCTTGGAAAAGGCATCATATATCATCAGTAATATCTTTGTAAAATCTGCACTGTGTGGCTTTTATGAGTTTAGTAGTGATGGGCGAATTTATTTTCTCTGGAAATTCGCAAATTTTTCGGCGAAGCGAAACGCGGCCGTTTCGCCCATCACTAGAGTTTAGGACAAGTGCGTAAATTTAGTTCTTATTTATATTATTACTTATATTTATGTGCATTGATGTATGTCAACAAGACTATTTCATCTGGACAGAAATGTACATTTACTGGCCACCACAACGATGTTTGAAATATAGGGTACAATACTTATAGTGCTTGTGCCTGGTACAGTTTGTGCTTGTTGCACCTTTCATAGCACTTTACATGAAATGAAGATATTAAGTGCAGGACTTTGGATGCTTCTCAGCTAAATGGTATCCAAGGGGAACCCAAGTCCCACCTAAATGCCACCGCTTTAACAGCTTTTGGCACATCAAAGGGTGGAAAGGTGACCTGTGGACAACAAAAAAGGGTGCTTTCCATGAGTAGTTTTATCACTTTGTTCATGTGATGACGTCAGCGCGCAATGGCACCAAATTCAAAATGTATTTAAAGGGACTTTTGCTGCTAATTCAGTGCATTTTATAAGTTTTGTTCCTGGTGCCTGTTGCTTGCTATTTTGTCTCTGAGACCTCTTGATTCC
>CM044444.1:20497754-20512589 GCA_024363595.1 Xenopus borealis
AAAAAACATAAATGTTGTTCAGATCGTTGTTTTTGTTCAGAGAAGGTGGATGTGTTGACCAATGACAGGACAGGAAAACATGAATATCATTATTAGAATTACTCTGGATTAATGGCGAATGCTTAAAAGTGGGTCTCCTTTTAGGAGAAACATCACAATTGAAACTGATATTGAACTGAAAATGACAAAACCTCTTATGATAGTTATGTTAGCAAGTGGAGGATCTGTGCTCAGAACAATCACTTCAGACTGTATATAGAAAACTGTGACATGTAGCATTAAATGCATGAGGCGGCCTCTTCAAGTATGACACACTTTGGCCCTGTGACACACATGGTAATTAAAGGGGAAGGAAACATGAATAGTGTAAATAAGTATTTCAGGGCTGTGCTTCCTATTCATTGAGCTGTGAAGGCTTGCTTCAGGCTAACATTCTATAACATAAACTGATGCTACAGGATTGATTATTCAATTCCATGCTACTTGCATTGGTGTCTGAGCTGCCATGTAGTAATTATCTGTATTAATGACTAATCAGCCTTAAAGTGGCCATAAATGCATCTCCCCGATATGCCCACATTGAAGTGGCCAATTTCGGGCTGATCCAAGTGTAGGCCCTAGGGCCCAATGATCAGATCATAATGCATCTTAAACAGGTGGTCAGATTCCAGAACTGCAAACACACACAGATGCGGCTGTGATCCAAGAGGATTTTTTAACCTGCCTGATCGAGATCTGGCAACTTTTGTCCAGATATCGATCAGGGAAGCCCGTTGGATGGCCCCACACAGGGGCCAGTAAGCTACCGACTCGGTAGCTTTTATCGGGCTGTGTATGGGGGCTTTATATTGTATAATTTCTATTCTATGTGTACTGTATAATGTCTCTAAGCTCAGTGACAGCAGCACAGAGCATGTGAATCAGTGAATCAGCAGAAAAGAAGATGGGGAGCTACTGGGGCATCTACTGGGGAGACACAGATCTTTACTGCTAAAGGGCTGTGGTTGCCTTGGGCTGATACACAAGCACAAAACATAATGTACAACATTTCTAGCTACTTCTTTAGTTAGGCTTTACATCTCCTTTAACATGTATGAAATTTGGAAACAGCGACATTAATAGAAATAATTTCCAGGGCACTCTGCAAACATTCACTGGCAGTGTCAGTAACAGTCTCTTTGGCAACATTCTTTATTTATGTATTAACAGCCTGTCCTCAAAATGATGTTTGTTCTATTAGTCAGGTAAAATTGAGCACATACAGTACATGGTTGAAGAGAGTTTGGGATTTTATACTATAAAACAATACTGCCCTCTGCTGATTTAAATTAGTTTATATAGGGTTCACATTTGAGTTCACTTTTTGTATGTTATTGAAGGGCCAATTCTAAGCAAATTTTGGTCTTTATTATTTATTTTCTATATTTTCTGAATTATTTGCCTTTTTCTTCTGACTCTTTCCAGAAATCAAATGGGGGTCACTGACCCCATCTAAATCCAAATGTTCTGTAAGACTACACATAACTACTTTTTATCACTCATCTTTCCATTATGTCCTCTCCTATTTATATTACAGTCTTCTGTTATTCAAATCAGTGCATGGTTGATGGGGTAATTTGCACCATAGCAACCCGATTGCTGACATTGCAAACTGGAGAGCTGCTAGATAAAAAAACGAAATACTCAAAAAGCACAAGTAATAAAAATTGAAAACCAGTTGCAAATAATATCAGAATATCACTCTCTACATCATACTAAAAGTTACCTCAAAGGTGAACCCTTTACTAGTGAACTGCTGAAAAGAATACAGTGTAAGACATTTATTTTTCTAGTTATGCAAAAGGACTATGGAGAACAAGAGCTACTGAAAAAACAGAAACTCCTATACTTGATAAAAAGCAATTAAAAGTAGTTTAGAATAGGTTCACCTATGACATACCAAAATTGGTAGTGGCAGTAGGCTTCATTGCAGTGCTGGGGTCACAGATGTAATCCCTATGCTCTCCCTGTGTCCTCTAAATACTCTTATTTCATATAACAGGTCCCTTGGGGAAAGTCAGACTCAGCTTAATAAGGGGCAGATTCAGGGAGATTTAGTCGCCTGTTGACTAATCTCCTCTTCTGGGAGACACTCTCTCCAAACGGCCTTCCCGTGCCATTCCACCGGCTTTAATGAAGTCCCCCGCAGTATGGCAATCGTGGCGCTTAGTTTTCTGAAGTTGCCCCATGCGGAAACTTCGCGCGACTTCGGAAACGAATCGCTGCAAGTGCCATGCTGCTAGCGATTTACATTCAAGCCGGCAGTATGGCACGGGAAGGCAGTTCGGGGAGATTGTTGCCCAGACGAAGAAGTGATTAGTCGCCAGGCGATTAAATCTCCCCGAATCTTGCCGTCTGCCCTTACCCTAAAGTGCACTTCACCATCATTAGCAAAACTGTAATAACTGGAAAAAACACAGAAATATGTTCAAACTTTCATAACCTGCCAAATGTTGTAAAATGAATATGGTAATTAGGGGGTGTGGTCACAAAACATGGGAGTGGTCAAAAAAGTTGGTGCAAGGTATGCTTGACATAATACTGCTGTGTGCACTGTAGTGATGTATATTTAATTGTGCCCGCTGAGTAGCCACAATCTGAAAATACTGGTCCTTGTTTTTTAATTTCACTAAATTCACTAAAGAATTCTCTTTCCCATCAGACTTTTGAGGAGGATCTGTAACCCCCCAAGTGCAGAATATAAGGATCTATGTCATATCAATGACAGCCATTGGTTGATAAAACAAGGGCCAACTCTCCATTGGTCATGCACAAATGATTCTTTCTACCTAAGATTCTTTCACTTTACCTTTTCATTGCAAGAGACCCAGAAGCACAAGCCAACTGGCTTCTTTACAAGAAAAACAAGACAAAAATATAGTCATGCAGTTTTAACACTTTTTAGGTTATGCATTCAGGGTGACGTAAATTACAGTAATTTAGTATTATCTAGTGATTAGGTCAAATGATGTGGTCACTGGAATCTAATTATTAATTTCCTACATTGCCATGAAACTCTGTAAGGGGCATTAACTTACTGGGCTTGGGTGCAAATTTTTAGAAACAATACTTTTTACACATAATGCTAATTTCTCCCCCAGAATTTCATTGTGCCACAACTGAAGTTGCACCTGTCTATTGCTCAGTAATGTAGCTAGGACCTCCCATGCCTGGGTGTGCGCCCCCGGTAACCCCCTTCCTTCATGGAGGTGTGTTCTCTCTCTTCTGGAAGCGCACTGTCAGTATGGACCCTAAGTAAAATCACATTGCATCCCTGGCAGTTGTGCCAGTGCTGATGCTTTAAAGGACCAGTAACATAAAAAACATTTTTTTAAATAAAATCTGTTAGTAAAGAACAGGGGTGTCCAACCTGCGATGCAGGATGGATATGAATGCGGCCCAGCTGGAAAGGCTTGGTTCCTGAGGAAACGTCATGTTGCAAAGGATATAGGAGCAGGCAGGAGGGGGGACTCTGCCCAGTTAATAGTAATACTACTATAATAATTGTAGTATTGTAGTTCTTTTCTGTGCATTTTCTTTACTTTTACAAATCAAAATTGTTTGTGTATTTCATGTGCGGAAATAAAAAACACCAAGACAAATTAAACTTTAAAATAGCAAAGCCTTTATTAAGAAATAACTTAAAGGGCACCTATGGTACAAAAAAGTTACCCCCAACCAAATGTGTGGGCTGATAGAGCCTGCATTCCGGTTGGGGGTACTGGTACTTTTTTTTTTTTTTTAAATGCCCGCGCCAGCAAGCTCGCACCGGGAGGGAGCTCCCAGTGCAAGCCGCCATGACAGTACCTGCACATGCGTGACGTCATGCGCATTTAGAAAAGCAGTCGCTGTTGGGGCCAATTACTTATATGTGCTTGAGCGTCAATTCCACGCATGCACTCTGCCAGCGCCACAGCTGCCCACAGGGTCAAAAATGTAAACGTATGCAGTGTATCTTTAAGGCCAGAGCGTATGGAGTACTTTCTCTGCTGGGAAACTATAAGGTCCATAATATCATCAACTTATTAGTAAATTTCCCTTTTCTAGGTTCTATGGATTGCTGTATGGTGCAGTATGCATTCTTTATCTCCTGCCCTTCTGCTGGATTTTGCCCATTGTGAACAGCACCTTATTTACTCCGACTTCTACAGAGGTAAGTAGAGTTCACTTTTTTAACTTAAAGTGATACAGAAATCTTGGGATGTCCGACTATAATTACTGCAGATGTTACACTTTTAAGTTTTATTGACTTCTGTAAACATTTCTAAATAAATCTAGTAGTAACATGGATGTTCAGTTGTCGCAGTAGCATTGGTTGCAATTTCATACTGAATATACAGGTATGGGATCCATCATCACGAATACCCTTACCCAGAGACCTCAGAATTACAGGAAGTCAGTCCCCAATAGACTTCATTTTAATTAAATTAATTAAGAATTTTAAATTGATTTCCCTTTTCTCTGTAATAAAGAAGCAGTACCTTGTACTTGATCTAAACTAAGCAATAATTAATGTTATTAGAGGCAAAACAATAATTTTGAGTTTAATGATTCATTTTAAGTAGACTTAATGTATGAAGATCCAAATTAGAGAAAGATCCTTTATCCAGAAAACCCCAGGTCTTGAGGATTCTGAATAACAGGTCCCATACTGTACTATAAATGAGAATACTGTCTTCTGTTGTAACACATTGACCACAAGGGGGCAGTGGGTATTATAGAAATTTATTTACTCTGAATTACTCTGTTCAACCAGTAGTTGAACTCGCGGTGCTTCGATTTCCGGAATCGCCCGAAGTTGCCTGGTGAGGAAACTTCGGGCGATTCCGGAAATCGAAACGCTGCAAGTGCATTGGCACTGGGGTTTCTTTCATTCAAACAGGTGGCAGGCAGTTCGGGGAGATTGTCGCCTCGCAGAAGAGGTGAGGAATTGCCAAGCGACTAAATTTCCCCGTCTGTCCCACCCCTTAAGCATGTAATTACAAGTGCGCCTATGTAAGTGGGCTCTTAACACATCTATTAACTATGATAAGTAATTCCTGGGAGGAAAGTTACCCCTGAAGAAAGGCTGACAGAGGGAGGCTATGAAGGTTGCCATATCTCATTCTCATGTGAGGATATCTGAAGGCTGACTTGTGTTTATCTTTCTGCACATTTAAAAGTAAGATAAGAATATTTGTGTAGTATTTTTTTCCAATTGTGCAATTACTATTGGCAAGTGCAGTGATCTGGAGAGAGACCAATTATAGCCATAAATAACATGGGGGGGGGGGGCACTACTTTTAAAGTGAATTTTGAGACTTATAGCATTGGGTGGCACTTCTTTTCATGGTAAAACATACTTTTCACCGTATGCCAGCTGGAAAGAGAACCCCACTCTGTTTACAGTTACTGGAGACTTGGTACAACACATTCTCCAAACAGTTAGGTTTATGTATATGTTGGGCTTTGTCAGTTTTACAGCTATTCTAACAATGAAACACACACTCCACTGGGCCTTTTTTTATTCTTTGTTCCACTCTTGTGACATTGATAATAGAACTTTGCAGAGAAGCATCAGAAGATACTTCCTGCATCAGTAACATACGTTTTTGTTGTTCTGTCCATCTGCAAATACAGCTCTGCAAAGAGGGGGCACTTATGTTACACATCCCTAATATAAGCAGTGTACTACTGCTAATATCATGATAAGGTCATGCAAAAAATGTAAATTGCAAAAGTGGACAAAAGAGCTCTCTGAGCAATTTTTATTTGTGATGATGGTTATTTGTAACCTTTGGGGCGATGATAGACAGGGTGACAAAAGAACCAAAGATGCTAAGCAAGCTTGATTATGCAAAAATGCTCACTGCTGCATTTTCATAGTTACACAATTATTGACATACTTAAAGGGGTGGTTCTCCTTTAAGTTAACTGTTAGTATGTTATAGAGTAACCAATTCTAAGCAACTTTTAAATTGGTCTTCATCTTTTTATTTTCATAGTTTTTTAATTATTCACGGTCTTCTTCTGACTCTTTCCATTTCCAGCATTCCTATGGGGGTCACTGACTGTCTAAAAAAACAAAGGCTTTGTAAGGCAAAAAAAACTGAAAGGTAAACAGCCCCTTTAAGGTGATTCCAATGATTACCTATGGAAGGATATCTTTGGCCATTTTGACCTGGGTGACAAAACACCCTATGTGCCGTTGCCCTTGAGTTTCGGCTGGTGTACCCAGAGAATATTTAAAAAAAAAAATCATTGGTGGCAGGGCCCCCTTACAAGTAAAAAAAAAATCGGGGGGTACAGGGGGGACAAGTGTTCCGGGCACAAAAGGGGGCCTGGCAGTGCTGCTTTTCTCCAAGAGCCGGGCCCCCCTTCCGAGCGCCGCCGAAGCCGTCCTACTTCCTCTACGCTGAATGTGGAAGTGCCGAAGACAGTCGAAGTCTTGAAGCAACGGAAAGACCCGAAGTCACGAAGGAGCCGACACTGGAACTTTGAAGCGGCGAAAATACCCAATGTCACGAAAGGAGTCGACACTGAAGTCCTGAAGCGGCGAAAATACCCAATGTCACGAAAACAGCTATAATGGAAGTCCTGAAGCCGTGAGTTCAATCCTACTGACACCAATGTGGGTTTTTTTTTAATCCCCTGGCCACCAATGTTTAATTTTAGCAGTTAGGCCCTTGAAAAAGGCCTTAGAGCCGAAACGTCGGGGTGATTCTCTCTTGCAGGCAGGAGTATCCGCTTTCCATACTTTATAGTTAAAATTTGCCTTGTTGTGGTGGTATGTATATAACTTATGTGATTCATGTATACATGATATTGCTAATGTATTTCTTGAACAGTGTGATGAAGTAAAATGTTTTTTGAGCAAATTCCACTGTGTTTAGTATTCTATTGAGTGCAAACCCATGTTATACAAAGTATTGTCTATATGTTTTGCCCCCAATGGAGGCGAAATAATTTTTTGGTTAGTTGCACCGAATGCTTTTTTTGAATGTGTAAATTGTATATGAATATTAGAGTGCCATCCAATTTTTCAAAATGTATGTCCTACTCCAGTACCTACCAGTTCTGAGTTGAGTGGACTGTGTGCATTATGGAGATCTCTTAATAAACTATGAATCTATCCAACGTCTAGGTACATCTAAATCCAAAGAAGACTGGTGAGTGATTGTTAAAGATAAAATACAAGTATGGGATCTGTTATCTGCAAACCCTTTATCCAGTAGTCTCCAAAAGGAAGGCTGTCTCTTCATAGACTTCATTTAAAATAAATATTCACATTTTTAAATATTTCCTTTTTCTCTGTAATATTAAAACAGTACTTGAGCCAAACTAAGATATAATTAATCCTTATTGGAGGCAAATCCAGCCTATTGGGTTTAATTTATGTTTTATGGCCTTTTTTTTAGTAGACTTAAGGGATGTAGAATTAAATGACTTAAAAAACTCTTATCTGGAAAACCCAAGGTCCCGAGCATTCTGGATAACCTCTCCAGTACATCATATCACCAATTTTGATAAAAATTATATCTATAGAGCTAGGTCATAGATCTAGATAAAGTGTTTATAGCTAGTGATCATTACAACTCCTTGTTATGCTCTGCATGAAGTATATAACATGTATTGGTGCTTTTATATGTCAGAATTAACTGTTTACACTATTTAATGTAATGTTTTGCCATCCCTCCTGCTCAATTAAGTGGCTTCTCAAAGATTCCCATGCCCAGCGCATTCCCTACCTATCTGGAAGGGCAAGCTTTATTTGATCTGAAGGTTAGTGGCAGGCCAGCTTAAAGGAAAAGTAAATGTTTTTCTTTTTCTTTCTGTAAATTTGCTCTAAACAGCCCCCCAGATTAATGTACCTTAGTCCCTGCTGCAAGTCTACTCTGGTTTCTGTGTTATCAGCAGCTTCTTTCCTCTTCTTCCTGGTGCAGAGTGAAGCCCAGCCCCTTAGCTTACTGAGCAGTCCATTTGCTGCTGTTTCACAATAGAGAGGAAGAGGGAGCCAGTGTTTCATTAGTAAGCTAGTTTCCCCAAGCAAAAGCTGCTACACACACTGCTCTCTGCTATGTCACATTATGCAAATGATCTCCTGGACTAGTCCAAGATATAAGGTCAGCTCAGAAAGCTAAGGGGCTGGGCTTCACTCTGCACCAGGAAGAAGAGGAAACAAGCTGCTGATAACACAGAAACCAGAGCAGACTTGCAGCAGGGACTAAGGTACATTAATTTGAGGGGCTGTTTAGATCAAATTTAGAGATAGAAAAAAAAACGTTTACTTGTTCTTTAAGGAAGCCAGCAAAGTAAATCGAGAAGAAATAGTAAAGCTGACAAATTGCAGCTCATTCTTTTTGGACATTAAGAAGTATTCTGTCATTGCTTATGAGCACATCAGCGATCAAGTTATAACAAGGCAATTGAAGATGGCTGATGATTTGATGAGAGGTAGCAATGCTCCAAAAACATAACTAAGCTAATGCTAGAGTGTTACAGTCACTCTCTGAGAAATGAGCATACTTATCTTTGTGCCCCCTGGGCAAGCTGCTACATCTTCCAGAAAGTCAATGTTGTGTTCTTCTTGCTGCCTTTTTCCTGTTTATTTCTCTTCAATTCAATTTCTCTTCAACTCACCAGATGCATCTCTTAGAGCTGGAGAGCCAGACATTTGCATTTTTGACACATAACACATATATGGTTTTAAAGGAGAAGGACAGTCTTCTTGCACTTGGGGGTGCCAAATGTTAGGCACCCCCAAGTGATTGTGTTTACTTACCTGAAACCCCAGACCGGTGCTCCTATAAGCAGAAAACTGCACTGGCCTAGGGGTCTTCAAGTGAGCACCACAAAGCGATCCTCTTCCTGCTTCCTCTTTCTTCTCGTGGCTGTGCATACGCACTCTACTCGAGTAGAGCAAAAAACAGAACTATAGCTCTATATATAGAGTCGGCTATTTCATTCTACTGCGCATGCGTCTGCCCCAGGAATTTGAAGAAAGAAGAAGACTCAAGAGGATTGCTCCTTGCTGTTCGCTGGAATAACCCTGGACCACTTGGAGTGCCTAACATTTGGCACCCCCAAGTGCAAGAAGACTTCCCTTCTCCTTTAAATGTTTAAAGGACAAGGAAAGGCAAAAAAAAATAAAATCCCAGTTTTACTTTCTTTAATGAAAAAGAAATCTATCTCCAATATACTTTAATGAAAACATCTGTACTGTTTTTATAAGAAATCTGACTGTATTCAGTGAAAGTCTCCCTTCATTTACTGCTGTTGATAGGATTTGTCAGACGGTCCCTAACTGCTGGTAATTGAAACCATCATACTTATGAACAGCAGGGGGAGCACCCACCTACTTCCCAGCCATGAAGAACTCCAGCAGCTTGCAGTCGGTGACTGTGTCGAGATCTGTATTGGATTCTTTTTTTGCCTTTACATCCCCTTTACTGTTTCCAACTCCAGCTGCAGGGACAAAGATCATGGAGCCAGATTTAAACAGATAAACTGGGATTCTATTTGGAGGATTATTTTGCTGCAGCCACTGGTTCTGCAGAGTTGAAGAAAAATTGTATTAAACAATACAAAAACTATGAAATCCACATTAGATTACATGACAACACAGGGCCAGGTGCAGTCTGTATATTCTGATTATTAATCAGTCTTGCTGTATCGGCTTGTGGCAGATATTATTTGACTTGTGCTGTTTTGATCATTTAAGACTATCCCTACTACCTTAGCCCAACCCACACTGAGCATGTGCACAGTCTTGGTCTTGCAAAGATGTATAACAAAGTTACAAGATGACAGCCCCTTGTGGCCAACTTTGAAAGCATAAATCATTTGTTTGATTAGGCTTGTGGTACAGTAAGTTCATGTTTATGTTTAGTATACAAAATACAGCATTTCTAGCCTTATTCTATTTTATACTTTCTTGTCCTTTAAGAAATGACAAATCTTAAACACTGCTCTCTAAGTAAGTGTGATAGACTTCTGCTAAGTATAAATAAATGGAAACATTGGAAACAGAGAAAGGAAGAAAAGTAATAAAGGAGAGACAGAAAATAAAGGAGGGGATGGGTAGATTATGGGTAAATGTTAGTTTACCTCTAGCACTGAATTAGTAACTCACTAACACAATTTAGAACATGGGGACTATTCGTATCTGTCAGTAACCACACATTCATAAATATGTCTGTATAACCTCTAGAAACGTAGGGATCTTTGTAGTATAGCAGTGTCTTATTTATGGAGTCTTTCCAGTCCTCTACAGTAGGAGAGTTTGGCCTGTTCATCAGTGCCCTGGCTAGCTCAGACTATAGTTTATGTGACAGCAGCAAGTTTAATCTGAGGATTGGAGGATTGGGCCTGAGCTGTATATCAAAATTGTAAATACCTGACGTAGAATTTAAAGGCTGTTTGGACCTGTTGAAAGGTCAGCAGTTGGTCTTTTTGCTACAGATCTCTTACCCTAGAAACCTGCTTGTTCCCAGAGATGACATTCTGGCATAACATAGAGGTGGGGAAATGTACAATTGCTCCACAAGAGGGCGTGAAGTGAATAAAATATTTTCCTTTCCTTTTAAACTGCAGTCCAAAACCTAAAGGTAGTGTTCATTGATTAAGTATTTTATAGAATGGCTAATTCTAAGCTACTTTTCAATTGACCTCCATTTTCCATAGTTTTTTTTTAATTATTTGCCTTCTGATTCTTTCTAGCTTTTTATTGTTGGTCACTGATCCCATCTATAAAAAGAAATGCTCTGCAAGGCTAAACATTTATCGTTATTGCTACTATTTACTACTTATCCTGTTTATCCTTACTCATCCTATTCATATTCCTGTCCTTTATTCAAATCAATGCATAGTTGCTAGGGATATTTGGACCCTAGCAACAGATTGCTGAAATTGCCATCTGAAGAGCTGCTCAAAAAAAAGCTTAACGCATACAAACCAAAAATAAATTCAAACCAAATACAAATTGGCTCAAAATATCGCTCTCTCCATTATACAAATAGTCAAAGGTGAACAACCCCTTTAACGGGTATGCCTCCCTTCCCCTGTACAACAACGTCAAAGCTTCTCTTAGGGGCAAATTCACTAAGCGCCGAAAATGTGCTAGCATTGGCTTCGCTGACGTTTGCCGCCAAGCAAGTTCCGCCAGCGCTATGCAAATTCACCACAATGCGAAGTTACACTCAGGGAGGTGAACGGTAGCAAAGTTGCACTACCGTTACTTCGCCAGGCATTTATGCTAGCGATGCAAAGTTAAACGTATAATAGAAGTATATGTTACAGCCACTACATTCCACTACACAATCCCAGGAAACCTTTAATAAATGAAATAAAGTTGTCCTATTGCCCTACATGTGCCCCCTGTATAGTTGTGTTGCCATATGTTAGGAAATGTAGTGGGGAAGGAGGGTAACTTAGAAAAAAAATTCACGTTTTTTTTTTCAATTTCAAACTCCTATCTATTGTATTGAACTTCACCAGGTCTGACCTGGCGAAGTAAAGTCTAGAGGTAACTTTCAGTAAAATGGTCATCTTAGTGAATTAGCATAGTTACATCCCTTCGTCAGTGCGCAACTGCATCTAGCGTAAGGGTGCGAAGTTGCCCTTGTCTATCTACTTCGCTAGCGAATTTTCGCCACACTGTTAATAAATTGGTGAAGTTGCAAAATTACGTCATGCTGGCGAATTAGGTTAGGAATAGTGGCTTCCAGGACAATAACTAAATTAAATTGGCTTCACACCACCAACAAGCCGTGACTAGGGTTGCCACCCGAAAAAATCCTGATCCTGAAAAAAATGTGTGGTTTTTTTTTAATTATTAAATAAGGTACAATAGTGGTTTCTAGTTTGGTCTGACTTTTTCTTTATGGAAAAAAAAGAACTGCAGGTTGGGCCTCACACTAACAGTAGACAACTTACCACCCTCCATCTGTTATTCATTTACAACTCCTGTCAGCAGCTGTTAAGTTATTGTAGGAGCAGTAGTTTAAAAGCTTCATGACAGAAGGTTAACATCTCTACAATGGGTTTTGCTCACTGACAGCTTTCCAATGTCATACCCCTCCTGTCAAATTAACCTTTATAACCAACATTAATTTGCACAAAGCCTTAAATAACGTAATACCATTGCAGGGCTTTGAGTCATGGTGCTTGCACTTCTGAGCACCAGAATATTCACAAGTCTAGACTAATTTATAGTGAATGGAAGGGATGCACCAAATCCATCTGTTTTGGTTTCAGCCAGATATCAAATCCAATTCAATTAAATATCGAATATAATTAAATTAAAATGTTCACATTTGAGAAAAATAAAATAAAATTTCATAATATTCCATTATAAAGTCAGTTGACCTTTAGGTTTCTTTTCAGTTTTGCTGAACTCCAGGAAATCCACAACCAAATCTTATAGTTAATATATCCCTTTAAAATTTCTTCGAATGCCTACTTCGCCAGATTGAACCTACCGAATACCAATAGAAGCCTATGGGAACCCCCCCATAGGCTTCTTTTGCAAAGACCTGCTCGAATACCATTCGTACAATCGCACGCCTCGATCGTTCGAATAGTACAAATTTTTCGGAGGCTCGAAGGCAAAAGTACGATTTTTCGTGAAATAGAACGATCGGTATTCGATCGTACGATTTCATTGAGAAAACAAATATCGAGGAACTATTCGATAAGCATTCGATAGTTGAATGCTTATCGAATTTCAAAGAGATTCTAGGGATTGTGGGGGAAAGTTTTAGTAAATTTGCCCCTAAATGTTACCTGCAGGTCGTGTTGATCGGTTTTTACTGATGGGGCTGTTTTTGTATGTGATTGTTACTTGTAGTTCCTAAGCTCCTAAGCTTGACTGCTTTGCCAACCTGATGGATTATTGCAGCACAATTATGGCAGCCCCCTCATAAAAGCAACAGGTATTGGGTAAAATACTTTTATAAAATATAGAAAAGATATAAACAGCACACAAAGACAATGTTAAGATATTTGTAAAAACATGTTTAGTTGTTGGTGTTGATATCTCTTTACGATTCTGAATGCATTTAAGCAGGGATTTGTTACGGAAGTATAACCCCAAAGCTCCCAAACATCAAGGTACATTTGGATCTTTCCATTCCGCTAAATAAGTACAGGTAAGGTATTCGTTAACCGGAAACCCGTTATACAGAACGTTCCGAATTATGGAAAGTAACTTGCACTTGATCCCAACTAAGATATAATGAATCGTTATCGGAAGCAAAACCAGCCTATTGGGTTTATTTAATGTTTATATGATTTTATAGTAGACTTAAAGAACAAGTAAACCTTTTTTTTTTCTATCTGTAAATTTGCTCTAAACAGCCCCCCAGATTAATGTACCTTAGTCCCTGCTGCAAGTCTGCTCTGGTTTCTGTGTTATCAGCAGCTTGTTTCCCCTTCTTCCTGGTGCAGAGTGAAGCCCAGCCCCTTAGTTTACTGAGCTGACCTTATCTCTTGGACTAGTCCTGGAGATCATTTGCATACTATGACATAGTAGAGAGCAGTGTGTGTAGCAGCTTTTGCTTGGGGAAACTAGCTTACTAATGCACACACTGGCTCCCTCTTCCTCTCTATTGTGGAACAGCAGCAAATGGACTGCTCAGTAAACTAAGGGGCTGGGCTTCACTCTGCACCAGGAAGAAGGGGAAACAAGCTGCTGATAACACAGAAACCAGAGCAGACTTGCAGCAGGGACTAAGGTACATTAATCTGGGGGGCTGTTTAGAGCAAATTTACAGAAAGAAAAAGAAAAACATTTACTTTTCCTTTAAGGTGTGAAGATCCAAATTACAGAAAAAGCCCAAGTTCCCAAGCATTCTGGATAATGGGTCTCACACCTGTACTTGCGTAGTGATTTGTTCCTTTGCGTAATATAGTTCTGCTTCAAAAAATACATGTAAACATTGTATAGAAGACTATAACGAGTTACAGCATATTAATGTAGGGGGTAAAATAGATTGTGAGCCAGACTCTTGTCTTTCATATCTACAATGAGCAATAGAACTGACCAGGAGTGACCCAGACCCAGCAGTGACATCACAGATGGATTGGAATATTCATAAACATTAAATATAATAGACTTCTACCACCCTCTTGGAAAAGTGTACAGAAAGCAGAAAATGATCCTTGCTTATGTAATTGTGGCAGGAGGCATGCAAATTGCTGTTTATACGATATGCACAGATACAGGGATATATTCAGAGCTCTATAACTCATTGTGCAGACAGAAGTGAAAGGCGGCGTACTGAATGACTGTGTAACGCAACAATGTTTTAATACGGCTCTGTGGTAGGTCTTGCACACAACAGAAAATAATTTGAAAAGATGTTAAAAAAAAATCACCCAATTTGTATAACATTGAGGGAGGAAAAGGATACATTTCACTCCTGCTGCACGAGGAAAATGAAAAGTAAACAGAGTTTCTTGGGAAAAGTTATCATTTTAAAAACATGTAAGAAACCATGGTGATAAAACGGCTGCTGTTGCAATGACTGTTGAACTTAATGAAATAAATAAGAAATTATCACCCAGAGAGATAAAATGTGTGGTATCTGACTCAAGCAAGGGTCTTTCCTCTAATGTGCCTCCCAGGCACCAGAAATTAGGATTTTGGATGTAGAGAAACAGAACAAAGATGGCGTTTGCTTTCATTATAGTAAACACAGAACACTTCCTTGTTGCATTAGTATGAGCTACTATTATAAAATTATGCATTTAGACCCCAGACTTGTAAGTGAAAGTGGGCTGGGTCCAGACTGAACTAAAACAGGTCATGTTGATCAT
>CM044444.1:20546631-20563608 GCA_024363595.1 Xenopus borealis
CGAATCCTGGATTCGGTGCATCCCTACTATTAGGCAATACACATTCAGGAAGCAGCAGACCAGTTTTTCTCTGCTGATGTATATACAGTACACTCATCACTCGTGTGTTTTTAGCCTTAGATAAGCAGGTTATTTATGTATTATATTGCCATTACAAGAAACTAGACAGGGACATGGCTTAGAAGTTCACAGGTTTTTGCACTAAGAGCAATTCTGCACATAAATATAAACAGTTTAATGTCTTGCCATGTCACCCATTGAAAGGAATAGTTATGCAATAATGTACGTCCTCAAACAGTATCTGTATGGCTAAACCTACAGCCACAATTAGGAACTCCTTGTAAATAACCGTTTCATCGCAGTATGAGAATTAATGGTTTCTGTTTTGAGACATAAGTATTAAGACATACACAATAACATGGACATGTTTCAATACTGAAGATGTATTTCTATTTCATATTTCACCCTCCTCAGAATACCAAACACTTCTGTCCCCCCTCAAAGAAAATGTTTCAATATATTTCCGTCCAATTCTGTAAAATTTCCATTCTCTTTTCCATTCCCACCTACAACTGAAAAGATATTTGAAATCAGTTTGGCCGTGTATAAGAGAACCTTGTGCTGAGAATATCTTTAGAAATCGCAGCAAAGAACTACATTTATTCTACTGTCAGATGTAGTTTTGTACCTGCGATTTCTCCATGTTATATTCCTGTTATCTTCAGAACATACGACACGTTGCGTGCGTTTCGTCACATGGTGACGTGTTGGCTTGAGCCGCATCGTGGAGTCCCTTGGTGGAGATTACTTGGTCTCCCAGAGCTTCATAAAATACCATGTGTAAGAACATTAATAACACCCAATGCCTGCTTAAATATGTTTGCAGGCAATACATATTGGGGTAAAGAGAGTTGTTATATTAATATTTGATTGTCTTTTTATCAAGTGCCCTTTATTCCTCCTCTCTTTGTTAAAGAGATACTGTCATAGGAAAACATTTTGGTTTTTTTTTAAACACATCAGTTAATAGTCTGCACTGAAATTTGTTTTTCAAAAGATCAAACTGTTTTTTTATATATTATTTTGATCTGCCTTGGGGCTAGACATATTGTCAGTTTTTTTTAGGAGCCCCTAGTAATGTGCTCTGAAAAACTTCAGTCATTACTCCTGCACTGCAAGTTTGAGTGATATCATCCCTTTCCTTCCCCCAGTAGCCCATCAGCAGAACAATGGGAAGGTAACCAGATAATAGTTGCCTGGTAGATTTAAGAACAGCACTCAATAGAAAAAAATCCAGGTCCCACTGTGACTCCTACAGTTACATTGAGTAGGCGAAACAATAGCCTGTCAGAAAGCAGTTCCATAGTGCAGCTGGCTCTTTCTGAAGCACATGACCAGCCAAAAGGATCTGAAATGGCTGCCTACACATCACTATTACAACTAAAAAAATACACTTATTGGTTCAGGAATTACATTTTATATGATAGAGTGAATTGTTTGCAGTGTAAACCATAAAACCCTTTAAAGTCCCTTTACATTTTTATTTTGTCTATTTACTACAGTACATTCATTGGTGCTCCTTGTGTTTTGCTGGATAGACAGGTTGCCTTCCTTGGGTGCTGGGGTATCTGTGCTGTCTAACTCTTCTGGATATTATATTTGATAAGAGTAACTACCAGCATTTCCACCTCTAACTTTCTTTTGACACATTGATATACTAAATACACATGCCACACCTTTGGAATAACTTTACTTCTCTACCAAGAATAGCATTTTTGTTTTTGTTCCTTTAACGTATTTGTTCACCAACCATAGTTGAACCCTGTTAAAAGTATTAAGTCAGTAGCCCTCAAAAAGAACGTATATATTTCTCATCAAACCCCGCTGTTGTATAGCAATACTTTTATGAGATAGTCAAAACCATCACTTGGACATCAAATAACTTAAAATCACTTATAAGAAAATATTTAATTTCTTACAGAACACTCCACATTGGAATTGGGCTAAACTTTATCAATCCACTTTGCTTTGGAGACTAGCCATTGGTTGAGATCCAGGTAAATAAGCAAATGGGAGTGATTAACAGCAAAACAGTGTTACACTTTTGTCTTAGGAACATGTTAGACGTTCACAAATAAAGAATTATTCCTTTATAAATCTTAAATACCACAAGGGATTTGCTTAAGTAAAGATTACACAGCATTCTGAAGCTTAGAGCAAGCTCCCTGATATAAATCATGCTCTAAATATTTAATTCTGGGCATAAATATATGTATTTGGAAAAAAGTCCACAGAGTTTTGATTCATGGCTATTACTGCAAACTAATCATATAATTTATAACTGAGGTTTTTTTTTTATTTGTGATACAGTATCTATACTGGCTGGCTGGTTGGCCAATGGGTCTCAGCCTTATTTAGTATATTTTACACTGAAGTCTTTTCTGGTTGGAGAAAAGTTATTGCAAATATTTTTGTTTATTTATAAAGTCGCAAAAAGTTCCACAGCTCTTTCCAAGGGAAAAAAATATTATGGCTTGTGACTTTACATAAAAAATTAGAAAAGTATGGAAAATGTGCCATGAGGTCAGGTGGCTTCTGGATCTTTGTTTGACTATCATTAATTGCGATATATCAAGTGCAAGAGATGGGGAGTGGTTCAGTTCAATTACCTTGGTTTACGTCCACAACCAATAATATAAACGGATACACTTGACAAAGAGCCCAGCTCGAAACATGTCGTGAACAAATAAAGCACAACTTTTGCAGCAGACTTCTGCACCTGATTGAAGTTCATTACCACAATTTCTGGAGTTGCGATATATCAAGTGAACTTCAAGAAGTTTATGCTCTGCTGACTATTACTGAAAGATCACCTGCTTTCTAAGATCTCTCTTGAATTTCATTGAGGTGTCTACTATTCTCAATTAAAACCCTGCATTATGCCTGTAAGATCCAATATGCATTGCTCTGGTTTTCAATGGAGATACAATCACTGTCGTTGATTGCAAGTTCTCAGATTTTCTCTTTAGCAGTCACAGTTTTTACTCCAAAAATCCATTGTGTTGACCGTTATAATGAAGCCTGTAAAGCTAAAAGAACTGCTCCCATGTATAGTATTTTGGCCCAGCTACTGTTTTATTCCTTCTGTAACTGTGTTTGACATGAATATGTGTTAAGAAGGAGCTGAATGTGTCTGTTTCTATTATGTGTTCCCAAATCTCTAGACTATTTTAAAGGAACTCTCTAAGGGCACATCCAAATGAGCCGGCCTTGCTTCCAGATACTGTAGTATTTAATAGTTTCCATTTTTTTTCTAATCTTATCAACATATTCATGCTTATTTTGTTTTTGTGTGTCCAAAGAGGCCAATAGACTCTAAATGTTTGCCTATTTTCTGACTTCTTCTAATCAAAATATAACAATGGGCTAATCTTCATATTGACTCGTTCCTATTGAAATTTCTGATCCAGCTCCACTTATTGGGTAAAGATGCAGACAGCCACTGAATCAGACTCCCCTCTATGTACAGTAAGTGAGTGTTGACAGACCTGCCTTGACGTGTTGACAGTCAGGACAATGCCCCCCCTTGTTTCCCTCCTCTCTTTTTTCTAAATAGGGACTTGGAAAACATCAGGCATTCTGTAGCAATGACACATTTGCATGATTAGCACACTGCAAAATGGAGGCACATTCTTGTAGTAACACACTGGGCTTTTAAATTCAGCTCAGGTGGGATTTTTTTAAATGGCCAAAAATAACAGGAGCATTTTGAGCACTCTATCAATTTCAAAGGACAATGAATGGATGGAAAATATAAAACTTTGGCATCCGTAGTGTCCATTACGAAATTTCTAGTATCTAACAGTCTTCAGCTGCATCCATATTTATAGGGATGTTATAACCAACTAACTGAGACTGTCAAACTTCACAAAACATTAACTTTTTTCCTCTCAAAAATTCTTATGTTGGTTTCACTGAACATTCAAGCCAGTAATACTATTAACTGCTGTACATCAGGCCTAGGCATGTGCTTCAAATGCTGTTGAAATTGAACCCCCAACATCCCATAACATAGCTTCATAGCGTGGGGCAATATAAACCCAAAACAATCGTTATCAACAACAATCCCATCAGTGCTATATTATTTTGTTTAATGTGCTGTCTAAGCATAGGGAGAATGTTCCAGATTCTTATGTACAGGCCCGGATTTGTGGAAAGGCCACCTAGGCCGGGGCCTAGGTTGGCCGGATTTTAGGGGGCGGCATGTTGCCAAACCACACCCACATTGGTTCAGAAATTAAAATTTCCTGTGTGCCAATTCCCATTAATCCATCCTGATGATGAAAATTTGAGCAAATAAAAGGGAGGGGACAGGGGCGACAAACGACAGCCGGCCTAGGGGCACCCGCTAGGTAAATCTGGCACTGCCTGTGTGTATTCATATTCTTACTTATGGCAACCAATGATTGGGTAGCATTAACTGCTCCTCTGTTTTGAAGCAATACATCTGATTGGTTGATGTATACATCAGGTAATTTAAATACATATTGTAATAGGTAGGTATGCAAATCTTTGCTCTCTGTTTTAATGCGTTTAGAAGACCTTTAAATATGTAAAGCAGCAGCTATTATTATTATTCTTTTATCATGATCATACTTTTAATGTGGATCCATAATCCCTACACTTGGCAAGGTTCACTCATATGGGAGCAGACCTCCTTACCCATCATAGAGGTTCTCAGTAATGATCAGGGTTTTTTAGTGAAAGGCTTTAGTCTAAATTACTCAGGCCTTTTGTTTCAATGCATCAAGACCTTCAACATACAGCCAACTAAAATAATGCAGCAAATGGTGCCTATGGGGAAAAAAAGCATTTATTCAGGGCCTATTGTTCAAGAGAATCAAGTACTACACAGGGAAATGTATCGGCTTGTGAATTAATCTTAAAGTAGAAAAGGTAACTAGTCATACAGTACATCGTAAGGGCATCTCATTTGGTGAGGTTACAAATGATTGGCTGACAAGAAGGGCATATAATAAAGGCCCACTTCTGTTATTGTACAATGGGTTTTTGAATTCTGGATACATCTCATTACCATCTGGATAAATCCTATCCCATAAATCCAAAAGTAGGAAGATTCAGCCTAATCCTTAGTGAAGGTGCCGAAAGCAGGTTCAGACGCAGCATGCTGCATTTTTCCTGCGTTTGGCGCCTACATGCGTTCGTGTGAGTACAGCCCCATTGAAAATAATTGAGTGCGTCTATACCTGTGCTCCCCTGCGGCTGAACGCAGAAAAACGGAACGCAGGGGAGCGCAGGTAAAACACTTGTGTGTAAGAGCCCTAAATATATACCAATTACACCAGATATCGCCAAATCTCTTTCATTATGTGGGCTCAGCTAGTTAATTTTAAATTACAAATACACTGGATTAGTAAATGCCTTTTCCTGTTCACATCTGAAAGCGTGTTTTAAGTGAAAGTACTAATTTCAGAGACTTTGCACTCTCCTGTGCATTATTGTTCTAATGATTTTCAACCCCGGCAGCTGCTGTTGAATTACAGCCAATACATGTAGAATAGTTATCAGCAGATGGAGACCTGCAGATTTTACTGGCAGAGCTTGTCAGCATGCAGTCAGTCTCCCACTAGGTGGCACTCAAAGCTCTTGCAGTGTTTTTTTTTATTATTATTATTTTGATAAAAGATAACATCAGTGATCTGCATGCCATAATTAAACAGTAGAATGTAGTTAATAATTCATTGTAAGGTAATATGTTTGTTTACTGATTTTGTTGTTGTGTAGATCACTGGAAATTGTCAATTTAAATGTGAAAATACCAGAATCGCTTATCTGAAAGAGCATATTGCAACATGAATAGGTATATGTGCAAATATTTTCATATTCGGAATTAATATTCCTTCACCTATGAGTTCTTTTTTCATATACAGTAGAAGCTGTTTTTCATTTGCATTCCTTACCACCTACTGTGTTTTACACAACACAAACTGCTGAGCAGGAAATATAGATTGCATAAAATCTGCAGGGTTTTTTTTTGCTGTGCACATTTGGCATTGTTACAAAAACAAGTGTGTACATACTTTTGCCTGCATATGTTTCTGCCTACAAATTGACAAGGAATGGTCGGAGGTGAAGTCCTCCAATCATAGCACCAAGGGGCAGATGTAAGAGAATTGAAACCGTTCCAAATTTTAGCACTTTCCTGGCAGTTAAAAATTAGTATTACGTAACTGGACCTAGACACTTACAAAGGCAGGTCAAGTCATCAGAATGTCTTACTTACTGAGCTCTAACTCCTCTTCCAAATATCCAACAACTAAAGGAAGTTCCATATCAGCTGTTCATACAACACTTCTATGTTCTGGAACAATCATGAAAAAGAGATAAAAAAATTGAAAATCCTAGCGTTTCTTTGTTTTTTCAAGAGACCACCACTGTTATTAAAGGGCAAGGAAAGGCAAATAAATAAAATCCCATTTTTACTTTCTTTAATGAAAAAGAAATCTATCTCCAATATACTTTAATTAAAAAATGTGTACCGTTTTTCTAAGAAACTTGACTGTATGCAGTGAAATTCTCCCTTCATTTAGTGCTGTGGATAGGAATTGTCAGATGGTCCCTAACTTCTGGCAGGGAAACAATCATACTTATGAACAGCAGGGGGAGCCCCTGCCTTACTTACCCGCTATGCAGAACTCAAGCAGCTTTGTTTTTTGATAATTTATGACAATCCCTAAGAAGCCCAGATCACACTGAGCATGTGTATGTAGTCTAGTCTTGCAAAGATGTATAACAAAGTTACAAGATGACAGCCCTCTGTGGCCAACTTTGAAAGCATAAATCATTTGTTTGATTAGGCTTGTGGTGCAGTAAGTTCATGTTTATGTTTAGTATACAAAATACAGCATTTCTATCTTATTCTATTTTACACTTTCCTTAAATCTTTCATTATTAATCTGTATTTAATAGGGATGCGCCGAATCCACTATTTCCAAATCCCTGAATATTTCATGAAAGATTTGGCTGAATACTGAACCAAATCCTAATTTGCATATGCAAATTAGTGTCAGGAAGCTAAAAAGTGGAAAAAACAGTTTTTACAAAAAATTACGTAATTTCCCTTCCCAAATGTGGTTCGGCCAGGCACAAGGATTCATCCGAATCCAAATCCTGCTGGAACAGACTAAATCCCAAACCAAATCCTGGATTCAGTGCATCCCTAGTGTTTAAAGGAGAACTGCAACAGCCAAAGGTTTCAGCTTCTCAATATCAGAAATGAAATCAGAGGGGGTCACCATCTTGGAAAGTGTCTGTGACACTCACATGCTTAGTGGGCTCTGAGCAGCTGTTGAGATGCTAATCTTAGGGGTCGTCACTAATTATCAAGCAGAAAATGAAGTTGGCCTGTAATATAAGCTGATGCTATTCTATATGTACTGTATATTGTGAGTGGGTCCCTAAGCTCAATAAGTGACAGCAGCACAGAGCATGTGAATCAGTGAATCAGCAGAAAAGAAGATGGGGAACTACTGGGGCATCTTTGGAGACACAGATCTTTACTGCTAAAGGCAGGAGCGTTCCAGGGGCTTCAAGAATCTTACCTTGCCTCATGGCCGGAGCGGCCCTGGCTAAAGGGCTTTAGTTGCCTTGGGCTGGTACAGAAGCCCAAAAACATAATGGACAACATTTCTAGCTACTTCTTTAGTTTCCTTGTCCTTTACCGAATAAACTACCGTCCAGTAGATTATAGTATATTAGCACTGGAGTGTGGGGCCCTCAGTTGGATTCTGACTTGGATACAATCTTGAAGGAGATTATTATGCTGGAATGACCTAATGAAAACAAACTCTTCTCTGCACTGCTGTTCCTGTTTGGCTTGGATATCTAGTGTATTGGCATTTGTTGGCAGGGGCTCTTCATTTTTAGCCTTTCCATTTGGCCTGTTCTTTTCCAAGTTTTTACCAAGTTCTAGCCTCCCTCTTATACTACTGGGGGCAGATTTACTAAATTCACATGAGTTATTTGAATATTCGATCGAATTTTCAAAAAGATTCGAATTTCAAATATGCAAATTAGGCAAATTTGACCATCAAATAGTCGAATTCGAATAATTCGAATATTCGAATTTCATTTTATTTGAATATTCGAAAATTCGATGGTCGAATACTTCCCCTTTAAATTTTAATTCGACCACCTACTTCACCAGATTAAACCTACCGTAATGGGGATCATTGCCTAAGATCGAATATATAAAAAATCCAATTGATCACTTAAAAATCATTCGAATATTCATTCGAATATTCGAACGAATTATCAAATTTTCTATATTCGATCGTTCGAATTGCAGTAAAATCCTTCGAATTCGATCAAATGGTCAAATGGATTGCTTAGTTATGAACCATTGTATGGGGTTTTCAATATAGTTCAGGATGGCATTTCATTTTCATCTTGTTGCCTATTATTCTGCAAAAAGACCCTTTCCCAGATGGATGCCACAGGCAAAGGCTTGAGATGTCAATATTCATTCTAGAGGAAAAACATGCAATCTATCTCTTTTAACCAGATTCAGTATTATATATATTTTAGAATATTCTGTATTTATAAATACAATAAAGTATTTAGATTTTAGAATCTGACTGGGAGGATTTGCTTTCGCTCAGGCACATGAGTCAAGACAGCACAGATATTGGGGCTTGGCTTGCAGTAGGTGTATTAGTTTGTTTTGAAAGTGTTTCATGAGATTCAGTTAAGGGCTCTGTGCAGACCAGCTAAATTATTCCACTAGTAAACCATTTGTTTATAGACATTTTTGCATTGGGGCATCATGGAAGTTGGAAGCATTCTCTACAATGTCATCATTTGATGTAGCATTAAGTTTTCCCTTCACTGGAATAAAGGAACCTATCTGAAACCATGAAAGATCCTAAACCATGAGACAATTATTCCATGCCATCAAACTTATCACTATGCACATAGCTTTCTCCTGATATTTGCCAAAACCCAAGCAAGATTTGTTGGAAAAGTGGCTGTTGAAAGTTGGCAACGTCCTTTTAAATATTGAAGTTGTAGTTACTTCTGCAAATATAATAAGTTCCTAAGTCAGTAAATTATATAATTACTTACTTCCTGTTCAGCAGAACAGGAAACTGCTCCTTCCCCCCCTCCCCCGCACATTTGAGACCACGTAGTACACGTAACCAATGCAAAACCGTTGCTATTCCATTCAAGTCATTAAGAACAGTTCATGGATTTTTAGATATATCAGGTTCTGCAAAGGCACAAAACAATGACATAAATCATCTTGAATCCTACATACTTTTCACATGAGACCATAATATATTTTAGACAGAGTTTTCTTTTTAAACCTAATCATGGTTTTCTGGCAATACTTACCTTTTTAACTCTGCAAACTATTTTACAAGTGACTTGAATCAATCTTCTATTACATCCATGCCTGAGCTTTGTTTGTATTGTTATAAATCTTCTTTAATTTCTATATTTCTCCAACCTTCCAGTTATGTATAAAGAATATTTGTGTATCCAAACTTGCTACAGTGAAGGCCTTTCTTTCATGGTTATTTACTCTGTGAACATAAATTATGAAGTAAAACTTTGGGAAGCTTATACAGCCAGGGCTTTTTTTTTCGCCCCCATTTTTCTGCCGTGTGCATGACAGCAGTGTTTTATGTTTTGATGAACTAACTGAAATGTGTGTGATGCAATTATAAGTATCGTCTGTATCTGACAGATGGGTTTAGCTTGCACGGCCCAACAAGACACATTCCAATGGCTGTACAATTGGCAGTCCTTGCTGGATTCTAATGCACTTAACTAGAGCTTGATATACCCAGAAGGTTAATATTTCAGCCAACAAATCTTGAACTGGAATCAAGAATCTCTCAGAAACTGGAAACAATTCATACAACCCGGGTGAATGGTACCTAGACGTCTAACAATACATAGATACTAATATTTCCCTGTTTATAGTCCTTGTCACTCATATTGAGGTATTGAACAAATGCTCTTCAGAAGGATGTATGCTGACACTTCTGGAATCTAATCTTGGCTGAGCTGTCCTGGAACTTAGATCTGCATAACGACATGTAATTAGTATGTAATTATAGCTGTACATCACACTAGCAAAAAGTACATCGATATATAATTATACATGCTGATCACACCAGAAGGAAGGGCAAGAATCTGAGAAAACCTTAACTTGGGTCACAGTTGTTTATTTAAGCAGCTAGTCACCTAACCATATTTTATGATTCTAGCAGATACTGTATGTATTGGGCTGTAGCTAGAGGCTTAATAAATTGTCAAAACTTCCATGGAATTCTTTGTATTTCTGGTTTTGTAACAATGGAGCTACATTTCCATTGGTGATGATACTTTGCACCATTGTTGCTGTTGGGCAGATTTTTACTGTGCCTATTTGGCTGAGCTATTAGGAACTTCTGAAAACTTTACTGATGCTCCTTATAACTCGACCAAGAGTATAAAAACTGAAATTAATAAAAAAAATAATGAGCCCCCCCTTGGAATAAGGCATCTTAAACACAGGGCATGCATTTAAAATGTAAATATTTTGAGATTATACATTTCACATAGGGAGCAAGAGGGGCACAAGTTACATAGAGGATAACAGATAAAATGTATCTATCTACTGTTTATATTGTGCTTTTCTATGCAGCTTGAATGGCTGCCCCATGGCTACATGGAAGCTTATTTGTAAAACTATAGTAGTCTTTCTGAAGCCAACACACTGCTTTTAACCATTGCATGCTAACTTTATATTTTATGTTATTTGATTGTATATTTTATATCTGACCATGAACACACGCAGTGATTACTGATTTGTCCACTCCTGCTAAGGACACACTGGATGAATAAGTAGTCAAATCATTGTATGGTAATTTCTAACCCATGCAACTCTATGTTGACAAATAATACCATATACCAGAGGCCCCCGAAGGGTATATCTGACTCCCTGAATGGAGTAGATAAGGGTTCCAGCTTCAATGATGGTGAGAATGCTCTTGGGTGAGATTCTGCACAAATGTCTTGCTGTTGCCTTGAAATTATAGCATGGCATCTCATATGAGGTTACGTTATCCATAAAATTGTTTAAAAACCCTTTTTATTAAAATCCCCTACCGCCCTACCTCACATAGACCCCCTCTCTGCTTCACCCAGCCTAGCTGTTACCCTGGGTAAATGCCCTTAACTCTTTACTTACCCCTTTTTGCACATTCTGGGCATTAGAGTTCACAGGTGTCGTGTTCTTCTCTTCGGTAATCTTCCGGTCTTCTTCTGGCACTTTGGCAATTTATGTCAATTTCGGAGCAAGTGCAGTTGTCAAATAACAAGACTGCTCCAACTTCGCATGCGCCAATGTGAGGCTCACTTTGCGAAGATTACTGAAGAGAATAAGATGTCACCTGTTAACTCCGATGCCCTGGATCTGCAACTAGGGGCAATTAAAGAGTTAGGGGCATTTACGCGGGGAAACAGCTACGGTGGGAGGAGCAGGTAGGGTGGTAGGGGATTTTAATAAAAACGGTTTGGTTCTCCTTTAAAGTCCTAATCAAATGCTAGATCCTGTGGGGTCGTAACCCAAACCTTGTTTCCCTTATGCATGATTAACTGCTTGTCTAGCCTAATTATTCAGTGGAAGGGTCACATGTAGTAATAATAATAAATGTGTGGCCAACTTAAGTTTATACAGGTAGCTGTGTGTGTGCCATGGTGTTGGTATTATCCACTGTTTAAACAGGATAATTAAATAAATATATTTTATCAGCTATCTTAGTAGATTACAAAATGCAAGCTATTAGCCTGAAGAAGAGAGAGTCCCAAAAGTGTATCTACTATTTCTAAGCCAATAAAATGTTTCACTTTGTTTACACTGGCAAAGAAAGCTGAAGTTTTGAAACTGCAAAAATATAATCAGCCAGCAAATTTGCTAATTCCAAATTAAGTATTCAAGAGACACAAAGATTAACCTTTTATGTGCCATAACCATTTGCTCTTGAAAACCAGCAAACGTATTATGGCTTTAATAGGAAGCCCATAAGCATAGTTGTACAGCGCTCTTTGCATGAGAGCAATAGATTCCACTAAATAGATATATATATTATACTCTCAGGTGCCCTGGTAAATATTGCTATAACATATAAATAAGCTGTTATGTAATAATGGGTGACTGCCATTCAGTTTCCACTAGGGATTCATATTTGCATAGCAAACAAGGGTCAGATTCCACTTCTTCCACACCTATTGGACAAAAACATTTGTGTCTGCCAATAATATGATGTTTTACAGGCACTGGCAAACTTTTAAATGTAAATTAAATATATGCTTTAGTGCATTACTGGCCTTTTAATTTAATGAAAAAGAACAGTTGTCCAAACTGCAGTATCTTACTTACAATTGTATAGAATATAGTTACATGATTAAATCGGGATGAAAAAACAGTCAATCAAGTTCAACCCCTCCAAATGAAAACCCAGCATCCATACACACACCTCTCCAAGCTTTCACATAAATGAACTATGCCCATATCTATACTAACTGTAGAGTTTAGTATCACATTAGCCTTTGATATTATGTCTGTCCAAAAAATCATCCAAGCTCCTCTTAGAAGCATTAACAGAATGAGCCATCACAACATCACCCGGCAGTGCATTCCACAACCTCACTGTCCTGACTGTGAAGAACCACCTACACTGCTTCAAATGAAAGTCCTTTTCTTCTAGTCTGAAGGGGTGGCCTCTGGTGCGGTGATCCTCTTTATGGGTAAAAAGGTCCCCTGATATTTGTCTATAATGTCCTCTAATGTATTTGTAAAGTGTAATCATGTCCCCTCGCAAGTGCCTTTTTTCCAGAGAAAACAACCCCAACCTGGACAGTCTACCCTCATAATTTAAGTCTTCCATCCCTCTAACCAGTTTAGTTGCACGTCACTGCACTCTCTCCAGCTCATTTACATCCCTCCTAAGGACTGGAGTCCAAAACTGCAAAATTATGTTTTCATCCCTTGAGTTAATGCCCTTTTTTATGAAAGACAGAACTGTATTTGCTTTAGTAGCCACATAATGACTCTGCCAAGAATTAGACAACTTGTTATCTATAAAAACCCCAAGATCCACCTCATTTAAGGAAACTCACAACACATTGCCATTTAGTGTATAACTTGCATTTATATTATTTTTGCCAAAGTGCATAACCTTGCATTTATCAACATTAAACCTCATTTTCCAATTTGCTGCCCAGTGTACCACTTAGAAAAATCACTCTGCAGAATGGCAGCATCCCGCATGGAACCAATAGTTCTGCACAATTTAGTATCATTTGCAAAAATAGAAACCGTACTTTCAATGCACACATCCAGGTCATTAATGGACAAGATGAAAAACTAAGGACCCAGTACAGAGCCCTGCCGTACCCCACTAACAACACTGGTCCAGCTAGAAAATGTTAAATTTTTAGCTAGTTCTCTGTCCAGGTACAAATACTATGTTCCAGGCCAACAAAACAATGGGAAGGTAACCAGAGAGCAGCTCCCTAACACAAGATAACAACAACTGCCTGGTAGATCTCAGAACAGTATTCAGTAGTAAAAACCAGGTTCCACTGCGACACATGCAGTTACATGGAGTAGGAGAAACCACAGCCTGTCAGAAAGCAGTTCCATCCTAAAGTGCTGGCTCTTTCTGAAAGCACATGACCAGGCAAACTGACCTGAGATGGCGCCTACACACCAATATTACAACTAAAACAAAATATACTTGTTGGTTCAGGAATTAAATTTTATATTGTAGAGTGAAATACTTGAACCAGATAATAAAAATCATGACAGAATCCCTTTAAGCTGAAGTTCACTTTTGTCCCTTTTATTACCCCCAAATTCCTTAAAGGAGAAGGAAAGTCTGTTTGCACTTGGGGGTGCCAAATGTTAGGCACCCCCAAGTGATTGTATTGACTTACCCAGGGTTTTTCTAGTGAGCACCATGGAGAGATCTTCTTCCAGCTTCTTCTATCTTCAAATTTCCATGGCCAAACGCATGCACGATAGAACGAAATAGACGTCCTTTTCATTAAAGTTCGTGCTTTTCATTATACTGCACATACGCAACTCAAAGAAAGAGGAAGCAGGAAGATTGCTCCGTGGCGCTCATTGGTATAACCCCGGGCCGGTGCAGTTTTCTTCTGATAAGAGCACCAGCCTTTCCTTCTCCATTAAGATCTGTACTGCTATCCTGACTTACACAACATTGTAGCCAGGGTTTCTCCTTTTGGAAAGCTTTACAGTTTATGAAACAATTACTCAACCCCTGAAAAACATCCATTAATATAAAAATAAAAGGGGACTAACACTCTTACAGTAGACAATAGTCCTCCTTTAAATTGTTATCCAAACATTAACACCAGTAGCACATTCTAATATTCCTACTTGCATTGCCTCCTTTTTTACAGGAATATTTTTCTGTCACACCTGTTACCTTCCTGAGTGATAGATACTTTGTGCACTGCTGGAGCTCCTGTACACATATCTCATTACTAATGAGGTGTTACCAATGTTGTGAAGTAATATCAAAGTTGTATAATTTATTATGGTGTGAACGAGTTGGTCTTGTTAAAGGCTGAGGTATGATTTCTGGAGACATATCTGCAGTCTGATTCTGTCATGAGAACTTTCACCTTCAGCTTTGCCTATTTTTGCTAAACTTTGCTTGGTGATGTAGGAAACCTCCAACTGTGTTCTCTTGCATTTTGTTTCAAGAATCATAGAGAATGAGTCTGTGGGCAAAGGTGCTGTAGAAGTCTAACTGCCATGATTGCTAGATATTTGCTTTGACCAGCCTTACTGTACCATTTGAAATGGTTGATCTTGCCTGTGTTGGTTGCCTCACTGCTTGACCAAGGACGCTTGTGGTTTCATATGCTTTGGCTGTAGCTTGGCAATGTTTTACTTGCTCATTACTGTTTGTAGCTTTGGCTGCTTGTTCCAGAAGAGTTTGGGTAGGCAAGGAGAGATCCTGTGATATTACTATATATATTTGTTGAAGGGGATCACTGTAAAGTATCCGTATACCATCAAGTTCAGCATTTATCATCTGCATTTGAACTCCCTCTAGGTCATTTTGGGGAAAACTGACTGCGGTACTCATTATCTGGATATCTTCTCTTGTGGCCTATGGCTTGCTGGAGACATATGGGTTGACCCACCAGTAATTTGTCAAATACTTTCTTATGGAAGTTAAATGCTGCAGGGAAGTCACCCTTCTGACCTCGGCCTAAACATCCCTTATGTAGCATAAGAGGATAAACCAATAATACTAATTACATATTCACAACGAAAACCCCAGCCACCCAAAAGTGGCATCCATAAAACTGATATTAATTAACGAACTACTGGTTTATTTCTGTTCAATTATTTTATTACACATATGTCTGCAGGATCGTTTTCCATCAATCTGATAGATCTGGAAAACAAACTCTATACTAAACATTGCTAATAGCACATATGTCAGCAACTGTTCATTCCTCTGGTTCCAAGACAGGGAATCTTCATGAGAAGTGGAGGGGTGTACTTTTCCTACTCCAACCTGCAGCCAACCCTAACCTGCAATGTTTCAAACCAAACTGACCAGGGATTCTCTGTGGGTTTCAAGTCAACCTGCACATCACTATTCTAGATGTTCTTGCACCAAGCTGCAGGCTCTAGAATATACCTATTCTTTTCATTCTACATCTATTTATGATAGATATGTCCCTCTCAAAGTACAATGTCTCAAAAGACTTCCACCATGGGACCTCTATCCCTGATGATATGCCATACCCACTCAGCTGGAGGAAGTTGGCTGGATTTAGTGAAATTTACTGTCCACTTTTAAAAAGATTATCTGGCAACCCTCTATATCATATAATATTTAAAACAGTTCTCACTCATCTTATATGGTAATGCTTAAAAATTATACTTAATGCAGAGGTGTATTAAAACCATCACAGTCCTACAGATGATCCTATGAGTTTATTTTAGTGATGGAGTGGAAACTTGATCTACAGACAACATTTCTGCTAACTAGAGCTATTATTTAATTCTGGACAAATGTAAACAAATCTGACTAGGGAACCCCCTATAAGTGGGGATACATAAACATAGCTTCTCCAGTACTGCATTCAAATAAATGCTGTCTAGCAAGCTGCATCTGGTTTATTACCTATGGTTAAAATGGGGTATTTTGATAATATACCCCCTGTGTTATTAAATAGTGTGTGCAGTATACTAGATTGACTTTTATGTCAAAAACTTAGAGGCACTGATCTTTATATCTATGTTATAGGAATGTAGGACCCAACTTTCACTTCTGATGAACATCTGCCCACTCATCATCTATTCATTAAAATGGAATAATGTTTACTTTCGCAGAAGGAACCTGTAATTATCTGTTATTATATCCTGCTAACAGTATAATTCTATATACAGACATTTTTCTTCACATTTTCATTCAAACTCTTATCTCCATGTAAATACACCGGGATTATTATTTTAATTAGCATTTGTGTGAGTGTGTTTAAAAAAAATCAAACTTAGTCCAATGCATCTATTTTCAGAACAAAGAAGCAAATTTTAGACTAAGGAAGAAATTGCCTTTGTTCTGATCTTAAAACGAGAAGCTATAAGATCATATTTATATTGTAAATATATTTCATCCATGTAACAAATATGGTGCTGCTTATCTTCTTAACATCTTCAATAGCACAGAAACCTGTTCTAATTGCAAATAACAACAACTTTTTTTATATTTCATTTTGAAATCTGACATGGGGCTAGACACATTTTCAATTTCCCAGTTTCTCCAAGTCACGTTACTTGTGCTCTGATAAACTTCAGTCACTCTTTACTATACTCTGTACTGCAAGTTAGAGTGATATCAAACCCCCCCCCCC
>CM044444.1:20608513-20620831 GCA_024363595.1 Xenopus borealis
TCTCCTAGGACAATTGAACCTGCAATTCATTATGATATCTAGAACAAGGCTATATTTATATATTTATAAAAGTATTTTAAAAGGAATACATTATTCATTTAGTAGAACTTGCTATTTTTGTTTATCTCTTATAGAGAGACAGTTATTCCCAGCCATGGCTGTGAATATAAGCACTGCTTCATCATTTAACAATAGGTCCATGCATGACTTGCTTGCCTCACTGTTACTGTTGAATAGACCCCAGTATTATGCACTGGTCCGTTTTATTGTACACATTTGTTTAAGAAGATGTAAACTTTGCTATTGCATTTCCCAGCACTTTGGCTTAAACCTACTCAGAGACAAGAGAATTGGGGCATCAGTCAAGCTGCTGCTCTAAAGCATGGAGTTTGCTGTGTAGGTTTGGCGGGTCTATAGTACACAGTTGTGCTTGGCAGACATAGGGCTGTATAGGTGGTCTGGATAGTGTGTTTAATGATTCCAGCACCAGTCTCTGTTCGCACAAGAACAGGGAACTACAGTCAGGAGCAGGCAGAATTCTCACTGAATTAAGTAGGTTTATAACAAGCCAGAACTGAGGTAGGCAGCAGAGGCGACAAAAAAAGAAGGTGGCTGGGGTTGGCAGTGGTGGGTGTGAAGCAGTGATGGCCAGGGATTTGTTTTGGACACACTTGGCTTTTGGCCTGACTCTGGCTACTGGCTCTGCAGAGTTGGGAACAACTATAATAGAACTGTGTTGCTCTATGATGGACCCTTGTAGAACTACATTTCCTATTACGTTTTAATAATAAACTAAGTGGTATTCATCAACATCTGGGTAACTGCTAGTTAAGCAAGCCTGTTACACCAGGAAAGTATAAAGCTTTAAGGTTTATAAGGAATATTAGCTCAGACAAGCAGAATGGCAAGGGATTGTTTATCATTTTTGGAGCAAGGGCCAAAAAAATACAATTTTGTGCCCTGTAGGTACTTGTGTCTATATAATTAGTAAATTAACCTTTCTAGTGTTAATTTTCTGTTTAACCTTGTCTGGTCTTCTTGGCATATGAAACATATGGCTGTACACCTTCAAATAAAAAGCCTTTCACATATATCACTATACCTGTGTACCTGTGCCCATTCAATCTTCTCTTTGTCTGACTCTTGTGTAATGCCTACTGGTTTCAGGGCTGGCAGTTCCTACTGCTAAACTCCCTGGAGTAACTTACAACCCATCTGAGCACAGGGCAGACCGAGCTCATAGAGAAACGCAGACACACTTTCCTAATTCAGACATCACAAGGGGATGGTGGGGCCTAAAGCTATTTTGCAATATACATGGATCAAAGGAAGAGTCTTGTCCCTGGTCAAAGTTAGACATATACTGTAAATTACATATAGGTGCCAGTGTCAGACCGGCGGAGGTGTGGCCCACCAGAAAACTTGAGATAAGGTCCCACCCCTCCAGCTTATGACCCCCTCTAGCACATCAGATGATGCAACCCCCTCCAGTGCTGATTATTTTTTTCTGTTTATCGGTCACTGCATTCTGCGCCCCCACACTCCACCATTGCGCTACATAGTCTGCCCATGTAACTTACATTGTAGGGCCCAAAAGGACTGGGGGCCCACTGGGTTTTCTCCCGGTGTCTTGTTGGGCCAGTCTGATGCTGGTAGGTACAACCAGGGCATTTACTTTGGGTGCAAGTAAACAAGGATGCACGTGCTTCATGTATGATGTTTGGGCACAGGCAAGCCTTTCAACTAGCCCTGCATCATGTAAACAATGATAACCCAAAATGTTCAAGTTCTTTAAAATTTCAGTGAAATTATTTGCTTCCCCCGGTTGTCACCGAAAACAAAATATCACTGCCGTTAAGTATATACTTTTTTAAAAAAAACACATAATTTGAAAGCTCTTTAAAACTTTTATATCTTTTGCAACAGGACCTACATTCCAGCACAAAGCACAAAAAAAGGTTATTTTGAGTCCATTGAATAAGTAGATTCCCAAATGATTACCCTAGACTGAACACTGGTGACTCATAAGATGATCCGAAAATAAAGTCTGGCTTTGTACTTGAGCTTAGTATCATGCATTGCAAACTGTTTGCTTTCGCACTTAATAAATATTGTCATTGCCTCTCATTGGCCGACGAAGTGTGACAAAATTTTCTCCATGAATTATTTCTGCACACAAGTGTATTATTCACAAAATGCAATAAATAATGTTTGCAGCCGTTAACTTAGACTCTAGCTCAGCCAATGCTAGAAATTTGGACTGTGCCTTGGTATTTACTGTAACAGAGTTGCTGTCATTGTACAATACTCACTAATTTATTTTATTCAGCCTAATATGAATGTAAATAAATAAAAACTTGTTTTTCTTTTAAATCCAAACTGTATTTTATTCACTGATTGATTTGCCTCATACAGGTATGGGATCTCTTCTCTGGAAACCCACTATCCAGAAACTCCAAATTACAGGAAGACCATCTCCCATTATAATTCTTATTTTTAAAGTGATTTTCTTTTTCCCTGTAATAATAAAACAGTACTTAGTACTTGATAGTACCATCATATATTGGTGACAAAACAATCCTATCAGATCCTATTTTCATGTTTAAATTATTTTTAGCAGACTTAAAAGGATACTGTCATGGGAAAAAAAATGTTTCAAAATGCATCAGTTAATAGTGCTGCTGCAGCACTGAAATCCATTTCTCAAAAGAGCAAACAGATTTTGTTATATTTCAATTTGAAATTTGACACGGGGCTAGACATATTGTCAATTTCCCAGCTGCCCCAAGTCATGTGATTTGTTATATAAACTTCAATCACTCTTTACTGCTGTACTGCAAGTTGGAGTGATATCACCCCCTCCCTTTCCCCCACCCAGCAGCCTAACAACAGAACAATGGGAAGGTAACCAGATAACAGCTCCCTAACACAACAGCTGACTGGTAGATCTAAGAACAGCACTCAATAGTAAAAATGTAGATCAACAAAGGATTGCAGGTGCACACCTGGTCTCTCAAATCCTGCACGGTGCTTGGGGTATAGGAGGACAGCACCTCCACCAATCAATTCAGACGAAATACTCCAGCAAACATTTCTACTTACGGTTCTAAAACCCATGTTTAATGTCAAGACAAAAAAGGTTACAACATTTTGGGGGCATACACCTTAGTTAGGTACACCCCAGAAACTTTGTAACCTTTTTTGTCTTGACATTAAACACTGGTTTTAGAACCATAAGCAGAAATGTGTGCTGGAGTATTTTGTTTGATTTGACTCAAAAGTAAAAACTCATGTCCCACTGAGACTCCTTCAGTTACATTGAGAAGGAAAAACAACAGCCTGCCAGAAAGCATTTCCACCCTAAAGTGCTGGCACAAGTCACATGACCTGGGGCAGCTGGGAAATTGATAAAATGTCTAGCCTCATGTCAGATTTCAAAATTGAATACAAGAAAACCTGTTTGCTCGTTTGAGAAATGGATTTCAGTGCAGAAGTCTACTGGAGCAGCACTATTAGGGCTGGTGCAGACGGGGAGATTCTGTCACCTGGCAATTAATCGCCTCTTCTGCGAGGGGACAATCTCCCCAAACTGCCTTCTCCCTGTCTGCCGCCTGTTTAAATCCAACAGCGGAAAATTTGCGAGGCACGAATTTTTACTCTGCCGACCATATACATTAAATTCAGTGCGTGTCTGAATAATTTAGATGCACGACAGTTTTATGCGGGCATAAAAATATTTTTTAACCTGGCGAATTTTTGTGAATTTATTTTCCCATCATTAATAAAAATGTCTTTGACCCCAGGTATGCACATTTACACGGGAAGTGAAATTGCTGCCTATAGATGCAATATACTATGCAACATACATGTTTTCCTCTTTTAGACTACAGGCACCATAGTCAGCTTTAAGTCTTATGATATTCAGCAGTGAATCCCATTTGTACACTGGCACTCTGCTTCCATTGTTCAGATGGTGATAAAATATAGAATGTTGAGTTCAATAAACAATGAAGCAGACCTTATCTGTGAACACTACAGTGGGTCTACACCAAGCCTTTTATTCAAGCAGTATTGCCTGGTACATGGGTGGTATGTTATACAGTATTTCCCTGCTCAAACAAAAGATAGATATATACAGAATATTTCTTAACACATTTCCAGAACATGAAAACCAGCTAAATGATCATCCAGGGCAATGGGTAAACAGAAGATTCTCATGTAAACAAAAGAGACTGAACAGAACGCCGGGGCATTTGTCTGCATGTCCATCTTTCAGTAAATGTTGGAAAATTCCAGACTCTATTCAATAATCACAAAACTTGACAAATGATACTGCCTTCCACTTCTCTGCCAGCTGGCACAGACAAAAAGCCTCTAAGAAACCATGTTTTTAAAGGTTCTTAAGAACAACTGTATACATGATTTTCACTAGATAGATGTCCAACTGCGGCCGCTCCATCTTCCATGTCAAGACGGATGAAGTGTTATGGCAAGGTGCAACCTGGTAGAACAGTGATTTTCAGGCATATGCTACTGAACTTTATTCTGTTTTCTGTCTCCATACAGGAGACATACACAATTTATTTCTCATTGTTTACTTTTCTTAATGCACTGCCTTTACTTTCAGGGGGAAGGATAATGTTTGGTCAACTCTTCATAGCAGTGAGAAAGATATGCTAGTGAAGCATCTTGACATGCTAAAGCCCAGTGTGTAAATTATTATTATTTTATTAACATGTATTTCTATAGCGCCAACTTATTTCGTAGAGCTGTAAAGTGAATGTGATTATACAACTAAATCCCATGAATTACATACATAGAACAAAAGGAGTTGCATACATCACAATAAATACCGGTGCAGAAGGTGAGGAAGGCTCTGTGCAGAAAGAGCTTGTAATCTAAATGGAAGGGAATGATACAAAAGGTGTGGGCAAGATCAGAGTTAGGTGGATGAGATGTAGTACTGTAAGTGGTATTGAATTGGGTAGTTAAGAGTGAGGGTAGGCTTCTTTAAAAAAGTGGGTTTTAAGAGATTTCTTGAAAGGTTGGGAGAAAGACAGACAGACCATGGGAGAGAATTCCAGAGGAGGGGTGCAGCCCTTGCAACGTCTTGAATGCGAGCATGTGAGGAGGTAATGAGAGAAGAGTTGAGTAGCAGGTCAGTAGAGGAGCGTAGTAAGCGGTTGGGTGAGTATATGGAGATTAGTTCAGAGATGTAGGGAGGGGCAGAGTTATGAAGTGCTTTGAATGTGAGGGTCATTAATTTGAATTTAATTCTGAAAGGCAGTGGAAACCAGTGCAGGGATTGGCAGAATGGCATCGCAGAAGAAGAGCGGTTGCTGATGTGTATAAGCCTAGCAGCAGTGTTCATTACGGACTGGAGAGGTGACAGCCTCTGGAGGGGAAGGCCAATTAAAAAAGAATTACAATAGTCTAGACACAATATAACAAGAGAGTGAATAAGAATTTTGGCAGCATCTTGGGTGATAAATGATTGTATTTTAGATATGTTCCTTAGGTGGAAGTGACATGATTTAACAAGTGATTGGATGTGAGGAGTGAATGTCAGGGCAGAATCTAGGATAACCCCAAGGCACCAGGCCTGGGGAGACTGGGTAATAGTGGAATTGTTAACTACGATGGATACTTCTGGGATGTTACTGGTGTTAGTTGGAGGAAAAGGAACAATTTCTGTTTTGGAGAGGTATAATTTAAGGTAGCATTGGGACATCCAAGAAGAGATAGCAGACAGGCAGGAGGAGACATGAGTTAGGAGTTCTGGGTTGAGATCAGGAGTGGAGAGATAGATCTGAGTATCGTCAGCGTAGAGGTGGTAGTGGAAACCATACGAGCTGATTAATTTGCCGAGGGAGGAAGTATATAGATTAGTGAGGTAAGAAGAGAACCAGGACAGGGCTGTGTCACGAAGGCCAAGCGAATGGAGGGACTGGAGGAGGAGAGGGTGATCTACAGTGTCAAATGCAGCTGAGAGATCAAGTAGTATTACTAGTGAGAAATTTTTGTTGGCTGTTAAAAGGTCATTAGTTAGCTGGGTCAGAACAGTTTCAGTGGAGTGTTGTGGTTTAAAACCAGATTGTAGGGGGTCCAGCAGGTTATTGTCAGAGAGGAATGAGGTTAGCAGAGGTAGCAGAGACATAGGTCGGAGGTTATCAAGATTGGAGGGGTCAAGAGAGGATTTTTTTCAGAATGGAGGTGACAAGAGCGTGTTTTAGTTGACACGGAAATAGTCCAGTTGAGATTGAGAGATTAAATAGATGAGTTAGGGCTGGATTGGTATTGCGGAGAAGTTTTGAAGGAATAGGATCAAGCGGGTAGGTGGTAAGGTGAGAAGAGGCCAAAAGTTTTTAGACTTCCTCATCAGTAACAGGGGTGAAGGAGCACAGAAGAGACTGGGGAGTGTGGTGGAAGCCTATGCGGGTTGAGTAGTGAAATGTCCCTTCTGATAGTGTCAATTTTGTTATTGAAGTGCTCAGCAATGTCTTGAGCAGAGATAGATGTGCATGGATGGGGTGGAGAAGGGGAAAGGAGAGTGATAAAGGTGGAGAATAGTTGTGCTGGTTTTTTGGAAAGTGAGTTAATGAGTGAAGTAAAGTATGCTTGTTTGGCTTGGGAAAGGCTGGTGTTATAGGAGCGCAGGGCAGATTTGTAGTTCCAAAAGTCTGATTCTGAATTGGATTTGCGCCAGCGATGCTCAAGTGCGCGTGAGTGTCTTTGGAGTGCTGTAATATGAGCAGTCGGCCACTGTTGAAGAGGTTTGGGTCTAGCACGTTTATTTTTTAAAGGAGCGCGCAATAAGGGCAGTCGTGTGTGTGCTATAGTAGACTGAGGTAGCCGCATTAGGACTAGAGATTGCCGAGATATTAGAGTGAAGAGAGTCAAAGGAAGAAGAGGGATGCAACACATCCAGAGCTTGCAAGTCACGGTAGGTTCGTGTTTTGGGATTAGAAGGGGGGGAGGAGGGAGTTAGTGAGAGTTGAAATGTGAGCATATTGTGATCAGAGAGGGTAAGCAGTGAGTTAGTAAAATTGGTGGTTGAACGGAGTCTGGTAAATATGAAATCCAGGGAGTTACCATTGGTGTGAGAGGGGAGTCTGAGGGAGGATGTTAGCGAAAGACGTTTAGAGACGGAAGGGCTGTCAATGTTGTTAACAGGTATATTAAAGTCCTTAATATGACGGATGGGGTGTTAGATGAAAGAAAGTAAGGAAGCCAGGCAGCAAAGTTGTCCAGAAATTGAGTAGTTGGTCCAGGTGGTCGATATATGACAGCAATGCAGAGTGACACAGGAAAAAAGAGCCTAATGCAGTGAACCTCAAATAAGGAGAATGATAAGGCAGGAACAAGTGGAAGTACACCGGGGAGAGAGAAGCAAACCTACCCCAACCACAGATCTGTTTCCAGGCCTGGGAGTATGAGTAAGGTGTAGGTCCCCATAGGACAGGGCAGCAGGTGAGGCAGTGTCAGTGGGAGAAAGCCAGGTTTCAGTAAGTGCGAATAGGTTGAAGGAATTGGCAATGAAATGGTCGTGGATAGTGGTGAGTTTGTTGCAAACAGATCTGGCATTCCAGAGAGCACAGGAGAGATTAACTGGGTTTTTGGGTATAGGAATAAGAGTTCTGTACTGTTGGAATTTGCCCCGAAGAGAAGGAGCCCATGGCCGTGATATAACTGGGATGGGGTAAGGGCCAGGGTTTGGGGAAATGTCCCCAGCTGCTAGCAGTAGAAAGGAGACTAAGTAAGAGCAGGATTTGTAAGTTCTTAGTTTGTATGAAAAGGAGGAGTATACTGGAATAGTTAAAGGGCAAGGAAAGTGTAAAATAGAATAAGGATAGAAATGCTGTATTTTGTATACTAAACATAAACATGAACTTACTGCACCACAATCCAAATCAAACAAATTATTTATGCTTTCAAAGTTGGCCACAGGGGGCTGTCATCTTGTAACTTTATTTAAAATGTTTGCCTGCCTCTGGCCCTGCACATGCTCAGTGTGATCTGTGCTGCTTAGGGATCATCATAAATGATCAAAAAACAAAGCTGCTTGAGTTCTGCATGGCTGGTAAGTAAGGCAGGGGCTCCCCCTGCTGTTCATAAGTATGATTGTTTCCCAGTCAGAAGTTAGGGACCGTCTAACAATTCCTATTTTTTTCCTAATTTCACTGCATACAGTCAGGTTTCTTATAAAAATGGTACACATTTTTTAATTAAATTATAATGGACATATATTTATTTTTCATTAAAGAAAAGTAAAAATTGGATTTTATTTCTTTGCCTTTGCTTGCCCTTTAAACAGAGTACTTTGTATACTTCATTTGTGGAGAGGGAAGGAGAGGATTTGTATAGAGTGGGGACTTAATGGGGGAGGTAGTGAGAAATTTTTTATGAAGCATGAGAGTGAAAGGAGGAGAAATACAGGATAAAGCATTTTTGAGTAAAAAGTAACAAACTGGTAGTTAAAAACAAATCTGTTTTCTTCTTATCCCAGCCCATTCTAAGTTGATGGTTCAAGGTTGATGGAGGATAATCCGGTTCCTTTTTTCTTTTCAATGCCTTGTGTAACTGCTATTTCTAAGCACTTGTGAAATGTAGCTGGTTGACTAATTAATCAATTAACCAGCTACCAAAGGGCTGAATATTTTTTGCAATAAAAAACGCATGAGTGCAGACATTATATGTTGGTTGAATATAGAGGTTTGTGTATGGGCATAGACCAGTGATCTGTGTGCATCGGGCCAATGGTTTTTGTATGTATATATATGTATATATATATACATATAGACAAATACAAGAGGTCCTCTGCACTCAACCTATATATATATATATATATATATATGTTGAGTGCAGAGGACCTCTTGTATTTGTCTATATGTATTTTGTGGTCACAACCTCATTGCACCCCCGCCTAATGGTTTTAAATTAGTGGTGAGCACAAATTTCCCTTGTTTGTTATAGTTATACAGGAGCAGTGACCAACTTCATGTTGTATCTTCCCCCCTTCCAGCTATAGTCAGGTGATCCCACTGGTGTCTAATAAAAGGGCAACCAAGTTTGGGAGTTTTACTTTGAAAGCATCAAAGAAGTTGCAGTTAAAACTTTGTCCCTTTTGTAAAATTTATGAAGTAATAGAATTCTAAATGAATCAGATGTAATTTGAGAGTAGGACTGGCCAGATATGGGATGACTTTGACGTAGTTGGCCAGCTTAAATATATTGCAATATATGGACAAATGTTTTAAAGGGTAAGGCATATTTTAGTATCTGTATGCACAAAATGTCTCAATGTGTGAAATATATTGATAATGGATTGAGTGCAGAGGGCCTCTTGTATTTGTCTATATATATATATAACTAGATAGGTGCACTCAGATAGCCATGGTGATGCCTAGGTGCTGGAACAAAAATTCATATCTATAAAGCAAAAAAAACATCCGCACACATAGGTCTTGATGAGTGAAAAAAAAGATGGTAGATTTATTTCAAGGTTTCGGCTTACAAACTCAAGCCGCCATCCTGATAACGGCTTGAGTTTGTAAGCCGAAACGTTGAAATAAATCTATCAGCAAGGGTGGTGCGCTACTTATTTGTAGGTTTTCCAATTTTCCTAAAAAAGAACGCTATATAGTGTAATAAGCCCGAATTATAGTATATAAGTATGATGGTGTTAATCCTACTCACATGTGATATTCTTGGTAGAAGGCATGTAGTGATCTTTAGTTTTGGATATATCCAGGCTGATATCGGCTGCAAAAGAGCAGCGTTCTGCTTTTTAACACCGTGGTTTCTCCGACTTTTGTATAGCGAGCCGTGTCTTTGCCTCAGGGGCCCAACAGGGTAGTCCAATGTATTTTTAGGAAGGAAAAGCCTCAAAATAAGCTGATACAAACTATAATTGAAAAGTTTTTTAGTATTTATTTAGCATTTATTTAGGCCCAACGCGTTTCGTATTTACAATACTTCATCAGGGGCATCATGGAGTGCAAGAATTGACAGTGCGCTGGGGAGCAGAGGGAACCCAGGGGATACCACCAGTACCACTAGATGTTAAGGAATCCCAGAGCAAATTCAATTTAGGGTCCCAAAATATCTGTAAGTTGACCTATTCTAACAAGATATATTGAATTAACTGATTAATTAGGGCCTCAATGGATCTCTATACTCCGTCCCCCTCTGCTCCACGACCACAGGGCCTGCTTACTCTATAGGTATGACCCTAACCATACATCCCAGCGGTCTTGTTTTTCATGGGACAGTCCTGATTTTGACAGCTCAACTTGCAGTAACGGGATTGTTCCCGAAATGCTCTGACTTTCTCTTTGATCTCCTGCACTAATAGCTAGAAAACGATACAAAGTTTTTAAAACTCAATTGGCTTTTGATAGAGCACCCAGATTATATGGCAGGTGCACTCAGATACATTTGTAACAATTTAAGATAAGCACGACTCTTGGGGAAACAGCTTAAAGGCTTCATTAGCTAAACTGTAATAACATAAAAACCACAGAAATGTGTTCAATCTTTCATAACCTTCCAATTTAGTAGGGTGTGGACACAAACTGGGCGTGGTCAAAAAATATTCACCGCGTTCCACACACCAAATATTTTTGTCCCTTTTTCTATTTCCAAAATGTTGGGAGGTATGCCCTAACTACCACCTTTTCTTGAAGTGGCAGTAGCTTCGGGATTCCCCTTCTTCCAGAGTGTCGGAAGAGCAAGGAGCACATTCCAAAGCAAGTACCTTTAATGAAGGTGGTTTTACCTGAAATATTATGGGAACCACAAATGTACTTGCAGACGTATATGAACCCTATTATTTTCCAGTGTGGGCAGAATTGCAACTTATAGATCACCAGGCTACTTGAGAGATAGACTGATTAAATTCCAATGGAAATAGTTACACAAAAAGGACTTTTCCAGTATATACAGCCCAAGAGACATTGTGAGCCAGGTCTCTATGCATTAGGATATACTCACCCAATATACTTTTAAAGGAGTATTCAACCCTAAAGTTAAAAAAAACCCTATCCCCCACCCTACCTCCTCCCTCCAGCCAGTGTTACTGATTCATGGGCGCCATCTTCTTCTCTTCGTTAATCTTCAACATGAGACCAGCGTAGCAGGTCATTTTTCAGTGCCATGACAACTGCACATGCGCTAATACTCACGAAAATTTCTGAAGAGACAGTCTCATTCCAAAGGTTACCAAAGCGGCTGAAGAAGTAAAGTGTTAGGGGCATTTGCCTGGGGTAACACTTAGGCTGGGGGGAGAAGGGAGAGGGGCTCTATATAGGGTAGTGGCTTAGGTTTTTTTAACTTTAGGGTTTAGTTCTCCTTTAAGAAAGCGTCCAAGTAGTCACACCCACTGCCCCTATGGACAACAGATAAACAAAATGTATGACTCACACTTTATTTTTTTAAACAAATACTTGTTTCCCCAGACCACAATAAATAATAACTGGAACAGAGTTTACACTAAAAGAGTAAATCCTAAAATGAATCACAGCCTTTCCCTGCTGTGAACCAATGATATGTAACGCCTCAGCACTAGCCAAGATGGATGTAATATATAGTCTATAAGACTGAAAATAATCTGTAGATACATTTAAAGTGGGACCGAAGAATGTAAAAGCGTCAAAAACCAAAGGAGGGTTTGAATGATTTATGGCATCTTCAGTGTACAAACTTGTTGGTGGTTTATTGACTCAAAGCCAAACTGGACAGCTGCCTCAGCGACCAACATCATCAGCCCCACGGTGAATGTAACTCAGTAACCTGGGATGCTATAAATACATGTAAAACTGTCTTCCCTCCTAATTGCCAGCTCTGTCTAACTGTCTTGTCCTGTAAAAACTGCTCAGCGTTACACTGTTGGCTTCAAGTGATTGCTGTGGTTTGGGTCTTTGTTTTAGGCCTCCTTCCTCTTCTGGGGTTAATTCTGTCCCCTAAAAAGCCCGCTAATTAGCTGGATAATAAAAATGTTTTATTAAAGGACATGTAAACCCCAAAAATAGTTTTTTGCCTAATAAAAGAAAACATGATTCAAAGCAGCTTTGCAATATATACATTCATTAGATATTTTGTATGGTTTTTAAGTTATTTGTACATGTATTGCTATTGAAAGCAGTGTTTGTCCCTTTCTACTCTCTGTACCCTTGGTTGTACCGAATTCGTTCTGGTTCTGGAAGACTTCGAGCAGCAGTCAGGGGCATGCTTTGGGGAAGGGAGCACAGACTGGGGCAGTACATAGTTACATAGTTAAATTGGGTTGAAAAAAGACAAAGTCAATCAAGTTCAACCCCT
>CM044444.1:20620871-20636002 GCA_024363595.1 Xenopus borealis
CCAGTTTGCTGCCCAGTTTCCCAACTTAGACAAATCACTCTGCAGCATCCTGCATGGAACATATAGTTCTGCACAATTTTGTATCATCTGCAAAAACAGAAACCATACTGTCAATGCCCCCATCCAGGTCATTAATAAACAAGTTGAAAAGCAAGGGATCCAGTACAGAGCCCTGCGGTACCACACTAACAACACTGGTCCAATTAGAAAATGTTCCATTTACCACCACTCTTTGTAGTCTATCTTTTAGCCAGTTCTCTATCCAGTTACAAATACTATGCCCCAGGCCAACATTCATTAATATAACTAGTAACCCTCTGTGTGGCACTGTATCGACTGCTTTAGCAAAGTAAATCACATCCACAGCCATCCCAGAATCAAGTCCCTGCTTACCTTCTCATAAAAAGAAATTAAGGTAGTCTGGCAAGATCTATTATGCATAAAACCATGCTGGCACAAACTCATAGTATTGTTATTTGCTAGGAAGTCCAGTATCCTATCCTTCAAAAAGCTTTCCTACCACCAACGTCAGACTAACTGGCCTATAGTTTTGAGGCTGAGAATGGGATCCCTTTTTGAATAGCGGCACCACATTGGCAATTCACCAGTCTCTCAGCACCATGCCAGACCTCAATGAATCCTGAAAAATTAATTATAGAGGTTGGGCAATCACAGAGATAAGCTCACTAAGTACACTGGGGTGGATCCCATCTGGCCCTGGACCTTTGTTTATCTTAACATGTTCTAGTCTCTTTTGAATTTCCTCATGTGTGAACCATGCATCATTGGATGTATTATTAGAATTGGGTCTATTAACAAGGAAACCTACAGAGCGAGTGTACAAGACACACGGCTACTATTCAGAGGATCTATTTCCAATGGGAATGTTACCCACTTGCAGGCTACATCGGGCACTGCCTACAGCACCAGCGAAATCCTGCCTAGTGTTACTTACAGCTGGGCTCAACTGTTCTGTTCCGCTGCCCCACAGCCAAGGCTCGGGATCCCCGCACTTTCCCTGCCCCAAGGACAGAGTGGAACAGCAGCAACACGTTAACCCTTTGTTTTCTCCCCCCTCTTCCCTGTCTATTCCTGGGATGATGTCAGCCATCTCCAGCCCCTGGCTCACCCAGCGCTCCCATTTTTGCGATGTTGCAGCTTTCACGGCCAACAGCCTACATTCTGTCAGTACAATAGCCAGGGAGGAGAAATCAAGCACAGCAGGATAGATCGCCGCCCTGTCCCATTTTCTGAAGAGGAGGGGAAGCTGAGTTTCAGTAAGTTATTTCTTACTAAAGGCTTTGCGATTTTTGAAGTTTAATTTGTTTGTTTTTTCATGTATACTAACAATTAAAACATTTTTTTTTTTTAATATTACTGGTCCTTTAACAGACCTGTCTTGCTGGAGGAGACTGGCTTTTGCAACATTGTTTAAAATGTAACAACCAGGAGTTATGGAAATACTGCTTTCAATAACAATTACATTTACAAATAACTTTTAAAGCACCAACAATTTTTAATACATTCATTTTGTAAAGTTGCTTATAATTGTGTTTTCTTTTATTTGGCAAAAAGTAATTTTTTGGGTTGACATGTCCTTTAAGAGACACCATTGTTGGATTGGGGCACTGGACATCATTCAAAAGCCAATGAATACCTTAAAAAAAAAACACATGTATATGAGTGTATGTAAAGAAAATTAAAAAAAGCTTCTGCGCTCTTATTGCCCACGGCAACCTTAGGACTGAAAAGATTTGGTGTAAAAATGTGTTATTATTAATGTATCTAAATACTATATAACCTACAACTGACAGAATGTCTAGATTTTTTTTCTCCTGCCCTTCGCTGTTTGCCACACACAGAAATATAATTCATAATCTCTTTGCTGGCGCACTTCTGAGTTCTATGTTTTACGGTCAGTATACAAGATTGTGACAGCTCACTTTGCTCGCCTGCGTTCATTCTGTTTTATTGGATATATATTAAGGCACTGGTTTCAGTAAGGGTTTCATTTTTTTTTTCACCCCCCTCCTACCTGTGATTTGGCAGTTCATAAATACACACAATAAACCTGAAATGGAAAGGTCAATTAATAGTGGGGGGTGCTGTGGTTCTTATAGTTAGCGAGTTCCTTTTAAATGGAAACCTGCTGTGATGTCAACTTTAGAGATGTTTTTTCTAGCTCACCATAAAACAGCCAATGACCTGTAAAAGAGCAGGAACATAAATACCGCAGGGATGCAAGGTGCCGCCAATGATTCAGCATTAATTGGGGTAAGTTAAAAAAAGTGAGCTTTATAACAAATTTACAGTCAATGTGTATGTGGCACCTGAGACGGTCAGATTATTGAACTGTCTGAGCTCTGGATAAACCTACAGATATCAAAGGGCTTGGGGTCGATTTTGACATAATCTGGAAATTATTCTGGATGATATACAGAAGCAGAGGCAGCTGACCCAGATTGCCTGATTGTTTCAGAAACCATACAGAATTTGATATTGATTTAGAAATCAACTTTATTTTTCATTTTACTTGTTCTATGGTCCATGAACACGATGCCTTAGGAGCTGATCTAACAGCAAAATTCTGCAAGCCATTTAAGGTTCAAAGCGGTGGTGTATGGGTTATCTTTACTGTTGGTGTAAACTATCCATGGCACCAGAGAAACAGTGCCAGTGTCACATTTGAGGGTAGTGCATGGACCATGGGGTTGTGCTTTGGGAGGAAGATGGGTCTCAAATGAGGCAGGGTATAGGTATCTTGCAGTGGGTCTTGATTTTCATCTTGATTCATCTCCCTTAATCACCACTATGCTCCTCCTGGGAAGCTGCTGGTCAGCTGTTTAAAAACAAAACATTTGTTTGATTTGTTACTATGGGTTACTAGACCTGGGAAAAGTTTAGACTTTTTATAGTAGTACCCTATTAATGTTCTAGTTCTGTTTGTCCCTTGTGTGTCCAAATAATAGCCTGCCTCAGGCTCAGTCAAATAGGAACATGCCTTTACACCTAAATCCATTGAAACATTTGCATAAAACCCTTATTAGCACCAACCAGCCATTCGACTTTTTTCTGTTCTACTGAGCTGTTCAGAATAACAAATAGCCATCTGGTGGGTGGGCAGACTGTAGGGTATTTTTCTCTTGGTGAAGACAGAGCTGAGATTGGCTATTCACAGCCCAGAGTGCTCATTTGGACATGCAGAAAGGTACCAGAGAGGATCTTTGGAGTACTTCAATAAAAGTGTATTTCTTCACAGCAACGGTGTGTGTGTGTGTATGGGGGGCACTGTCACATAACACAGCCTATGAGTAAATTCCCATCTTTGGCACAATATCTCCTAATAAATGATTTCTACTTTTTATATCATCCGGGCTCCTTTTTCAACCTTTTTCTGGCCCTTGGACTGGGGGTCTGCCTGGGATTAGACTACTGTGAATGACTATTGTTTAAAGGAATATTAATTTTTTGGAATCCACATTGACTTCTAGACTATGAGTAGAGACATACACCACAGCTAATCAGATTACTGGCACATACCTCAACACCTAGTCTTGGCCTTTGTCCCCACTACTGGTGGCCCCCCTCTCTTACCACCTGCCAGTAAACTCCTTCACCGGGGTCTCCAACCTTTTGTATCCGTGAGGCACTTTCAATTTTTAAAAGAGTTAGGGATCAACACAAGCATGAAAAAAGTCCCTGATGGTACCAATTATGGGCTGTTATTGGCTATTTGGTAGACCTCATGTGGACTGGCAGCCTACAGGAGACTCTGTTTGGCAATACACCTGTTTTTATGCAACTAAAATTTGCCTGGAATTCAAAAATAATCACCATCCATAGTTGGTGAGCAACATGCTGCTCCCAAGACACAGGTTGGAGATCAATACTCTAGTCAATGTGCACATACACTCATTCTTGCACACACAAGCCAAGACATGTGCAGGGGGGGTGGTGGCCGGATGGATTGCCTGGGGTGTCCAGCCACCTTAGCCTGGTGCTGACCACATTGAAAGTAGGCTCCATATATTACTTTTCATTGTTACATGGCAAGAACAATGCTGAATTCCCTCTTTGTACATTTCTTTTGCTAACAACCTGCATTCCCATTTGTGAAGTTCACAATACACGAACGGGAAGCTAATGAGGGAAATGAAGAGTCAAAATAATTTTTCTAATTTCATATTTTTTTCCCTTCGTTAAACAGGGCATACACAGAGTCCCTGTTGCTGCACATTTAATCAATCCTAATGCCGTTCGGCACTGCTTAGGTTTCAAGTAGAAAGGTTTTCCAATCAGTTGTCTCTGTGGAATTGTCCAGGAATTAAAGAGCTCATTCTAGCAGGAAAGTCTTCTCAGGCTTTAATAAATCTGAACACAATCCAACTTTTTATTAACCGCTGTGTGTATGGGCTTACTAATATTTATAGTCACAGGTAAAGGTTAAGCCCATTGTAGTTCAGGCTTGGGGATTCCTTATTGGGCAAATTGGTTTACAGTTGGATTATTTTGCCATATTTTCTTTTAAAGAAACAATAACAACAAAGATTGGAAGTGTTTTAAAGTATTACAAATATAATGTTGTGTTGGCCTGCACTGGTAAAAAAAAAGATGTTTATGCCACTGTATCTCTGCTGTCTGTCTGTATCTGGCAGATGTAAGTGTTGATGCTGTATCATCCCTGTTTAGTAATCAGGTGAATGGTTTAATAGACATGGATAGAAGTGTGCAGCACAGTCAGGCAATCTATGTATAGTAGAGTTATCTGATTTAGATTGTAAGCTCTACATCACAGGGATGTCCATCCTCTTCTCTCCTTGACACTAAGCTCTTTATCTTTATTGTAACTGTACTTTGTGTTTATTATTGTAATGACCCCCTTTTTGTTCTATTGATTCATTATCTGTGAAATAGCACTAATCTCCCCAAAATGCCTTCCCGCCGGCTAGAATGTAAATTGCCTCGGAACACTTTGGCTTTCTGAAGTCACCCAAAATTTCCCTGTGAAGCATGGCGGGAAGGCATTTAGAAGAAATGGTGATTTGTCACTGGGCGACTAATCTCCCCATTTAGCTGTGTGTGCCACCACCCTAAAGTTAATTTTTAGTTAACTAAAACTAATGGCCAATATTTTTTTATAGTTTTTAATTGTGTATTCTTCTTACTCTTTCCAGTTTTCAAATGGGGGTCACTGACCCCATTCTAAAAACCAAATACTCTTTAATTTCTTGTTATTGCTACATGTACTTTTTATTTCTCTTCTTTCTGACTCACATATTGCACCTATTGCTTCATACTTGCATCCACACCTTCCATTGCACCCTAGGAAAGCTGTCCGTTGGTGCTCCTGCGCATATGCAAAATTTCGCTGGAACTGGTGCAACTGTAAAAAAAATGAGAAAGCACAGATGAACGGCTGGAGAGCGGACCGGACTGGGGGTAGGCAACAGAGACGGTACGTGCCTGTCGCCCCCCCCCGGCTTTGCATGCTAGGCACGTGCCTTGGCCCGGCCCTAATTTTACCGGCCTGGCCAGTAAAAATGATGGCTGATACCAATGTTATTTATAAGGAGAAAATCTAAAGATTTAGGAGGGCTGGTATGTTTTTCCAGAAAAGTTGGCAACCCTAGTTGCGACCTTTCAAATTCTATGAATCTGGGCAGGGTGCGAGGTGGATGAAGTCAGGGGGTGGAACTGATGACAGAGGGTGGGTCTTATAACGTGGTGATCATCTGATCGTCATGTCATTAACTTCAATGTCCTGTCCAGATTTCCTAATTTACAAATCCAGACAGGCAGCTTTCGACATTAGGTTGGAATGGGGATAAAGCATTAGCATGTAGGGTTACCACTTGTCCGATTTTCACCTGGACAGGAAGGTTTTTGGAAGCGCTGTCCAGGTGAAAATCGGACAAGTGGTAACCCTACATGCTAATGCCCATTCCAACCTAATGTGGACCACCCTGGCAACCAGCTCAAATGCACAGTCTATATACCTGGGGAAGGTGCATTGTTATGATAGGGAGACTGATATGATTAGATAGGGTGGTGGAGGAGCATGGAGACACAGATATTTCCCTGCACACAGTTCTACACACTGAAATAAATGCCTAGGCAACATACTATTGGTTTTTTGGCTGGTGCAATAGTTCCTTTCTGCCTCCCTCCTTGTAATCATTTGTCTGCTGATTTTCCTTCCACAATTAAAAGCAGAAAAGATTAGCAGTTAATTGTACTGGCGTGCTTTTATTTCCAAAGCCTGCCTGTTTTATTCCTTTCATTCAGTTTCTGGAAATGAAATGATTATTTATTGTGTTTTCATGAGATGATTTAAAGTCCATCAGGGCACTGAGTCATAAAGAACCCAAACAAAAAGGGCTTCCTTCAGTCATCCCTGTCAGGCCTAAGAAAACAATTTAGCTCTGTGAAATTTGTTTAACAGTATTATGCAAAAGGCGGTCTCCCCTAAAATGCCCTGTCTGGGAGGTTTAAATACATTTGGATACATATTGCTATAGGGAAAAAAATTATGTTTATTTTTTTTTTTAATGGAAACTGCAGAACATTTGTTCCATGTGCTCCTGACTGGCAGCTGTTGCTATAATGGCTCCCTATCAAGTGGGTGAGTCGGGCAAATGAATAGTGCAATACAACTGAATCAAGTTATCTTGATTTATTGTTTTGAAATGATGGGTCATGTAATGACAGCTAATCCAAATAGATATCAGCAGCACACTGGGATTTTGCAAAAGTGAAAAATTTATTGTATCACATTTAAAACAGGGCAACGTTTCGGGCCTCCCGGGTCCTTTCTCAATCTGTAATGACAGCTAGACATGGTGCACAATGCAAAAGAGAGACTCAAACTTTCATGTTTTTACACACTTTGTGTTGTGTTTGGTAGCCGAGGATGAGGAGAGTATAACAGTGCTTTGTTAGCAGGTTCATGCAGCCATTACATAACAGCAGTAACTTCTTATATTCACTTTCAAGCTGTACAGAAAGTCCTGTGTATGCACAGTGACACCTGCAGGCCATTTGTATAAACACCACACTTTGCACACTACCCTACAATGAAAGATAACAGTGTGAGGTGGCCTGGCAGGACACCAGGAATAACTTAGTGAGCCCTACATGACCTTGACGGCAACTCCTACAAGACCATCGCCTCTTCTCTCCTGGCTAGACCTGATTATAGGAGAGAAGGGAAGTGCACACTGTTGTCATGTGAGTGGGGCTGGGAGTGGTGCAAGGTTGGGTGCCAGGCTGAAGGAACTTCAGGGAACTGACATTTCCACTCCTGGTGGACCCAGAATGCATCTGTCCGACTCTTCATGAGAATTGTGCTTGGGTGTCACATAGGCATGTGCTTGGGTATCATATAGGCATCTCCCCTCCAGCCCGTTACCAGTCCCCTAATTTGAATGTAATTCACACTCACAAGTTGGGGAGCAATAGGGGTAAAGTTGCCAAGGCTTACCCTCTGCCCAATGGCATGTGGTGAATACAGGGCAGTCTTGTGCCCACCATTGCTGCATTGTGCCCCTTAAGCAACAAATTATAAAATATTGAAGAGTTGAAATGTGGAAAAATGATCCAGAATATTTTTCACAACAAGAATTGACAGTAAAGGTTAAAAATTAAAAAAAAATCTTAGAATGTTGATAATTCTGTGCCTGTGTGGATTGTATAGCATTCACCACCTCTGTAGTGCAGTGTACTGTCAGGTGCAACTCTTTATGCCTCATCTATTTAGAGGAGTGAGTGAGCGTTGTGAGTGACAGCCAATTGCCTGTTGTCAGGCCCACAGTACTTATGGATGCCCATGCATACCCTTCCAGCAGCTCTGTGCTACTGCACTGCTACTTACCTCTCCCTTTCACTCTTTTCCCCTCCAGCGCACCTCTTTTATTTGCTTAGTTAATTTCAAAGTAGCAGCCATGTACAAGCCCCCTGACCTCTTCTATTTCACATTTTTACCTTTCAACAGATGTGTACTTGGACTGTTACTATACATCTATGGCTGATTGACCTTTACATTAAAAAAAAAAAGTCATAGGGGTTATTTATTATTCCCCAGGGCACAAGTGTGTGTAAGAGTGCTAAGGTGTACTAGAGCATGCGCCTTAGTGTTCACTAACCAACACTTGCTGGCAATGCTGCAGTCTGCCCCGTGCTGGATCAAACATTCAGGAATTGGGGCAGAAACTGATATCAGGAGGTGCAGCTAGAGGAAAGCTGACTTTTGCAGTCAGAACCAGCAGTGAGTGCAGAGAATAGCAAGGTGCAGGTAGATTCCACTTTTCATAGCAATTTCATTTAAACAATAGCTTTAATAACCAGAAATCTATATTGGAAAGTTGCTCAGAGCAAGTTTTCTTTTCTTCTGCAAAATTCTATTTTTTTATTGACATCCACAGTTTTAGTGTTGTTTGAAAAGAAAATAAAAACCTGCAGAGCTCCAAATAATATTTTCAATGCTAGCTCCATTCTAGCTTCAATTAGCAAATTGCTGGAATAAGTCGCTTCCAGGGGCACTTGTGTTTGATCTGTACTTAGTTTCAGCGGTTTGAAGCCGAAAAGAGTCTGGGAGCCTGGAAAGATCATTGTAATTTTCACAGAAGTGACCCTACGTAGAGATTTTATTGTGTATGTTGAAAGTGTTCCTAAAAAAACCCGCTCGGACAGGTTGACTGATATCACATACTTTCTCCATTTGCTCATCTCCCTGTATCTCAGAACCACAAGTAACCAAAGCCTCTATCAAGGCAAGAATCTGTCTGAAGAGTTCAATACTGAAAACCTGTGGTTTGGACTCCAGGCAAGCCTTACGTATAGGACACAATGTTTTTAGGACTTCTAAGCTTAAAAATGTATGAAAACATGTTTGTGGTTTACCGCATGCTACCACTGTGTAACTAAGCTACTTATATTTGATTTGCTGTGTGATAAATATGGTCAATGGCAATCTCATGACAAATTAGGACTCTTTATTAGTCGTGTAAGCACAATCTAATATCTAAATAGTGAACTAGTGGATAATACTTTCCCTGACATTCTGAACTGCAAATTTTTGGAAGGTAGAAAGGATTTGCCATCGTGATTTATTACTATTCTTGCAAGGCCATCCCTGGAGATCAGAGGGAGATTTACTATATGGTCAGCCAGCTGATTCTGTATGGTTTTCAAGCAATCAGAGCAGTTTTTAGGGATTGGTAAACAGGAGCAGCTTCAGGGCCGGAACTAAGGGTAGACAGAGGAAGCACATGCCTAGGGCAAAGGAGGGGGGATGCTAAGCATGTACCTCTTGCATTGATAACCCCTAGTCCTGAACCTGGTCCTCTAATTGCCCTACATGCTGCTCTTCCTGTAGCAAACCCCGTTGCCTAAGGTGCTCTGCTGGCTTGGCCCAGCCCTGAGCAGCTGCCTTGGGCTCCATATTCAAGAATTAAAGCAGGGGTCCTGCACTGATGGCAACTTAGAGTGGACTTTTGGGCATCTTTCAATATGCTTCAAAGGGCACCTGATTTGTCAAAATTCATTACGATTAGTCAAGATTGTCACTGATTTGGCATCCTTTAATATGGTGACTTTACATTTGCCCCAAGCCTCTTGGCCACTAAGGATAGTCCTGTGACTGATCAGCCCATGGGCCAAACATATGGATACACAGGAGGGGCCATACCCCCATATGCCATGCTCTGATTTGTGTCTGCATCAAAGACACCCCATTCATCAAGATTCATCAAATTAGACACTGCTGGGGCATCGTTTAATATGGGGCCCTACACTTGTCCCTTGCCTTCTGGCCACTAAGGATTGTTATGCAACTCATCAGCCAATGGGCCAAACCCATAAAACAAATGTGCCCAATGTTGCCCATGTTCCTAAATAACTAAATAATCTGCATGTAAGATTTTTAGAAAGGGTTTATGTCTCCTTTAATAGAATTTCCCATACCCGGTACTTTAATTCTCATGTTCAGATACCTTTGCAGCTCAGAAAATGTCCAGTTATATGAGACTCACATAAATATCTGCTTTTAAGCAATTTGTTGACAGATTTTTTTCACACAATATTTTTTCTCGTTAATAGAACTCACTTAATGCTAATGAGAAATGTATCCAGCAGACCGAGAATCTTTATTAAAAGACTTTAAAAGAGCCCCTTTTAAATGACCTTCCTTTCTGAGTCTCTGTGTGCAGCAGTCTGAGAACAACCATTGTTTACTCCCTCCCACAGCTGGTAAAATAGAAAGGCAGCAGGAATCAATAAGGACAGGCTTGTACACCAGGGGCTGAGCTTGTTATATACCAGGTGAAGCGTACAATGGCATATGGGCTAAGTATCTGCTTCCAAGAATCCTGTTAAAATGTTATTGTGCAATGATGCTAAATTAAAGAGGTAGACAGACAGAAAAACATTCAGGCAGACACATAGATTGATCGACCGATAGATATTGATAGATAATAGACAGACAGACAGACAGATACTTAAATAGATAACAGACAGACAGATACTTAGATGGAAAGCTAAGAGACAGACAGCAACACAGGCAGATGATTGATATTTAAACAGACATAGATCATAGATAGATAGAGAGACATGCATACAGATAGATAGACATACAGACAGGAAGATAAATAAAAGGGAAACAGGCAGATTTATGCTAGGTAGATTGCTAGACAGACAGGCAGGTACTGTAGATAGACAGATGATATACAGACAGAGAGATAAGCAATAGATATATATATGTGGATGATAGATTCATTGATAGATCGACAGATATATAGTTGATAAGTTGATAGAGTTGTGGGTTGTATGTTCTATTATATAAATATGGAGTAAGGTTTATTGATGACATTCCTTTTGAAAGACCTTCTGATACATTGCCATATTAGTCACCCCTCTGCTATAGCATATAGGTAAACCCTCAAATTCCACCTTTCATTACACCGTTTGCATGTTGCAGCTGCCAGAGACTGCACAACACGTTATTCTGTTACATTGCACAACCTTTGCACCCTGGATTCTATGAAACGTAACAGACTGGAGAGTAGCAACATGAGACCTGACCTCATACATGTAGGTAAATAAACACAGGCACCTTGTATAATCATTTAGGGGAACTGGTGAGTGATACTTGCAATGTACAACATTCCTACAATAGCTGACATTCACGTCTTTGCTGCAGCTGTGTATTTTATTTTGCAAGATCTGGCAGCAGAATGATATATTGTCAGAAATGCCTCCTAACCAAGTGACTTTTGTGTTCCAAGGGGAAGCTAAGCTTCAGCTTGCAGTTTATCATTTACATGGATACCAATATACTGTAAATGATTCCCTTACATCCCAGTTTTCTCCGGATCATCCTTGATTTCAGTTCTACATGTCGCTAGTCACACAGTTTACTCTAGAAATGCTATAATTACCAGGATTTCTGACCCATTGTTCTACCACAAACTTGTAAACTTTGTAACCAGTTATATTTGTAATTTTTTTGTGTTTTTTCTTGAGGATGTCAATGTGGCCTTTAAAAATGGTCATGACTCACAAACATTTTAAATAATATGATTATCACATTATATCGTATTACAGGTATGGGACCTGTTATCCAGATTTCTCGGGACCTGGGGTTTGCTGGATAACGGATCTTTCTGTGAAAAAGAGATTCACACTGGAGCAGCATAAGGTTGAAAGTGAATTGATGGGAAGCAACAGGCAAACAGAGCAGGCAACAGACAAATACAAATGGCATGCTAGGAAGTCAGAATATGAGGGGACAAGGGCAGGGCAGGGACTTACTCGTAGATCTCAGGATACTTGAGCACAGGTTATAGTAAGGGATAGGCATAAATAGCCTCTTAACTGGAATGTTGCCTGCAGCTAGATCATAGGTGTCAGGCAGTGAGAAAAATAATTGACATTACCTGCCAGGGCCAAGCTACACTTTCCACTTCGGCTTAACCAAGAGGCGCAGTAGACAGTAAACCTCATGCCCCTGGTTCTAGACCAGGGAGTTCATGACAAAGCTCTTATGACCACAAGCACGTAGAGACCTGCATTGGGGCAAGTACCCATCAAAGTAGTTGGGTTGATGCAGAAAGACTCAAATTCCCTGACATGAGAGCAGTTCAGGGGACCCAGCCAGGATACATGGATAAAGTGCACCCTCCCTTGACGATATGGCTAATTTTTCCCTCTACATGGTTGATCCACACTGTGAAGTGACATCACCTAGAGTACACAATGATGTCACAGATTGTAAGCTAATTTATTGCAAACCAGGTCTCGTAGCTGGGCATAGTGGGTTGGTGGGTGAAGGTCGACCTGCACGTTATTGAGGCCAAGTCAGGCACAAGTTTGAAACTTTAGACTGACACATTCACAAGCTAGGACATATTCACATCTACCACAATTGTCTGAAAAAACTGAGTTCATGGGAAATCTTTCTTGTAAGTTGCTGCTGATTTATTGTACAAACCTGGGCAAATGGCATCAGATAAGTATCAGACTTGGAGGTCTGGGTCCACCAGGGCTCCACCTGCAAACTTACTGTGCTGATTTCCACCTCCAGTGGGTGCTTTGTGTGTCCATGCCTCTTCCATCACATTATTAATTATAATTATTATTACTGTTGGGAGAAGATTATGCAGTCACTGATGACAAAATATATGCAAATAATAATTGAAAAAAGTGGGTCCCATGTGTCTCCAGGTGTGACCCTGCTTAATTGTATATTTTTAAACTTTTGTGGGAGAAGCCTAGAAGAGGGGCCTGTGAAAAAGCCTAGGGGCCTCACATCTCATTAATCTGACACTGGATGCTTCTACTCTCACAACAATTTCTTTTCACCAGATATAGATTCTCATAAAATGTGTCATTTGTGTACCTAAAATTTTAAATTTTGAATTTTGTCATGTTTAACCATGAAAAAAATTAATTTTTGTGGGAGAAAATAAACATACATTTACCTAGTAGTGCAACTGATATTACTGGGTCCCACTGCAAATAATTTTTCAGGCCCCCAAAATGTTTAGAGGTTGATTTGTTTTACCAATATTTATTGAAACTGTATATGAATTCCTCCTGGGCCCCCAGGCAGTTGCAGGGTCTGTATTTCTGTTTCTGCAGGGTGCTTAAAAGGAGGGGAGATAGATGCATCTTCACACTACTGTACCATACTTCAGTTATTTATATAATTTAAGCAAGCAGATCTTGAGAAAAATTGGGGACAGTTCTAGTAAATCTGGATAAAATGCTTGCATTGATCACATAAATGCAGTCTGTGATAAAAAGAAAAGCAACATTAACATGACAAGGGGACTTCTCAAATGACCTTTCGCTTTAAGGAGACAGGCCACAGCATTTATTCACTTTTTATCAAATAAATAGGACCTTGCCAGCTTCACCCAAAGACAATATTCTAAAGCCAGAATTCCATAAGAGATCCCTACTATGCTCTGCCATTCCTCTCTTGAGATCAGCACTATGTCATTATATCCACCACTGAGTATTATGCTGCCTCTACCGACAGAGAGGATGTCCCCCAAATCTGTTACCAGCAGGAACTGCATCTCCAACCATGAGAGAAGTTTTCAGCAGCCCTGCTGTCAGTCCTGAATCTGCAGTGTGTTGATGATAGGAAATCCTAGCACAAGCAGCAGTAGTGTTTGTATTAATCATGCAGTCACAGGAGAGAACCTCCTTTCTCCCTCTAAATGTACCTGTGCAATACTCTGGCAATCTCTGCTGTGAGAAATAAAACTTAAAAAACATTATCATATATGCATAGTTTTGATCCAGAGGAAGGCAAAAAACCAAGTCTGAAGGCAGTGCCAATTAGGCATTAAGAGGGAAATGGCCAAACATTCCCTGAATAAAGCATTTGACATACATTTAACATGAATAATACTATGCAGACTCTCATGTTTCTCACTATATAACAGACCTGAAACTATAGTATAACAGAGCATGCAGGAAAACATCCACATTCGCTTACTGATAGATAATATGAGAACATAAAGAAGAGAAACTATTGACATTTTGCAAAATATGCAAAAAAGGAGGGTGGGTGGGAGTAAATATGTGTTGTTAATAAAAGTGCAGGTATGGGATCCATTATACAGAAAGCTCTGAACTATGGAAAGCCCGTCTGCAGTGCTGCTCCTGCAATGAGGCAAAGTGAGAAACTTGCCTCAGGTGGCATGGAGCGACCAGGTATCAGGGGTGGCAAAAAGTCCCTGAAATGCCCTTGCCCATCTCCCATACTTTCATCCAAATAATTCAAATATTTAAAAATATTTTCCTTTTTCTCTGTAATAATAAAACGTACATTGTACTTTATCCAAACTAAGATATAGTTAATCCTTAATGGAAGCAAAACCAGCCTGCTGGGTTTATTAAATCATTTTCTAATAGACTATGAAGATCCAAATTACAGAAACATCCCTTGTCCAGAAAACCCCAGGTCACAAACATAAAAGAACTATTTTCAATAAACTGCTATGAAAGACTGCTCACTACAGCCAATTTATCATGAAAATGGTAAATACGTGAAATGGCTGTGGCAGGTAATTACTTATAAAGAAAATGTTTCCATACACAAAAAATACTCTTGCTTTGTTTATTAAGTAAAGATCTGTAAAAATATAGATTTTCCCTTCTATAAGATGATAGCATGATGTCCCTTTAAATTATTTATGCAACTATCATTGCCATGTGTTATTGACATTGAATGTTTTTCTCTCTGCAAAACTGATAAAGTAGAAGTAAAACTGACAGACCAGAGAGGTACAAGTTCATAATGAACAAATAATCATCTCATTTAAGTTCTCTATCATTAAACAAAATGTTTAGAAGATTCTGCCCTAAAACATTTCCTATCAGCAAGCCCCTGGAGAAAACGGGGTGCTCGGATCTTGTAACTCTGATCTTTTAATTCGGCTTTCAGTCGCTAAAATAAATAAGAGACAACATGAACAAATATGTATAAATATTGAGTCAGTCAAGTCAAACCAACCCCTTCCATGATTGCTTCTAAATGGCACTAGCTGCTGAGAGGTCAGGCTGTAATGGAGTGTGGAGCAGAAGTGAGGTGTTTTTATTAGAAGATTCTGCTGATTGAAGGG
>CM044444.1:20649588-20661066 GCA_024363595.1 Xenopus borealis
GGCCCACTGCTGTTCGTTGCCCCCATACACTGCCCTTTATTTGCAAAATTCCATCATCAAGACTGGAGCAATTGGGATTGGGGCATTGGAAATTTAAAAACCTATTGTATCTCCTGCACAACACCAGTGTTTCTGAACTAATGTGGGTGTGGCTGGGCAGCATGCCGCCCCATAAAATCCTGCCACCCTAGGCCTGGGCCTAGGTGGCCTTTCCACAAATCCGGGCCTGCATATTTGGGTACAGATCTTGGATTTATTATCCAGAATCCTGTAATCCAGAAACAGAAATGCCATTTCCCACAGTATGTTAAATAACCAGTTCTCGCTCTCCCATATTTAAATGTTCATTAATGCTCAAGTAGTAGAGTAGTAGTAGTATGTATGCTACATAATAATACAGTGTTCCCCAACCAGTGGTCCACAAACAACATGTTGGTCACCAGCCCTTGGATGTCACTCCCAGTGGCCTCAAAGCAGGTGCCTATTGTATAAATACCAGGAGTACAACCAAACAGAATGTCTTATAGGCTGCCAGTCCACATAAGGGCTACCAAATAGCCAATCTCAGCCCTTATTTGGAACCCCCTCAAAACTATTTTCATGCTTGTGTTGCTCTCCAACTATTTTTACACTTGACTGTGGCTCATGGGTAAAAAAGTTCAGGCCCCCCTGTAATACTGTAGTGATAGCTAAGCCTATCTCTGTTATAGGGCTGTATAAAACTGGCAATTCCTGGGATGCTATAAGCTGCCAACTGTGCTCTCCAGACGGAGTCATCATTGTATTGGCGTGTGTATGAGGCCTGCCTGTACTATCTCCCTGACATCTGACTTCAGACATATTATCTATTAAGCATGTTATAAACGTCTTTTCCTTTAATCACTGTCTAGAACAAGAGCTGCACAGATATTTCACAGGCACAGAAGAAATGTCCACTCATGCATAATATTTTGTCACGCAATGAGCTTTGCCTTTATAGCGTATCTTTTGAAATTTAAATACAATTTCCTTATAAATGTTTATCTTTAATAGCCCGTGTAGGAGTACCGGCAGTGCTCATGTGATACTGCATGGCAACACTATGCAGAAGGTGTGCGTTCAGTTAAGTTGTGAAACGGCAAAGACAATTAATCTTGTGTTGCTTTGATAAGAAAATCTGGTGTTGCTTTGGTAATGATGGGTACAAAGGGCAAAGACCTATCTTTGTTGATAAGGAATCACTGAATATACCTCATTAACACCTTGAGAATATAATAGAGGAACTTGCCTTTTCTATAGAACTGAGAAGATACAAAAACAAAACCATGCAATATATGTAAGGGTTCACGAGTGCTGACAAAAGGTCTTTGTACTCTTGTTCAGTCACATAAAAAAGACTTGTATGTGTTGTGAGTTAATTCTGGCCCTTACTTATATCTAGCATTATGTACAGGTATGGAATCCATTATCAACAGTACTTGGGACTTCGGGTTTTCCATGTAAGTGCTTTTTACATTACTTTTTTTAAACATTTAAAGAAAAAAATATTTTATAAAAATTTCCCACTGTGGGTAATTGTAGCGCAGGTTCTAAGCTTTTGGAATGATAGTTTTCTGAACAATAAATCCTCAACCCTTTTTCCTGAACATCAGGTAATTAGAAATCCTATTCTGGGGCTCGTGTTTTGTGTAGGAAATAAAATCAGTGAGTTTGTATTCACCATCATAATGTTCAGTAGTAGCCACCATCATCTCATTTACTCCTTACAAGATCAGAGGTTCAGCTAGGGTTGCTACCCATGTTTATTTAACTTTAAGTTTTTTTCTGATAACAGCATGGCTAGGTTTTGCAATTTGCATAATTGTTGTCAGCACAGGGTGTCTCTGCCAATGATCATGCCATATTACTGCCATGCAATGGGGAATATATAACCTTTCCTTTTATACTTGCTATATCCACACTAGAAATTATTAACTTGAACTGATAGCTACGAGTTTAACTGACCATTTATGAATAGAGCATGTTTGGTGAGGCTACTAAAACATTGGCCAATGATCAGAAAATGATAAAAAGTTCTCAAACAATGTGATTTTCAAACTTCCCTCTATTTAGTTTTGTTTTTTTAACAGTATAGCTAACTTTTTGCTTGATATTTTTGTTCTCTATTAAAAAGGAGTAGCTATCCTAGACCTGGCTGCCTGACTTCGGCTGCTCGATACTTCGGCTGGGCCTCAGGATTAGGCATCTCACACCAACATCCTTATAGGTGAGTTGGGTTCAGCCAATCAGGGCTGACCCTGCCCTATATAAGGTCAGCCCTCTTCACAACCGGTACATGAGCATCGACCTCTGTAACTCTGGTTTCCTTACCTTGTCCTGACCTTGCCTTGTCCTGATTTTGCCTTGCCTGACCTTGGTCCTGCAACTGTTGCAGTCCTCTATTCCTGCTCCTGTTCCAGTCCTGCATCTTTGCCTGCACTATCCTGTCCTGTTCTGTTCCGGTTTGACTCTTTGTCCACAACGTTCCTTCACGCTTCCAGTTCTGCTTTCTTTGTCGTGCCACCACATTCCTGTGCCAGTCCTGTTTGTCACGGTTGGCACCCTGAATCTAGAACCAATGTCTAGGCTCATACTTCTGCCTATAATAGCCGCCTTTCACCTCGGGAGGAGCCCTCGGCTAATTGGATGCTGCCAGGTCTTAAAACGAGATATGCAAGGCGAGGGGTTCTAAACAAGTGAAGGGGCACAACTGTAAAGCAAAGTCTTTGGGAAGAAGGTCACAGGATAAGACGGAGGCAGATAACGTAGTCAGATCAGGCTGGGCCAGGGCAGGTAGAGTACAAATACGAAATCAGACAGGCAAGGTGGTACAATCAGAATGGTCAGGCAGGCAGGGTCGGATTACAGAAGGTAGAATAGTCAGGATCACAGAAGTCAGCAGTAGTCAGAATCAGGAAGGAGTCACAACAAGTATCAGATAGAATCAGAAGCTAAACAGCACAGGCACCATGAACTAAACAAGAAGAAACCTATAACGGGCAGCTTGCTCAACACTGAATTCCCCTTTAATAGTTTTTGAATTTCGCGCCATTGCGTGTGACATCATGCCGGCGCATAAACCAGGAAGTGTGCTGGCGTGTGCCTTAGAGGAACCAGACACAGGAGGAAGAGGAGCAGCACAGTGGGCGTCCATGCCGAAGGAGCTGTCTGACTCTTTGCCCTCATCACCCTATTCCTGTCATTTCCTCTTTGTATCCATTGTGCACATACTGTATAGCTCTTGCCTGAAAGACTCGCCCTTCCCAACTCTGCCTCCACAGTGCCCCCCACCTATCCTGACAATAAGAGAGGATTGTGTGACTGTTCTAGTCAGGAATATAATGGTATAAGCAATAACAGCTCCCCAGTTATATAAATGCACGTAATTGCTTGGAAAATTCTGTGCTAGAATTGTTATATTGTTCTGTTAAAAACTGGAACATAATTCCTATTCTTTTTGTTTTGAGTATTGGGATTTGAAAAGAGGGAACAATTTTGTGAATTGTGTCTACTTTTGAGAAATATCAAAGCAGACACCTTATTTGGAAAGGCAAATGATTGAACATCCAGTAGTGTTTGGGTGCATTTTTAGCTTAACTGTACACTACACACATTTATTACCCCTTTCCCCTCTGCGAGGTGGATGCTACATGCAAAATAATATGACCAGCTTTTTTTTGTGTTGTTTCTGTATTGGTTCCAATGGGGTACAGACCATAATACAGAAGCAGGAAATCACACATATTGTAAGTTGGTGACCATGCACATAGTAGTGGCTCATCACTGCATGAGCCTCATGTGCATTAACAGAAGCATATCACAGTGCAGAGTAAATCACCTCCATTACTGAACTATTGTGATGAATAAGGGCTCAGATATTCAGCAAAAGAAATCACTTTAGCTAAAATATCATGGGTGGTGTTTCTAATATGCCCATAGATCCACAGATCTTATAATATGACATTTCTTTCAAGCAGTGCTGTCAGCTTGTTAAAATATTTACATATTTGTTAAATGACAATGAGAAAAACATTCTTTTATATAGATTTATATAGCCTGTTTTTTAAGCTTCTTTCATTTTAAATTAGAAAAAAAATATTAACAATGGAACACTCAGATTTTTCTCTCGGGTACACAGGTCAACTCTTTTCGTGACTTGGGAATCAATTTTATGTATCTCTTCAAAGTTAACATGGAATATTTCCTATAAATAAAATCTGACACAGAAAAAAAAAACTGATGGCTAGGAATTATGAGATAAAATGTTGTTTACAGATGTAACAAGCACCTATATATAAAGATGAAATTTCAAGGCATGCTAGCTTGGCCTCCTTCAGAAGGATAAGTTATGACAAAGTGACGATTCCTCAGTCCTTCAGAAAATATTGTTTGTGTTACTACCAGCAGTGATTTAAATCTCAATAATAATGTGGTTTTTTTCCTAAAGGAATGATAAACTACGGCTCTCAACACTCGTGGCAATCCAGTCCTCAAAAGCTATTGTTGTAGTGTCCTTCTTCAACCATAGTCTATGCTTATGCCAAACTCAACTGAAGATCTCATTTTCTCAGTTCACTGCCCTTTCCCCTCAAATACATCACATCCATCACCCTTTTCGTAATTGTCATTCAACGTACTACAACATACCCTAGTATTGCTTTTTAAAGTTTAACACCATCTTCACAAGAGGTTTTCAACACAAGTGAGTATGCTAAGTTATTGCTATTACTATAATATAAAATCCATTTGGTAAGGCTGGGCGATGGTGGCACTTAAAAGTCTACAGACGACAGTCTTAGCGGAAGGAACCCAAGTGTGATCCAGTGCCATGGGAAATAGTGTCAGAGCATGGATAGGAGTACATAAAATTCACTGCATACTTCATATCTTTGCTCTTCTTGTCCCACTTGTAGATGGCTGTAAGAATAAGTTTATTGTCCACTTTACGCCCCATGATAAGAAAGCTCCCACTTAGGTTGTCAAGCTGTGGACATGGACAACTTGCAGCATTCTTAATATACAGAACCAGCTTACGGAATTCTTTCCTTTTTAGCTTCCCTGCTTTAAGGACCTTTTTCTTTTTCTGAGCAGCGATGAGCTTACGATCTCCGTTCTCAATCTTAACTTCTTTAATACGCATCCGTAGCACTGGAAAGAATCAAAAAAATAAATAGTCAGTCCGGCTGGAGAGCCAAATGTATGCATAACTGAGTGTTAGTGCTTTCATATATTTGACTTATCTCCAGAATAATTTATAATGTTTTAAGGAAAAATACCAAGCCATATTTCATGTCCCAAAATATCACATAATGGTTAAAACAAAGCTTTTCATTTTCTTAAATCTTGTCAGCAATATAATTTTGTGCTGTCAGGTTGTCACCATATTAATAGATTTAGAACTGCTTTTTGAGCGAGATGCTTACAGCATATTTTTCTTTTCCCCAGAAATCAAACTTACCTTTTATATATATATATATATAATAATAAAGTTGTATCTTTTATGCAAGGGTGTTTTGTGTAAAAAGCTGTTTACAATGCTTTGCCCTAATTTACATTTTGAGGCTCCTAAGAAAGTATTTTCCAGAGCACATTTCAATTCTGAGCATGTCCTTGTGCAACGTGAGACAGAGACCATGTGACTCTCTGGTGATCTACAGGATTTAAAGCCAAATAAAAGAAATGAAAACGGAAAAATGTTCAACTGAATTTTTTCTCAAAACTTCTTGTTTAAAAAATAATTTTTGTTGAAACCCTGCTATTCACTGGCTATGCACCCTTTCATGTTACTGTAGGTGCAACCCTCAGCTGGGTTACCAACTACTTTTACATACTACAAGAGGAATATCCTAGCAGTTTAGAGACAGGGAAATGGAACAGACTTAACTAGACTTAACTAGACTTAGCTAGACTAAACAAACAGTGAACATTGACTGCATCTCTTATTTTCCTAACTACCCTTTGGCATACTGTTTTTTATCAATCAATAGGTCTAAAAAGACAACATTTATTTGAGGTGTTATTGAGTTAGAAATTGCACACTAAGGGGCAGATTTACAAAATTCACGTGAATAATTCGAAATTCGATCGAATTTAAAATAAATTTGAATCTTCGAATATGCAAATCAGGCAAATTCGACCATCGAATATTCGAATTTGAATAATTTGAATTTGTCGAATAACTTCACCTTTAAATTTTTATTCGACCACCTACTTCGCCCGAACCAAGCTACCGAATTGGGAATCATTACATTTGATTGAATAACAAAAATTTGATTGATTGATTCGAACGATTGATCGATCAAAATTTTTTTATTCGATTGTCTGATCGAATTGCGGTAAAATCCTTCAAATTCGATAGTCGAATTCAAAGGATTTTACTTCCCCACTATTCCCATGGTCGAATTTAAATTTCTTTTTTTTTTATTCGAACTTCGACCAATAGTAAATCTGCCCTTAGACTTTAGAGAGACCATCTATTCTCTGTGGTATTTGAAATGGTAACTTATAAAAGCAGAATATTCAGCGACACACTATTTGGACACTTCACTCTTGGATCATGAATTGAACAAATAAACTTTTCGCCGCAAAATTTATGACCCAAAGGGTTTTTAATAGATATTTAAAAACAGCCAGATATTACACAGTTGATTCTGCCATGTTTTTATTTGCCCAGTTGTAAAGCAGTCCAGCAAACAAACATCTATCTTGGTGGCATAAAAAATAGTTTAGTAACTCTTAAATTACATTTTTAGCACTCAGTACAAACACTTACACTACTCAAGTTAAGCCTTTGTCACTTCTTGTGGAATTCCAGTAGGAAACTTATAGTTCCCCAAGACTGAAGACTGAGCCTCAGGCTCAGCATGAACATTCAGGTTCTCTGTACGGTACAGTGAAATTTCAGCCACAGAAAGACCTCCCGTGCTGAATATGGTTTTCTCTCTTAAGGGAAGGCATTGTAGGGGCTGGCAGGAGTGCATAGCATGAAGAGTTCACTAAAAATAGTTGCAACACAAATATTTAAAGTTCATTCTAAAAAGAAATTTGTCAAATAGCATGTTTGACAAATGTATATATTTAATTCTATAAAGGTATTCTTCATAAATTATTTGAACATTTTTTTTCCCCACTGTCTACTGCATTTTGGAGTCTTTTGTGTTGTGAGGTCATACTGTTCAAATAACTAAAAATATGATCCCAAAAGTAGCTTCAATAGGTCATTCAAACAGTTTGCATATGTCATCTAAATTATGGAAATAATGCACCAAAGCAGCTATGTGCTGTGATACAATTAAAGTTGTTTAATTGATACAATATTGGCATAAATATGTCAACAGCACGCAGCATTTTTATCTCCAAATAACATGGTACCTCAAATAGGGTGCAGGACAACTACACTAGTAGATGCCTTTCATAAATTATTTCTTTCCTAACTCAACTCACTAATGTCACTATGTCCAAATGCATTAAAGTCAATAGGCATCCGAATAATTTTGCTGCGTGACAATTTGTATGCACTCTTCCATTTTGATGGGCGACAAATATTTTTGATGCAGCGGATTTTTCGGCAGCGAATTTTCAGCACAGTTTTGTGAAAACATTCACCGCAAATCCATGGCTGAAGAATTTATTAAGGGTCAAATTCGAGGGTTAAAAAACCCTTGAATTTGACCATCTAATTTTAATAGAATTAAAATCCTTTGAATTCAAATTTGAAGGATTTTAATGCTATTCGACTAATCAAACAATCGAATAGTAAAAATTAGATCAAATTAAAAAATTGTTCGAATCGAACGATTTGAACGATTTTAGGGTAAGGCCAGACGGGGAGATTCGGGGGAGATCTGTATGGCAAGGCAATTTTGAGCGACTTTTAAAATCGCGCCGCTGCGTGTGAACTAGGGATGCACCGAATCCACTATTTTGGATTCGGCCGAACCCCCGAAGCCTTCCCGAAAGATTTGGCCGAATACCGGACCGAATCCGAACCCTAATTTGCATATGCAAATTATGGGTGGGAAGGGGAAAACATTTTTTACAACCTTGTTTTGTGCCAAAAAGTCACGTGATTTAGCTCCCTGGCCCTAATTTGCAAATGCAAATTAGGATTCGGATTCGGTTCGGCCAGGCAGAAGGATTCGGCCGAATCCGAATCCTGCTGATAAAGGCCGAATCCTGGCCGAATCCCGAACCGAATCTTGGATTCGGTGCATCCCTAGTGTGAACAAGCGCAGGCGATTTTACGCCTAGCGGGTGAGCATAGCTAACTAGCTATTCGGGGAGTGTCAGGGGAGATTCGGCGCGGCTAGAAGTCGCCAGGCGACAGATCTCTCCCGAATCTCCCCGTCTGGCCTTAGCCTTAACCATTCAATCCAATTTTTTTTATTCGATCTTAAAAAGCTAAAAAAAAACCACAGGGTTATACAGCAATTCGGTAGGTTTAATCTGGCGAACTAGGGATTAAAAATTTAAATGGCAAGTAATTCGACCATCGAATGGACAAATGATCGAATAGATTTTTATTCGTATCATTCCAATCGATCGAATTTTTAAAAGTGGCCAAAAAAGGTATTCAAAAATTCGGATATTCATTCAAATTCAATCAAATTTCGAATCCTTCACATGCATTTAGTAAATCTGCCCCTAAGTGCAGTAAAAGGATGGAACATACCTCCTCCCTTATTATTTTCTTTTTCTGCTTACCTCTCCTTTTCCTTCTTCCTTTCCCTTCTGCCCCCCCCCCCCCCCCCCACACACACACACACACACATACTTTTTGTTACAGACTTATAGGGATCCTGTCATGGGAATTTTTTTTTTTTCAAAATGCATCAGTTAATAGTGCTGTTCCAGAAGAATTCTGCACTGAAATCCATTTTTTTCTTTTGAAAATCTGACATGGGCTAGGCATATTGTCAATTTCCCAGCTGCCCCAAGTCATGTGACTTGTGCTCTGATCACTCTTTACTGCTGTACTGCAAGTTGGAGTGATATCACCTCCTCCCTTTCCCCCACTCAGCAGCCTAACAACAGAACAATGGAAAGGTAACCAGATAACAGCTCCCTAACACAAGATAACAGCTGCCTGGTAGATTGAAGTACAGCACTCAACAGTAATATCCCACTGCTTACTATTCAGTTACATTGAGAAGGAAAAACAACAGCCTGCCAGAAAGCAGTTCCCTCCTAAAGTGCTGGCACAAGTCAAATGACCAGGGCAGCTGGGAAACTGACAAAATGTCTAACCCCATGTCAGATTTCAAAACTGAATATAAAAAAATCTGTTTGCTCTTTTGAGAAATGGATTTCAGTGCAGAAGTCTACTGGAGCAGCACTATTAACTGATGTGTTTTAAAAAAAAACATGTTTTCCTATGACAGTTCCCCTTTAAGTATAACTTGATATGTATCACATGCACAATCTAGATGGCTCATGTAACTAAATAATGAGTCAAATAATTCTGTCATAAATAATGCACATAATGACTATATAATTGTACATGCAAAATAAACACCATTGGAGTTATGTAATAAAAGGCACTAAGTTTGCCCAGGAGCAGTAACCCATAGCAACCAATCAGCTGGTAGCATTTACTGGTCACCTGGGCAAACTTAGTGCTTTTTATTACATATGGGGGTATAAGATGTAAATGTTAAAATACAATAAAGTAATTAATTACTTACAATAAAAAAATATGGAAACAAAAGAAAAAAACATTTAATTCATATAAATGTGATGCTACTCAACAACATACTCACACATATCCCTATTTTTTTTTACAAGAAATGAAATAAGACCAGACAGCATGGCACCTGTCTCTGCCCTATAATTCCTCCCTCACCATGTCCCTTTGCAAACTTTGCAAAATTCTTATCTCCTCGTTAATGATATGCTTGTTCTTTATCTTCTGAAGATTACCAAGTGTGTGGGGCTATTGAATACTTTTATTAGCAGCCTCTGATAATTACGGACATCCATGCATTGATATGCTTTCCAAATACATTCTAAATATTCCAACCCATGTAACATTGCAGGAGATATATTTGTATTAAATGTGGACAAAAGATAAAGTTGAAGGCTGAACGAATAAAGCTACCCATGTTTAATACACTCCTTGAAATGTTTCAAACACAAAGCAACCATGGATATCTTTTAATGTAAACCAGAAGTAGGAGGGTGTAAAATATTCCCACTCATAGGGACAAGTTTCACTTACAGAAAGGGATTCTAAACAAAGTTGTGCTTCAGACTCTTTCACAAGACTGCAGACTTGTCAGACTGATATGGTGCAGTACTTCCTTGTTAATTTGCTAAGACACAAGCCATTTGCCCATTTTTGCCTTGACTCGAGTAAGCAAAGCATAATGGAAGCCAATATCTCACAGAATTCTACTTCTAACAAGTCATCACTTTTCTTGCTAAGTTGAAGCTGCATTTTGAAGATGTAACTGAGGTGGTTCTAATGGCAATAAAAGTGCTAAATGCTTTACCACTGCACATTTGTGACTACAATAAAGGCATGGAGTGCTCTTGGTCAAAACCTCTGAAGTGTTTGGGTTATGAACATAAACAGAAGATTCGTTGCTTGGAATACATCACATGGTTTATAAAAGGACTGAATAACCCAAGACTAGACATTTACCATGAAACACTTTGGGGCACATTTACTAAGGGTCGAAGTGAATATTCGAATAAAATTTGAATTAAAAAATTTTGAATTTCAAAGTAATTTTGGGCTACTTCGACTATCGAATAGGCCAAAATTCAATTTGAATAGAAAAAGCACTGGCCCTTTAAAATCCTTCGAATTCGCCACTTCGCCATCTTAAAGCTGCCGAGTTGCCATTGTAGCCTATGGGGGACCTCCTAGAACCTGTCCTGAAATTTTTTCTAAATCCTAGGAATTCGAAGGATTATGCACAAAATCCTTTGAATTATTTTTATTTGATCGAAAACTGACCTATTCATTCAAAATAGGTCCATTTTCGATCGAAAAAGCCCTTTAAAAAAAATTCAGTGGTTGAATTTTGAAGTTGTTTTTACCTCGACCCTTAGTAAATCTGCCCCTTTATGTCTTGATAAAACATGTTGCTTAAAAAGATAATCTTCGAGTCTGTGCCTGAAAATAATCTGTATACAAAAACCAATTAATAATTTAAAAAAAATATTGTGGTCACTTTTGTCCTTAAAGGGCATGTAAAGGCCGAAAGGAATAAGTCCCATTTTTACTTTCTTTAATGAAAAAGAAATCTATCTCCAGTTACTGTATGCAGTGAAATCCCCCCTTCATTTACTTGCTCTGACTGCTGTGGATCACGAAGCCAGATTTAAACGGGTAAACTGGGATTCTCATTGAAGGATTATTTTGTGCAGCCACTGGTTCTGCAGGGTTAGAGAAAGTATAAAATCCACATTAGATTACATGACAACAAAGGGCCCAGTGCAGTCTGAATATTCTGA
>CM044444.1:20661401-20674100 GCA_024363595.1 Xenopus borealis
GCACAAGTCACATGGCTTGAGGCAGTTGGGAAATAGACAATATGTCTAGCCCCATGTCAGACTTCACAATTAAATATAATTAAATCTGGTAGCTCTTTTGAGAAATGGATTTCAGTGCAGAATTCTGCTGGAGCAGCACTATTATGTAATGTGTTTTGAAAAAAAAACATTTTCCCATGACAGTATCCCTTTAATAAATCTCAAAATTTATGGGGTTATTTACTAATATATGAAAATCTCCCATTCACGTTTTACCGTAATTATCAATAAATTTACTCGGAAAAATCAGGTGTGGGAAAAGACTCAATAAAATCATTTAAAAAATCCTAATTGTAAGATTTTTTTTGGGATTTGATGCCAGAAAACTCAGATTTTTTAAAGTAATTATATCTTCCAGTTGTAAACAAGACATCTGCCATTGACTTCTACACGGCCGTGGCAGGTTTGAGATGATGTACTCTTTTATTTTGACTTTTAGCAGCATCAGAGTTTAATAAATCATGGGGGAAAAAGCTTCCCTCTGAAAAATGTTCTCCTTTGAAACTCAGACTAGAAAAAAATCAGACTTTAATACAGTAAATTTAAAATTGCTGGTTTTAGCAAAAAACTTGAATTACAGTAAAAAAAACTTGAATTCAAATGTTGCTAAATTAGCCCCTTAAAGGAGAACAAAACCTAAAAATTAATATGGTTAAAAATGCTGTATTTTACCTTCTCAACTTATTACACCAGTCTAAGGTGCCCCCACCCTGGGGCATCTTCAGAGACACAGATCTTTACTACTAAAGGGCTATGGTTGCCTTGGTGAAGGAAAAGAAGGAAAAGGAGGAGTTTATAGCGTCGCACAATCCCTCTAAAAATTATTAAACATGTTAAGGGATTTCCTTTGAGAGTGACTCATAGTCAGAAGGTGCGGCAAACACCAATCTTTCTTTTTCATCTATGGTTGCCTTGGTCTGCTAAAGAAGCCAAACCATAATGCACAATTCTCCTACCTTACTACTTCAGTTAATTAGTTTTCCTTTACGTTTTTTCCTGCTTGCTTGGTTTATAGACAAGGTTTATTGAACTGTTGATCTTTGTCTACCGCAATAGTCAGTTTCCCTGGGTCTGTCCATATGTATGCAAGTGAAATTATACAATTGTACATTATACAATTGTACACCCTCTGTTCAGTAGTTTTTGCAAAACCCCAGCTGTATAGTATTTAGGCTGCCTGATGAAAAGAGGCTCTGCTTTGAGCTAGAAAAAGAACAGAAAGTAATATCTATGAACATTTGGAAGCTGGAAAAAGTAAATAAAGAGTGAAAGCTCAACATGTGGACTGGATTAATAAAGCCATGGTATAAAATCTAGGCATCCCTGGACTAGAAAAAAAAACAATTGGCATGCTGAAAGACATATTCAGACGGCTCTAGTTGACTAGTGTTGCCATAAAAGATGCAGACACGTTGAAAGTGCCTGTGATACTAAAATAAATATCGCTGTTTCATCAATGAAAGTGTTCATTTGTTTACTAGTATATGTGATATGTAACAGATTCATACTATGAATGTGTTGTTACTTGAGCTAGGTTATACTTGAGATATGTTTCCATTCCTTGTTCTTTCTAAAAGTAATATTATACAGACTTTGAATTCTGCTAATAGTACGGTTAGCCCCAGCTCTAAAATATACATTGCTTTAAAGTTATTGCATCTTATAACAGATAAGGCAACTCTAAGTAGGATTTTCATAATTAATTACAAATACAAGAGTTTCCTCCAATATCATCCCTGCCACTAGCTTGCCGATACAGGTACGGGACCTGTTATCCAGAATGCTCGGGGACCTGGAGTTTTCCCGGATAACAGATCTCTACGTAATTTGGATCTTCATACTTTAATACTTGATAGATGAGATATGTAGCTTTATGGATAAATTAGATAGATAGATATGATAGATAGATAGATAGATAGATAGATAGATAGATAGATAGATAGATAGATAGATAGATAGATAGATATGATAGACAGACAGACAGACAGACAGATAGATAGATAGACAGATAGAAATGATAGATAGACAGACAGACAGATAGAGATAAATAGATGATTAGATAGATAGATAGATAGATAGATAGATAGATAGATAGATAGATAGATAGTAATAGATAGATAGATAGATATATAGAAATGATAGATAGACAGACAGACAGACAGATAGAGATAGATAGATGATTAGATAGATAGATAGATAGATAGACAGACAGACAGACAGATAGATAGAGATAGATAGATGATTAGATAGATGATTAGATAGATAGATAGATAGTAATAGATAGATAGATATATAGAAATGATAGATAGACAGACAGACAGACAGATAGAGATAGATAGATGATTAGATAGATAGATAGACAGACAGATAGAGATAGTTAGATGATTAGATAGATAGATAGATAGATAGATAGATAGGAGAGAGGAAAACTCCTGTTGGTCCTAGTGTCAGTGGGCCCTCTTGCTTCTAGCCTGTTTCACGGCCATTCCCTATTTCTTTATGGTGGAAATTTCCACATTTTGCCACCGGCGAATAAATTCACAAAAATGCTGCAACAATTCGCCATGTCAATTTTGACACCGATGACAATTTAACACACACCCAAAATAGGGGCACGTCAAATTATCACCAGCGTCAAAATTGTCATCAGCATCAATTTTGACACCCGCAAATTAATGCCGCCATCAAAATGTACGTTTTGTGAATTTCTCGCTGTTTCGCAAGTTTGGCAGGAAATTCTGGAATTTTTTGGCGAAGCAAAACGGGGCAAATTTGTCCATTACTATTAATAATGGAATAATATAGTAAACAGATAATAAATTAAAATAATAAATGGAGGAAAGGAGGAATAATAGTTTGGAAAGTGGGTCCACAGTCTAAGGTTTTCTGGTGGGAGCTGGCATCCCAGTCTGACACAAAGGAAAGGTAGATAGATGACAGACAGATAGATCATTTTAACAACCTGAACAATTACAGAATTATTATTATTAGTGTTATTTAGCCCAGAGTCAGTGCACTAAAGAACTCCCCACTGCTATAAAGGTTAACGATTTGTCTGAACAGCAGAGGTGCTTTTAGGAGCGGATTGTAAGCAGAATATTTTCCCCACATGGCTAGAGTTCTCAGTCACCAGACTGTTGACAGCACAGTTTGGCCGCGATGTTCTTGACAGGAATTTTTATTTACAGAAGTTTCATTTGTAAAATGAAAATCATGTGCTCAGAATGCAAAGAGGTTTGGTGTATAACAGCAATGAAGTGAGTTACTGAACGATAAAACGTTAATGACAGACAGGGTAGATGTATAATATAGAAAATGAGCAAAATCAGTGCCAACATTTACTATTGGGAGATATCATTTGGTGATATTATGTTGGCTGATACTTACATCTTTACACCCCAGCTTAGAGTCCTGCAGCGGGTCGAATGCCTGCAAAAACCTGCGGTACCATGCGGGTTGCAGGTATAGGTTTCTAGAGCTGGTATAGACACGGTTGGCAGTTCTCCAGGTTTGCGGGTGGCAGATCAGGTCGGAGGTCTTCTCAATAGCGAGTTTCACTCTTTTTTTCTGATCACGCCTACTTCCGATCATGTCACTTCTGGGTTTACAATGGAAGCACATCCTTTTTTTTTCTGATCACACCTAATTCCGATGAAGTCACTTCCTGTTTACAATGACAGAACTTCCTGATTCTTGATGGTCAATGGGTCTCGGATTACAGAACGCATTTTAGGACATAATCAGGAGAACTCACGCTCCTGTATGTGGTCTCTTAAAGAAGAATTATGCAGTCACAGCTCACTGCTGCCCACATTTGCTGTTGCAGTCTCGCCCTCGTGACTCATTCCACAGCCCTCCCTCCTCAGTCCTCATTCAGCCTTCCCTCAGTCCTCAGACTTCCGTCCTCAGCCCTCATTACAAAATTCCTCCGCCCTCAGCCCTCCCACCTCAGCTATCAGTCCTCCCTCCTCAACCGTCCGTGCTCAGATCTCAGCTCGTAAGACAGGGTGATAGCTGAGGAGGGAGGGCTGAGAGCTGAGGTGGGAGGATTGAGACCTGAAGAGGCAGGGCTGAGGACAGAGGGCTTTTGTAATGAGGGCTAAGGAGGGAAGTCTGAGGACCGAGGAGGGAGGTCTGAGGAATGAGTCACGAGGAGGGACATTGCAAGAGCACATGTGCATGTGTGTAGTCTTGGTCTTGCTTAAAGATGTTTAACAAAATTACAAGATGACAACCCCAGGAGGCCAAGTTTGAAAACATAAATCATTTGCTTGATTAGACTTCTGGTGCAGTAAGTTCATGTATATGTTTAATATGCAAAGTCTCTGTGTTTCACACTTTATGGTCATATTACAGTATATTTAAATCTTAAGCATCTTAAAGGGATCCTGTCATGGGAAAACATTTTTTTTTTTCAAAATGCATCAGTAAATAGTGCTGTTCCAGAAGAATTCTGAACTGAAATCCATTTCTCAAAAGAGCAAACACATTTTATTATATTTCATTTTGAAATCTGACATGGGGCTAGACATTTTGTCAGTTTCCCAGCTGCCCCAAGTCATGTGACTTGTGCTCTGATAAACTTCAGTCACTCTTTACTGCTGTACTGCAAGTTGGAGTGATATCACCCCTCCCTTTCCCCCACCCAGCAGCCTAACAACAGAACAATGGGAAGGTAACCAGATAACAGCTCCCTAACACAAGAGAACAGCTGACTGGTAGATCTAAAAACAGCACTCAGTAGTAAAAACCCATGTCCCACTGTGTACTATTCAGTTACATTGAGAAAGAAAAACAACAAAATTAAACGAAGACCCCAGTGTTCTGAATAACAGGTCCCATACCTGTACAAGTTTCATTATAGGGCTTCAGCATACAGTATGTCTGCACTATATAATAACAAGGACATCATTATGCACAGGCATAAACTGGGTAGAAATCTCTTTCGACGTAATGATATCTAACATCTTGAGAGCTGGAAATGTAATGTTGGAAATTCTATTTGACAGGATCATATTGAACAAAGTTGCATTTTGTCCCTTTCATGAATATCTTTTTACTTAATGCATGTCCTCGCTACTAGTGCAGAAAAATACCTCTGGGAGTACATACTACAAAGGCTCCTTTGTTACAATCCAATATACAGGGGGGCAACCTGTGACCGAGCACTGGCACCAAACAAATACATTTGACTTTGGACAAACAGGTTTCTATCGTTGACACAAGACATGGAGAAAACCCCATTTAGACAAATTTTATATAAACGCAAAATCTTAACCAGACTGCACATACACTTGTAACTCCTTAGAGAGCTTAACTCTGTTTCTGCATTGCCTGGAAGAAAGCCAAAGTGTTGGTTGGTGGGGAAAAATGTAATATCTAAAACACATATAGACTTACATTGGAAGTAGCAGAGCTGTTTGTTTCATATGTCTAATAGAGATGGCATATGTATTTAGCAGAGGGGTTTAAACATTGGGGGGGGCTTCTTTTAAATTTTAGTTTAATTTTTTTTTCAAATATACAGTATAGTAACCTAAGGGTGAATATGTAATTAAAGGGGTAGGTCATTGAAATGAACTTTTAGTAAGATGAAGAGAGGGATATTTGAGACAATTTGCAATTGGTTTTCATTTTTTTTAATATTTGTGGTTTCTCAGTTACTTAGCTTTTTATTCAGCAGCTCTCCTGTTTGCAATTTCAGCCATTTGGTTGATGACTCTAGCAATAGTGATGGGCGAATTTATTCGCCGGGGGCGAATTCGCGAAACGGCAGGAAAAATTCGCGGGTAAAAATTTGCCGCCAAAAACGAGTCGCGCGTCGTTTTTGACGCGACGTGCCGAAAACGACGAGACTCGTTTCGCGAATTTTTCGCCAATTTTTCGGCGAAGCGAAACGCGGCCGTTTCGCCCATCACTATCTAGCAACCATTCATTGATTTAAATAAGAGACTGGAATATGAATTTGAGAGGCCTGAATAGAAAGAGGAGTAATATAAAATAGCATTAACAATACATTTGTAGCCTTAGAGAGCATTTGTCAGTGACCTCCCATTTGAAAAACTGGAAACAGTCAGAAGAAGAAGTAATAAAAAGTAGCAACAATACATTTGTAGCCTTTCAGGGCATTTGTTTTTAGATGGGGTCAGTGACCCCCCATTTGAAAGCTGGAAAGAGACAGAAGGCAGATAATCAAAAAATTAATAATGAGGACAAACTTAAAAGATTCTTAGAATAAGCTATTCAATAACATACTAAAAGTTAACTTAAAGGGATCCTGTCATGGGAAAAAAGAATTTCAAAATGCATCTGTAAATAGTGCTGTTCCAGAAGAATTCTTCACTGAAATCCATTTCTCAAAAGAGCAAACAGATTTTTTTATATTTCATTTTGAAATCTGACATGGGCTAGACATTTTGTCAATTTCCCAGCTGCCCCAAGTCATGTGATATCACTACTCCCTTCCCACCCACCCACCCACCCCCAGCAGCCTAACAACAGAGCAATGGGAAGGTAACCAGATAACATCTCCTTAACACAAGATAACAGCTGCCTGGTAGATCTAAGAACAGCACTCAATAGTAAAACCCATGTCCCACTGCGTACTATTCAGTTACATTGAGAAGGAAAAACAACAGCCTGCCAGAAAGCAGTTCCCTCCTAAAGTGCTGGCACGTCACATGACCAGGGGCAGCTGGGAAATTGACAAAATGGCTAGCCCCATGTCAGATTTCAAAACTGAATATAAAAAAATCTGTTTGCTCTTTTGAGAAATGGATTTCAGTGCAGAAGTCTATTGGAGCAGCGCTATTAACTGATGCGTTTTTAAAAAAAACATGTTTTCCCAAAACAGTTTATCCTTAAAAGGTGAACCATCCATGTAATGTATACTGTTTAAGATTACATTTTCTTTCATTAGGGTGAATTTTTATTTTTGGGTTAATGTCCACTTTGAAGAACTTTTTGGCATTTTTTAAAGCTATCACCTTGCCTCCATCAGCCTCCTTCTTATTCTTCCCTTATTTACCTCTTATCTTTTTTAGAATTCTCAGCTTGTGTTTGGGTCCTTGCACTATCCCTAAGTCTAACATCACTGAAAAGGTGTTGCCCTCTAGCAAAAACAAGGTGGGCTGTTACAGGGAATGACACATTTCACTTTTTAATCCTTCAAAGAACATGTATTTTTGCTATAAAACATTCTTCGTTATGGCTGGTGCACCACATAAACTTTTTTTATAAACAGATCAAGGAGGCCCTGGGAACCTTCTAATGTTTTCTGAGTCATGGACATTGACAAATATCATAGGCCAGCAAAATATAGGCTTGATTTGTTTTTGTACAAATTTCCCATTCCCTTCCATTTTTCTCAATATTATTCTCAGTTACAAGGCTGAAGGCTGATTAATTCTCCCATATGCCAAATGTCACATGGACATAAAATGTTAACTTTATACTTTTATAGAAAAACATTTCATCAGTCAAATTAATCAAAAACAGAAATAGCTTGCAGCTTTTTAAAAAATGTATAAACAAATATGAAAACCAAAACCAAAGTCCCACTCGGTCTGTGTATTTGGTTTAGATTTCCCGATAAGTGACTTTTGGAGAGGATGCAAGACTGATATAAAATAAATATGGGGTTGAGATGAGCGATAAGGTAGAAAAGGTTTTTTTGAAAGACAAAACAACAAATAATGTTACACGGTCACGTCAAATACAAGAAAACATGTTCTTTGAAATGTTGTTGAACCAGGAACAAGATCTGAGGAGTAAACGGAAGCAAAGTCATAGGCAATTTACTGGATACACCAAGTTCTGTAGTGTAAACCTCAAATAAATTATAAATAGAACAACTTTTTTAAATAGGGAATACCAACGCCAGAACGCAATGCCAGAATCATTTCACCCCTGTTTAGATACTGTAATACTAAAACCATTGCTTTATAAATAGTTTATCTTCCATGATCAATAGGCCCAACACCCGAAAGGTAAGGTGAATAGCATCTGTCATGGATATATACAAGATTTTTCATATAAACGAATGTAGACACAAGGGGTCATTATGCCCATGAATGATTATTAGACATCAATGTCCAGTGAATAGTTACAAGCCACACCTCATATTGCCTTGGCCATGCTGCTTAGCATTGGGACAGGGCTTCTTTTTAGCCTTTCCCACAACACTGCTCCTTAAGCTGTGCATTTTTTTACAAATAGTGTCAATGTGTTCTTCATAACCCAATAGCTTAGAGGCCTCTTTTTTGGCTGGAGGGAGACTGAGCAGTATAGTCACTAAAATATCCCCTCCACTGCTCCTTTAAGATGAAGTTCATTGTTCCTCTCACTTTGTTAAAATATTTCAGAAAGCAAGACCAACTGTTCAAGAAACTGTATACCCTTCTAATAATTATTGGGTACTGGGATTTATGTTTGCATTTTGTCACACAAATGCTTCAAGATTTTGAGAAGCTTTACAATTGTTAATGCTAATCCTCTTATAGTAAAAGTGGAGATAGAAATAGAAACAGAGCCTACAACTGATAAATGAATTGTAGGACTTGAGATGTCTTTCCTCCATGTGTCAGTCCATCAGCTTTCTCTTGTCATAAGTCACAATCACAAAACATGAGGGGAGGGGGCTTGGTTGGTGGTTGAATACTCAACGGGGTAAATTTATCAAAGAGTGACGTTCCGCCACTAGAGGGAAATTCCGCCGCTCTCCATTAATTTCTATGGGATTTTGAAAGGCGTATTTATCAATGGGGGAAGTGAAAGTTCACCCTTTGATAAATACGCCTTTAAAAATCCCATAGAAATGAATGGAGAGCGGCGGAATTTCCCTCTAGTGGCGGAACATCACTCTTAACTTCACTCTTTCATAAATATACCCCAACATTTTAAAGTGTACACCATTGTACCCTTTTAATAAATACTGTTTCTAATTAAATACTCCTTAAAAAGTAATGTCTGTATTGGCAATCTTGTTTATTCATGTCAGCTTTAGTGCCCCAGTTAGTTAAACTATGACCTCCTTTGCTTAACCCATCCATTGTTTTTTCCCTAAACACAATCCTTGTCTTATACTAATCAGGGTTCTCGGAAAAAAGTGATTAAAAATGTAGAAAAATATATTTTCAGGAAATATTGAAACTGATTTTGGGTTCTTAGATTTGTGTTAATTAGAGGAAAATGTTAAAACTGTCACCATAAAACTAAGGTTAAACTGTTACAATCTCCCAGACAGGGGAATGCTCTTGTTTTACTCAACAAAAACGCCTGTGAAGCCTTTTCCATTGCCTAAATTGTTAAATATAAAGTCCTTTAAACTACAGCCTGAAAGGTTATTGTTGGTCTTCTGGTAGTATCCTCAGAACATATGGAATGAGCAACAGCCATGCCAGAAACATGATTGGCTGAAGGGGGATATAAGTATATACTGTATATACATCCAGCCTTGGCTACTTTATAAACCTGGCAGAAATAGTGAGAGGTCAGTCAGTGCAAGGATTGTGTATATCTGGTCTATGCCTTGTTTGTGCCTAATCTTGTCCTGGATACCCTCACATTCTTGTGTTCCATGTAACATGCATTAGCAGGAGTGAATCCAGGACATTTTGGTACAAAGCGGTGCAGGGTACTTCAGGATTTAAGCTTCAAAGAACACCATACATTGTTTTAATCAAGCATAACATATCTATTCATTGTGTTGTATTGTATATGTTGTATTGTATATTTCCTCCATAATCAGCATAAAAATGATATTTTCTGTAGAGGTTATTGATAAAAATATCAGCACTCATTAAGCAGAAAACAGGGAACACTTAACATTCGGCCAGTCCGTCTCTATAAATATATTTATCCAATGCTGTTTTAATAGTGAAATTAATGTAATTATTTTATCTGGGCCAATAAATACTCCTATTATGTTTGAATAAATGATTTCCAGGTCTGTCTGTTATAAAATATATACCCTTTTACAGTCACAGAAGGTCCTGAGAATAGGGAGAGACATAGGCAGTCTCATTTAGGAAGTATGGGGCAAGATGCAAAGTGCATAAGGCAGTGCAGAGTGGAATATTATTTGCACTTTTCACCCAGCATTCTTTGTTGAACACTTTTATTCAGGTATGGAATGCAAAACCATGTGCCTGTCTCAGGCACTGTCTATTTTTAGCATTACATCTAACATCTAAGAGGAGCAAAGTGCTACAGAGCCCCAGGGGGTTAGGGGGTTAAAGGGGTTTGTTGTGTGTAGCCTAGGATGAGTTTGTTTTTTCCACTATTTGGTCTCTTAGCGTCCTCTAGTGTATTTGTAAAGTGTAATCATGTCCCCTCGCAAGCGCCTTTTTTCCAGAGAAAACAACCCCAACCTCGACAGTCTACCGTCATAATTTAAGTCTTCCATTCCTCTAACCAGTTTAATTGCACGTCTCTGCAGTCTCCAGCTTCTTCAAAGGAAGAAGATGCAGCGGGAGTCCCCGCCGAGGGGGCAGCAGACGTCCCTGCCATCCCCCCACTGGACCACCAGGGTAGGTTTCTTACAGTATGGTAGGCTCACCAGGGTTTGGTAGAAAAGGTGCAGTCTGCTGCAGAGGTAGAAAAGGCATCCTTGTCGCCATTTGTTATGTTTGGTAGCCGAGGAGGAGGAGAGTATAACAGTGCTTTATTAGCAGGTTCATGTAGCCATTACACAACAGCAGTAACTTCTTACTTTCACTTTCAAGCTGTACAGAAAGTCCTGTGTATGCACAGTGCCACCTGCAGGCCATTTGTATAAACACCACAGGGTTGTTCACCTTCAAACAACTAGTTGTTTTCAGAGAGAGCACCACAAATAACAACTTTTTCCAATCACTGTCTATTTTCTATTTGTAACCGTTTTTCTAATTTTTCACCTTCTAAACTAACCTTTGCCACCTGTCGTATTTACATGCACACACACAAGCCTTTTACTATGCCTTGTTAAAAGTTGCTGTTGATGTACATGTACATGATGTACATGAAACATGTAATTTTGCTCTGTGGGCATAATAAACAAAAAAATATTCTTATACAGTATCCTTTAAAATAAAATAAGGCTAGAAATGCTGTATTTTGTATACTAAATATAAATATGAACTTACTGCACAACAAGCCTAATCAAACAAATGATTTATGCTTTCAAAGTTGGCCACAGGGGGCTGTCATCTTGTAATTTTGTTATACATCTTTGCAAGACACATTTTTTAATTAAAGTATATTGGAGATAGATTTCTTTTTCATTAAAGAAAGTAAAAATGGGATTTTATTTCTTTGCCTTTCCTTGCCCTTTAAAGAGGAAATACTCAGAAAGTCAAATTGGGTTACAATTCAGAATGCACAAAGATTCTGAACTGTAATTGATCATGTTTGCTCTTTGCTTTATGTTTTTATTCCTGCATAAATTTGACATCATGGGTTTTGTGTCTTTAATACATTTAAAGAACATTGCATCTTTAAGGACATTTTTGTAACTGTCTTTTGATTAGCTATGTTCCTCCTTAAATTCCCCCTAGAGGGCTAGTGGGCCACTTTTGTCAGTGTACATAGATAATGATTTATTGTTCCTCAAGCTGAGGGTCTGGTGCAGCAGGATCACTGCTTCCACTTGGTGAGTTATCTACCTTGGTTACCTGTAGCGCCTCTTTACTTTCTTCATAAAAGAATACTTGGCCCACAGAGAACAAGTGGCTCCTACTGATCACCCCGTGTTACATTAAACGTATGGGTGCAAGAAGCCTAAAAAGCCAGTCTCTGGGTTGTCTGTTCTTCAAACACCTGTTATTGGCACATACTATACCTCTAAGTCTAAACCTCATTTTGCAAAGCTCAACATACATTGTGGCCGCTATGTAAATCAAAGTCTTATGCTTAACGAAAACCTCAGGGTTTATGCATGGTTATGATTAAATCCCATTCAACAAGTACTGTATTTATTTTAAATAATTCAATTAGTTGACTGAATGAAGACTTTACCCCTAGGCATTTACCACAACAAGTCACTTTCCTATTGATTTAAACTCTATTCCGATCACCCACAGCAACCGCATGTCTCGTTCCTATAAACAATAATAAGTCGACTTCCTTCCTCCTCGAGCCTCTTTTGGCGAGAGATGTTTGAGAGAGGACTAGTTAAACAATTTTGCGGGGCTGTGACTTATGAAAACAGAGGAATGAAGAAAGCTTAGAGGGGTATGCTTTAAAATATCAGCACTTTCTCACTATCTTGTTTGCTTAAAGAACAACGAAACACAATATTCCTTGTACGTTCTCTGGCGTTAATTGGAAATGTCAGGGAAGTTGTGGAGGTTTGGAATTTGAGAGTTCATTTTATTATGACAGCAAATTATGTTTTTTATTTATATGGGAATATATTTAGAAAGACTTGTGTTCCGTAAAAGGAACGCACTGTCTTCAAAGACTATCACCCAAATGGTAAAACATGCCACAGCATTTTTTTGGGACTTCCAACTCCTATCTTTTCTTTTGAACTTGTGAAGTCTAGCGTAAGTGGTAACTGTTATGTTTGGTAGCCGAGGATAAGGAGAGTATAACAGTGCTTTATTAGCAGGTCATGCAGCCAGAAAATATCCTTTGGTAGTATAGAAACAGCTGAACCTGTATCAAGCATCAGATTAATGG
>CM044444.1:20676225-20703306 GCA_024363595.1 Xenopus borealis
CCTGGAGTAAGGGTGCGAAGTTGCGCAAGTCTATTTACTTCGCTAGTGTAAATTCGCAAGAGCCAGTGTTAGCGAATTTGCGAAGTTCCGATTTGACGTAACGCTGGCGAATTATCGCTAGCGTTAGACGCTTCGCGTTTTAGTGAATTTGCCCCTATGGGAGGCAGCCTTTCAATAATTCTGAACTTTCTGGATAACAGGTTTCTGGATAACAGGTTTCTGGATAACAGATCCCACACCTGTATAGATCTATCCATTTGAATAAAGAATCTCCCCACACTTGATTTGAAAGAGCTCAAAATTACCATTATTTTGAGGGAAACCCCCACAAGATGAGATACCGTTCATCTTTTAGTCAGTGATGTACCTAATTGCATCCCCACCCCAAAAAAAAAAATCTTTGGAGGGGACAGTGCAAAGCAATTCCTACCTGCCCTCCCTCCGCCCACTTCCCCAACTACCCACCTTCCCATTGTCCTGCCCACGTGTAACCTCCTCCCAACTCACAGGTATAGTGTGGCTGGGGAGGGGGACAATTCTTTAGAATTCTTTTCTGTAGAGGAAGCAGATCCTAGGGTTCGGGCCACCCTCAAATGTGGGGTCTTCTTCCTAGATTTACACCACTGCTTGGTGTTATGTGTAATGTTCTACGGTGCTTGCAATATATATATATATATATATATATATATATATATATATATAAAATCTATAGGAGGCAGAACACCCCAGTCTAGTTAAGGGGGTAGTAGAAACACACTAGTTGCGATTATCAGAGCAGTTTGTAAAACATTCATGACACAGGCATCGTGATTTAATTGGCCCCCAGTGGCGGAACTACTGGGCGTGAGGGGGAGTGATTGGGCCAGGGACCACACCATCTTAGGGCCCCCCAACAGCTTGTGCACACTGAATCTGGCCCGATAATTGCGTAGGGAGGGGACCCAGCTGAGCCTTCCCACTCCAGGGCCCACCCCCCTCTAGTTACATTACCGCTGGCCCCTACCTCCATAAACCAACCCCACCATCCCATTTGTCAAGTTATTTAAATTTTATAAATATTTTATTATTGACCTGATTTGAAACTCCCATAGTGTCATTAATTCCCAGTTCCTGGTTTAGATTTTCCAGGGCCCCCTTTTCTGTTTTTTGGAAAACAAACTATTTTTAATTTTGAGCTGCTACATATATCATAATTGGTAAGATACATCATAAATATTGCATGAGTTATACTGACCCATAGCAGGAAGCATTCGTGGTTTGAAAGCAAGCTTCAGATTGGTCTTTGCAGGTTATTATAGTTGGTGCAACCTTTGAGACCTTTATCAAAATTCGCCAATAAGTATCTAATAATACAAAAATGCTATGTGGCCGATTTAGGAACACAAGTGCTAAATTGCATACGTGCATTTGCCAGTAGCTACCAGTCAGCAAATAGTCTTCGACAAGAGGATTTAAAATGAAAGCAAAGACCCAACTGTGTTCATAAATGAGCATCATGTTTTAAATTTTCCACTTTAAACAGTAAAGAAGAAAGGCACTTAGCTGGCTATAGACACAGGACAACAGTGTATGTTTTCACTATACACAATATTTAACTTCAGGTATTTTTGCCATTAGGACTTCTATATGATGAGGAGAGAAGGGGCATGTGAAGCACCTGGAGACCCGCACCGAGTGGAAGCTATAGGGGATGCCAGTGGTTTTCGTTTTGCAACAGCTAGAGGGATGCAATAGATTAACTTCATTTTTTTTTCATCCTTAGATTGGGGCCCTGTCTTTCCAGAATGACTTCGGGGCCCTTTCTTTTTTGTAAGCAATGAGTGATGGGTTTCTGCTCCACTAACACTAGCACAGCATAAAACACATAATACATATTCATTCAGTTAAGCTAAAATGATTCTTCAGGCAGAAATAAAATTAGAATTAGGGCAATACCTGTCAAATAAATATCTGGAATGAGAAATAATATTTGGTTTCACTTCTCACATGTGATATTCTATTAGATGACAGCTAATAGACTTGCTCGTGTGTAATTATCAGCAGACGTCTCCCGAGGTGCTAATTCTTTCTTCTTTTCAATGTAATTAAATACCACAGTGTTCCCTCTGCTGAGGAAAAATGCTACATTTTATACATAACTCATCAAATATTAGTTTTTTTTTCTCCACAGCTACTTCTGTACTGGTATTGTGCAATCACAGGCCTGCTACAGATTGCAAATCAATTAGTACACACTGAGCCACATGAATGGCAACAGTCGGAGATACAAAAACTGCTTCACATTTTTGTTATATGGCCTTTTGGTTTCAATTTCTTTGCTGAAAAATATATATACAAATTTGGTGTGCCTGAAAAAAACACAGAAAAACACTATTACTGCAGCTTTGTGATTCTTTGTGCAAAGTTAAATGGCTGCTATTAATAAACTTGTTTAATGTTACATAATGATTTTAATTGCAGGTCAGATCACTTTTAATGGTCCATTTGTTCAGCCAACCACAACCTGTGCATTTACCTTAAAGGACTAAACCCTAAAAATGAAAAAGCTTATGTTTTATATACTGAATGTATTGCACCAGTCTAAAGTTTCAGCTTGTCAACAGCAGCAATGATCCAGGACTTCAAACTTGTCACAGGGGGTCACCATCTTGGAAAGTGTCTGTGACACTCACATGCTCAGTGGGCTCTGAGTAGCTGTTGAGAAGCTAAGCTTAGGGGTTGTTACAAATTTACCAGCAGAAAATAAGGTTGGTCTGTAATATAAGCTGATGTTACAAGGCTGATAATTAAATTTTTATGCTAATTGCACTGGTATCCGTTCTTCCATGTAGTAATTATCTGTATTAATTACTAATCAGCCTTATACTGTGACATTTCTATTCTATGTGTACTGTATATTGTGAGTGGGTCCCTAAGCTCAGTAAGTGACAGCAGCACAGAGCATGTGAATCAGTGAATCAGAAAAGAAGATGGGGAGCTACTGGGGCATCTACTGGGGAGACACAGATCTTTACTGCTAAAGGGCTGTAGTTGCCTCAGGCTTTTAAAGAAGCACAAAACATAATGTACAACATTCCTACCTAATTCTTTAGTTTATCTTTCCTTGTCCTTTAACTGTCATTGGTTCCTTCCTTTATAATCTAGATTGTTGAGTAACTGGATCTTATATCATACATTACCCATTATTAATGCCAGCACTTTGTTTAAATGCCCTGTGTCTTAGGAGGCTAGGATTTCTTGTTAAAAAACAAAAGGTATTCTGTAATTTTTCAGGATAACCTTTGCCAGTGTAAAGAGCTGATTATTCATGATGTCATATGTCTACAAAAGTAAGATTATAAGCTAAATCTACTGCCACCTTTGCTGCATGTCCTCACAATGCTCAGAATACTAGTTGGCGAAAATGGGTTTAGGGAGTGAGAGTAAGTGCCTGACAAACAGCATTACAACTTTGTCCTAGATCTCAACACCACCACTCACAATACACACCACTGTGTTGTAACCCCCATCTTAAACATTTAAATATGCTATCAGATCCACACTGATTGGCACAATGCAATGTTAAGTACGTTGATGACATATTAGTGGATGGCACCCTAATGTACTATCAGGATCTTAAGTTATAATTCTCACTCCCTAGCAGTTTGGGCAAACACCAATAGACACAACCGCAAGGGGAACAGAGTTAATGATGTACAGTCAGAACCTTGTAAACCCTCTCTCAAATTTTTACAATTAATACTGATGGCAAGTATATGTTTGATAAACTGTACACTAAGTGGCAGATTACAATAGAGCACTGGGAAGATATAGTAGACTCTACCTTTGACAGGATCATTGATAGTAAAGACAGAATGACACAATTAAAGTAACTTCATAGGGTGTACCGCTGTCCACAAAGACTCCACAATATGAACCCTAGCTTCACTCAATAATGTCCCAGGTGACAACACTCCCCACATGAAATGGGAATGCACTGGAATAAAATCATTCCGTAATCAATTAATGTAGATGATTAGTGGCATATCCAGCTCCCAATGGACCCTAAAGTACTTTACTAAACCTATTAGAGGGGGTGTCACCTAGAAGGGCACAACGTATGCTAGTCTCCATATTATGTATGCATGCCAAAAAAGTGATTGCAATGCACTGGAAATCCAGTGGAAGGTCATCTATATGCGTATGGGAGCAATTGATAGAGAAAGCTATTCCTCTGTATAAGCTTACATGTATGAGAAGGGGCTGTTCTGACAAATGTAAGAAAGTATGAGAGTTGTGGATAGATATCTATCCAGAAGTGGATTAAAACCTTTATATTTGGAAGGAATGTACAACAGTAATAGGTCATTTTTGATTTTGATTCAACCAACTCCTTAGTGCCAAACCAAACCTGAACCCTTACCCCTGTAATCAATATAAGGCACTAGGTTTGCCCAGGGGCAGTAACACATGGCAACCAATAAGAAGCTTGTATTTAAACAGGTGACTAGTGAATGCTGCCTGCTGTGCAATGTGGATTTAAGTAGGTTCTACATTGTCACTTAAGAGACAAGGTTGAAGCCTCTGAGGAAGTCGAAGCCTACGAAATGCATAAGTCAGAACATCTGACATCATCAGAAAACGCTGGTCGTGGTCAGAAATAATTAGGGATGCACCGAATCCATAATTTGGTTCGGTATTCGGCCAGGATTCGGCCATTTTCAGCAGGATTCGGATTCTGGCTGAACCAAATCATGTGACTATTTGTGACAAAACAAGTAAAAAAATTTTTTGCTGCGATCTGCGTGCACAGCACACTTTTACCCTCCCCCTCGCTAATTTGTATATGCAAATTAGGGTTCGGATTCAGTTCAGTATTTGGTCAAATCTTTCGCACTGGATTCAGGGTTTGGCCGAATCCAAAATAGTGTATTCGGTGCATCCCTAGAAATAACCTAACCCGGAGTATCTTTATGCAACTAAAGTGGTGGTGAAGCAGACTTCAGGGAACATAGGGAACATATCAATTTTTCCCAGTTATGGAGATGACCTGATTAGTGTAATAGGTTATGGTGGTCCCCTATGCTAGAGTTACAGATGGTTATTCTATTGCAGAACATCTCATGTTTTTTTATGAAGTCCCACATGGTGGTAGGCACTCAAGTGTCTCAGATGTCCTTCTACATATACCACACATAAGCCCATACCCATGCATGCAGTAAAGGATCTACTTACCAAAATCACTTGCACAAAGTTGCACCCTCATTGTTTCAGACTTCTGTTCTATCTCACACTGAGTACAGATCTTGGTCACTGCAATAACAAAAAGACAGATGATCAGTGGGTTCCTACAGAAAGCATAGAATTTATAATAAAAGTTCCACAATGCTGTGCAGCAGGAAAGCCAGACATTTGCAGCTGGTTTCCTTAATATGAAATAGTTGGCTCATTGTTTAATTTATTAGCCGCCATTTTTACATAATGCATGGCACAGGCTGCAGGACACACAACTGCTGTTGTATATCCATTTACTAAATGTGTTCACTAGAGACTAGAGCTGTGCCACATTAAAGGTCACTTAACTTGCTTTGAAAGCATGCAGTCTGTTCAAAATAACTATTCAGCTGTGGTTGTTGTTTTTCTGAAAATCAATCAGAATCTGGCTCTTTTTGGTGGTCTTTTTAAAAGCATTTTTTTGGCTTCAGAGTTATTATAATGAGCAGTGGAAAAAAACAGAAAGATAAAGACTTAGAAACTTAGGGGCAGATTTACTAAGGGTTGAATTGTCGAGTGCTTTTAGCCCTCCAATTCGACTGGCGAATATTCGGCAAATAATATTTGCCAAAATTGAATAAAATATTAATTTTAAGCGCGTTTTCAACTATTCGTCAGAATCGTACGATCGGACGATTCTATGAAAAGTCGCAGAAAAAACGTTTGAATATTTGCCAAAATCGTACGAATCGAACGTTCGAAGTGTTCGATCGTACAATTGAAATTCAGCAAAAGACTATGGGGGATTCCCATAGGCTTCTACTGCAATTCGGTAGGTTCAATCTGGCGAAGTAGTCAGTCGAATAAAAATTTAAAGGGCAAGTTCTTCGACTGGCGAATAGTCAAACGATTATTCGATGCGACCGAATATTCAATATTTGATAGTCGAAAATACTTAATGTGCATATTCGAATAGTCGCACAATCTAATAGAGACTATTCGAGCAAATATTTGCATGAATTTAGTAAATCTGCCCCTTAGACATTCTATAGTTAGATGGGAGTAAGGGTGCTTTTGGGTCAGACCCCATAGAACTTTGCAGTGATGGGAGAACTGAGAAGGGGCTTCCCTTGAATAATTAATCTTCATGATCATCATAAGGGTTATTGCCCGCTTTTACTAAAGCTAATGGGAAAATTAGCAGCTGTATGTGTTAGGATGAGTCAGGATTTTCTGAATCTAATCTGATTTGTTTCCAGAGACACAAAGTAAGAAAAGAGCATTTGTGGAGAAAAATCATGGGTCACCTACGACCTCCCCCAGATTTTTTATTTTTTTTTTAATGTTGGGGGGTGGAGCCTGTGCCATTTAATTTAATTTAAGCTCCTGAATCAGATAGACTATAACTCATTGGCACAAAGCTTTCTACAACCTGTAAATATAGCCTCATTACCCCCAGAAGGGCACCATTGCGCTCACTGTCTCGCCAGACTGCAGAATAACCACAACAAACCATGGTATCATAAAGATACCATGGCAGAATATCCCCAAAAATGCAACGAGGAGTCATTATATTTTGGAGACTATAGGATCAAAGTATATTTGAATGTATTTTGTTTTTATGTATGGCTTTTAGATGCTTAAAACCTGCACCATCCTTAAACAATCAAGGTGTGCCGCTGAAAACTGGACAGGTTTATCCACATGTAATGACAGGCAGTTTAGACCTCTGATCTGATACAATCACCATTGATTCATACCATCATATTTATTTCAACAGAACAGATCAATATATTAAATTATCATGGTTATATAACAAGGTTAAAGACCGTCTTGGCCTTTGGATGGATGCTATATTGTTCTACTTTTCTTTTTCCATTAGTCCACCTGATTTTTCTTAGCACCATTGCTAGTACAGTCAATGCATGATGACTGGTCGTGATCTCTCTTGTTGCGGTAATTTTATAACATTTCATCTAACAATAAAAGCCTTACTTTTTCTGCAAATTCCACATTTGCAAAATGCTAGACAATGTTTTAAAGATTGAACAATTGCATTGGACCTTGGACAATATAGTGCAGTCTGTTTTTTTTTTTTTGCAGTCTGAGATAGAATGGGAACAACTTCTGTCTGTGCCAATCACTGATGTTATAGCAGGGAGTTATTGAGGAAGCAGAGTGGTTTATAGAGGTAATACAACACAGAGGGACAGAGTTGGAGCAAAGGTGAAAGATAATAGGAAATAAAGGAAGTGTTTCTTTATCTGCTTTGCTATAATATTAATTACAGAATTGTTGTTTAGTAGTTACATACACAGTAGGCGCCTGGTATAATTTTTTAGAAAATAACATCCTTTTTTATTGTGTTGCTCTGACTCAGAATCTTTATATTATTAAGTGGAGGGGAAATATAGAATTATTTCTATTCTGACCCTCATTTTGGAGGCTTTTGAAAGGTGCAGTTACATAAAAGCAAACTGCAAAAGAAGAAAAAAAAAGTGAAAAGTGAAAAAAGTGAGGTACTGTAGTACTTATGTAAAGTCATTTTGTTCACTTCCATTACCCAAGAGTGGTGTGAAGTCTGTAACTTTTGAATAAGCCCTTGAAAGGAACATGTCACATTCTGCAATTGTAAAAGATCTATAATCTGAAGGTCCTGATAACATGAATATAAATTGGAAGCCATAGAGTAAAAGCCCTGGGGTAAAGTTGGAATGTGGTGCTGGCCGAGTGCTGAGAAGGCTCCATGTTTATCAGATTGTCAGGCAGGCAATCTTTCATCACCTATTAGTGTTAGACACTTTCATGCATAGGACACCTGCTGCACCTCACATTACAAGTTTGGAAAAAAACGTGTTACTCAGGGCATGTACTCTACCAAATTGGAAATGATTAATAGACTGCGTGCTTGTGGAGGCAATGTGCTGTGAATGGAATCTGATTGTACAAAAATGTTTCTCTTTTAGTCATATTAAATGTAGCAGGATTACTAGCTTCAAAAGGAAACTTTTGCAACACATCCCTCTCCTCCTTTTATTCTTCAGCATCTGAAGCTGAAGATGTGAGACGTTCAACTAGATATCGATTGTGTTGATACTTTGGTGCAAATTCACTAAAGCGCGAAGCGTGTAACGCCAGCGCTAATTCGCCAGAGTGACATCAATTCGCAACTTTGCCGATTCACTAACAGTGTCCCTGGCGAAAATTCGCTAGCGAAGGACATTGACTTGCTCAACTTCGCACCCTTATGCCAGGCGAAGTTGTGCACTGACGAAGGGACGTAACTACGCTAATTCACTAAGATGAAAATTTTTGTGAACGTTAGCTCTTACGCTAGACGTTACTTCGCCAGGTCAGACAATAGGTAGGAGTTTGAAAAAAAAAACTTAAAATTTTTTCTAAGTATAAAAAAAAACGCTGGTGTCTTTTACCTTTCGTTGGGTGTCTGAAAAACAGCGAAAATTTTTTTAGGGTTACCCTCCTTCCCCCACTACATTTCCTAACATATGGCTACTCAACTATACAGGGGGCACATGTTTAGGGCAATAGGACAACTTTATTTTATTTATTAAAGGTTTCCTGGGCTTGTGTAGTGGCTGTAACATACACCTCATAAGTTTGCGCCGTATGCAAATTAGGCATCGCTAGCGTAAATGCGCTTTGCCCTGCGAAGCCTCGCAGCCCTAGCGTAGCGCTGTCGAAAATTCCCTGGCGAAGTGCAGTGAATGTCAGCGAAGGCAACACTAGCGCATTTTCGCGCTTTGGTGAATTTCTTAGAAACGTCTGTTGTCTTTGATGGATCTCGGCTTTAAGCTTGAAAAACCATTTCAAGGCTCGTCATTCTACAGCCGCCACCACTGCGATGCTCAGCATTTCAAAAAGCCAACCTGTACTTCTTCTGGTCTGTCTGTGATATTTTGGCCCATTGCAAATATGTTTTATGGAGGAAGCTTCATGGGTGCAGTTCTCTTAATATTACACCACTCCTGCTTTCTAGCAGAAGGACAGAGAAGCTAAACAAATCACATGCATCGTGGACCACCTTTACAAAGTAGACAGCAGCCCTATGTTCCACTCACACATAGCCCAGAAGGAACTCAAGGGAACATTGGCAGGAGGCCTGTGAACAGCATGAAATAAATTCACAAAGCTTAGGACTAGTATGCCTGTAAATGTGTGTTTTTTGTAAGGCAGTCCTACCTTCTTTGGGGCCATCAGTGTTGTGGAATCTCAAAAACAAAAGTGCAGCCTATCCCCATTCTTAGATAGATTTTTTATCTATTCATCTTTTCAATGGAGGCAGCAATTTTTTTGAATTAAATATTTGTGAAAAGGGCCAGCATCCCTATACCATTAGGTTGTTTCTTTTTTTGCCTTGCTGAATGATCATTGGTGTTCAGAAACCCCCGAGAGCTTGATATTTCTGTGTGATTATTTGCAATCTCAACAAATTCCTCTAACATTACCTTTCCTATAGATATTAGCTTCACAATGCCCTTAAGGGAATTGTATTCACAAGGGATCATCAAATCAAACTAATAACAAGTGTGAAAAAACACACACTTGCTTCTTGTGATCCTTATCGTATTAGAAATACTGTATACCTTCATATAATCTCTCAGAGCCCCAGCATCTTCCAGTAACATTCTAGAAAAGGGGTTCTCAGACTCTGAGGTTGGCCCCTATGCTTGTAAAGGAAAAGTCTAAAGGTGGCCATACACAGGGAGATCCGCTCGTTTGGCAATGTTGTCAAACGAGCAGATCCCTCACCGATATGCACACCTTGAGGTGGGCAATATCGGGCGGATCTGATCGTGGGCCCTGGTTATTTTACCCCAGAGAGCTACATCTCCATTTCACCCCACTCCTAAAAAATTCTTGTGCCCACTAGGTAAGAGCATGTGAAGTACTAGACTATATATTTTTTTCTTGCAGAGGTGCAACTGCCCAAAAAGAGGTGACAAATTTGGTTACTGAGAGTGGGGGAAATTGTTACCACTCTAAAAAGGAACGGCATGACAGATTACATTTTCAAATTTGGATATACAGATTAGGCTGCTTTTGTATTTGACCTCCTAGGGTGCCATACATGCCAAGATGGGTCAGCAATTGGGTCAAAATCAGCCCAAACTAGAGTTCCAAATTTCGACATAAGTGAATATAAAGGACTATTTATCCATATTTTAATTTGTGCTATGCTAACATAATTTTTTTCTACTTCCAACAAAATCCCATTTTTTTTAATCAAACTACTTATTTATTAAAACAAATCCAAATATAAAACATGTATTACATAAAATCATGGAAAAAATGTAATACAGTGCAACCTAAATTTTCTGATTTTAAGTGTCCCCTCATTTTACATTGTTGTTTTTTGGTCCCACCTATATATTATGCAGAAAACATTTCCATGATTTAACATTTTTCTGCATTTTACACCATTTTTATGGTCCCCTAAAAAAAGTAAAATGGGGGTTCTACTGTACCTTAATTTTTTATTCTGAAAAACTTGCACTGAAAAAAAATTCTTTAATCGGCTCCCATTGACTCCCATGAACTCAGCAGCTTTTAGATGCCAAACTCTAACATTCCAGTTTTACAGGGTTTTTTGACTTTTTGAAAGCCTAACTTAATTCGTTTAAGCGCTTGGCAAAAATAATTTTACGGCAAACATTTGAATTTGATTGTTAATAAATCAACCCCTTGATGTTTTAATTAAAATGTAATATTAAAGATTAAAGTAGAGTACTTATTAGTGGCATATTGTAAGGGACACTGGGGCATGTTTACTAAGATTGGAGATAAATATTTGGAGAAATCTCTGGAGATGTTGCCCATAGCAACCAATCAGATCTTTGCTAACTTATAGGTGGCTGTTTAAATCTAATTGCTGATTGGTTGCTATGGGCAACATCTCCAGAAATTTCTCCAAATTTTTATCTCCAATCTTCAGCAAAACTGAGAACAAATGAGTGTTGTATATTCTAGCTCAGTCTTGCTTTATGGCTGGGAATCTAAATATGATATCAGCTACAATCTCTGATGCTTTGTCTATATGACTTGTAGATTGCAGTGTTTATATTTACAGCACTGTAAACTATTATTGTTATTAGGCATTTTTATATGGTGCCATCATGATATGCAATGCAGAGATTTTTCCCTCATTCATACAGTCCAGCCCCAGAGGCATTCTTCAGTGAGCCTTCATTTTTTTTCTTTTTTTATAGTTTCTGAATTATTTGCCTTCTTCTTACTTGGACTCTTCCAGTTTTCAGATCGGGGTCACTGACCCCTTTTAAAAAACAGAGGCTCTGTAAGTGTATGGTTATTGCTACTTTACTGTATATTACTCATGTTTCTATTCAGGCCCACTCCTATTCATATTCTAGTCTCTTATCCATTATCAATGTATTGTTGCTTGGTTAATATGGACTCTAGGAACCGGATTGCTGAACTTGAAAAATCCAAAGAGAAGAGCAAGCCAAAGCAGAATAACTGGTACAATGTGTTTTATTTTAGACTAATAGACACAACCTGAACTTGAATATAGGAGGAGAGCGGCTGAATAAAAAGCCAAATAACTGAAAAATAACAATAAAAAAAAGGCAACCAACTGCAATTTTTTTCAGAATATCACTCTCTACATAATACTTAGGGCTAGTCCACATGGGAAGATTCAGGGAGATTAGTGGCCAGGCAACTAATCACCGCTTCTTTGAGGGGCGACTAATCTCCCTGAATTGCTTACCCATGTCTTGTGCCTGCTAAACTGTAAAGTCGCCTGCGCCTATTCACACTCTGCGCTGCAGTTTTTAATATTGCCTCACAAGTCAATCAGTGGCGTCCATAGGAAATTTTCCAGGGAGGGGCAAGGAGGCATCTGTGGGCGGGCCCATGATGTCAGCGCGCCGATTGTGCCATGACGTCAGCACGTTGGATGTCCCGGAACCCAGAAGATGCGGCCAGCAGGAGGGTCACAGAGGGGATTTTCTGTATCCTTTCTGGCCCAGGTGCCCAGGCCCATTGAGCTAGGCGGGCCCTAAGCGCCTAGCTGATAATTTAGCCCTGGATGTGGACATTCCAGGGGGGAAACTGCTCCCTCTTGCCCCCCTCTGTGGACGCCCATGAAGGCAATTTCGAGTGACTTAGAAAAACGTGTGTGTGAATAGACGCAGGCAATTACAGATAGTGGGCACGAGACATGAGCCCCTGGCGACTAATCTCCCTGAAATCTTCCCGTGTGGTCTAGCCCTAAAAGTTAATTTATAGGGGATCAAACCCTTTTATCTGCCTGTATGTTCAGAGTCTGGGAGAGGAAACCAAAGGACATGGAAGTTAAAGGTCAACCAAAGCAACCACCTTAAACTGCAAGAACAGGTACAATAAAGCAGCATTTAGGCAGAATCCTGTTCTTGCAATGTCAGACAATTTCAGTTCTGGGTGCTTCCCTGCCAGATGAATTATGTTTGTCCAACTGCAAACACACGCCCTGGCCCTGATGTAGACACGAAATCCTGGTGCCCAGCAAAAAGGGTATCGGCAACCCATCCACAATGTGAAACAAAAAAGTTGACTGGCACACAGGTAAATCTGGCAGTGGCAGGGTGAAACCCTTGATTCAGATTTATGTAATGCGGCATGCAACGTTTCAGGGATAACCCCTTTTTCACCCTGCCAGCATTACCTTTGTGCCAGTGAACTTTCTTGTTTTACAAGATGAATTATCTTTGCCATAGCCCTAAGATTCATCAGCGGGCGAAAAAACAGATTTGCAGTTAAATGTACAATAGTCATATGTTTTTCCATGACAAACTTATAGGGGTGGGTTTCCCCAAACAAACTGTATTATATCAGCATACTTTTCAACAAACCCTTCAACAAATAAACAGTATACTACAAGCAGTAAAAAAAAAAGCCAAAAGATTGATTTATCATCATCGTGAATTAACCTTTAACTGCCAGCAACACAGTATCAGCATTCTAAGTTTCCACATTCCATACAATATATAGAGTATCTGTGGCATGCATGTCCAATTAACTACATAATAACCAAGCTTTTTATGATAAATTCTTTAGTGACATAGTTACAGAGATATACTCATTCATCAAGTTCAGTTTTTCACCGGGGGTCATTGACCTAGAGGAGGCTCTTTCTGACAGCAGGAAAAGTAAATGATTGTCTTTATTCCCTTAATAAGCAGAGTAATGATATTTGTCTTTTGGGAACCCCAATTAAGGCAGGGGCCAGATAGGGCACTAAGAAGCATTGTGCCAGCTCCAAGACTCCAGGAAACACAAGACTGCTTTCTGAGATGAAATCTATTGAGTGTTGGAGCCGACACAAGGCTTCCAGGCGTGAAGACAGAAGGACATTCTACTAGCAGTCGGGGGCTGAAATCGGCATGTGAATTTCAGCAGGCTGATTTTTAGGCGTTAGCCTAAGGGACTGTTAACTTTTAGTATAATGTAGACAATGAAATTCTGAGAAATTTGCAGCTGGCTTCGATTTTTTTTCCTTTTATTATTTGTGGTTAATTAGCTTATTATCTAGCAGCATATCTTCAGTTTGCAGTTTCAGCAATCTGGTTCCTAGGGTCCAAATTACCGTATCAACCATGCATGGATTTGGATCAGGGAAGACTGGAATATGAATAGGAGAGGGACTGGATAGAAAGCTGAATAATAAAATGTAGGCTTAACAATAAATGTGTAGCCTTACAGAGCATTCGTTCTTTGGTTGGGGTATGATATTCTGAGTTATTTAGTTATTTTGAGTTATTTATGTATTTATTCAGCAGCTCTCCAGCATTCCTCCCAACATATTGGCAATAAAAAGAGGGACAAAAAAGTTGGCGATCTACTCGCGGCAGAAATTGTTTTGCCCACGCCCAATTTTTGTGGCCACACCCTCTGTTAATTTTACAGCATTTGGCAGGTTTTGAACATGTTTCTGTGTTTTTTTTTCAGTTATTACAGTTTTGCTTATGAAGGTGAATTGCCCTTTAAGCTTATTTTATATTGTTACAATTACTTATTTGCTTATCTAGAAAATGTTACAAAAGTATCTTATATCCTGCTGTGGCTGTTGTGGACTCTCTGCCAAAAGCCAATTAAGTTAGAAACTTTGTTTCTTTTTCTGGCTGCTCAGTGCAGGGGAAAACATGACTTTCCAGTACAAATGATGGACTGCGGGTTGAGCTGTCAAAAGAGGGACTGTCCCTCTAAAAATGGGACAGTTGGGAGGTGTGCCCCAGTCTCCAATTTCAACAATCTGGTTGTTAGGGTCCAAATTACCCTATTAACCATGCAGTGATATGAATGAAGGGACTTTAAAATGATTAGGAGAGTGCCTGAATGAAAGCTGAGTAATACAAAGTAGCAATAACAATACATTTGTATCCTTACAGAGCATTTGTTTTTAGATGGGATCAGTGACCCCTATTTATAAGCTAGAAAGGGTCAGAAGATGAAGGCAGATAATTAAAAAACTATATAAAAAAAAAAAGAAACAATGGAAGCCAATTTAAAAAATGCTAAGAATGAGCTATTCTATAATATGCTACAAGTTATCTTTAAGGCTCTTACACACAAGCGTTTTTACCTGCGCTCCCCTGCGTTCCATTTTGCTGCGTTCAGCCGCAGGGGAGCACAGGTATAGACGCACTCAATGCTTTTCAATGGGGCTGTACTCACACGAACGCATGTAGGTGCCAAACGCAAGTTCAGACGCAACATACTGCATTTTTCCTGCGTTTGGCACCTACATGGGTCCTGCTTTATTGATGAAGTCTGTGACATCATGGTAACTGCTCCAAGCATTCATAGGCAATCCTTTAATTATTAAAGAATTCTTTCAGCTGTGATCATACCCCTCCCACTGTGCAAGCCATAACATCCAGCTATGCTTCTCCCTGAACATTCTTCAGATGAAAGAATAACCAGTCCATTCACCTTTAATTCTAAAAAATGTTCGACCCATATCCCCTGGTAGTTGGTAATGGCCATACATCTAGATCTAAGAGCGCCCTTGCTATCATAAGTGATATTAAAAGCCAAGCGAAGTGCAGCCAGGTGTTACTCACAATAAAAGCACTCACATATTTTGTACACTTCAGGTTCTGGCAGTTTTAACGCAACTACAAAAATGTCTGGAACAGATTTGCAAAAATATGTTTTCATAATTGTGGCTACAGTCCCACTCATATTGTGGCTATCCAATATTATTTTTCCCTGAATGAGTCATAATCTCTAGGCTTTTGTTCTGAAAAAAAGACTATTCGGGCTAAAAATAAGGGAATACTATCCAAAAAGCCTCTTTAGGGTAAAGTGGTTGATTACGTTGCTTCCTGCCGGGCATCCCTTTCTTTCTGATGAAACAGCAAAATAAAGTGTCAATGAAAAATCCTACACTAAAACATCGGCGTGTCATTTAGCTTCTAATAAATCACTTTGCTAAGTGCATCCCATGTCTGGTTTTGATATACGTACCAGTGAGAAAATAAGTTAGACTTGTGTGTGCCCCAGACGGAAGCTTTACATATTCACATTGGTTACTGACCACTGGGAAATGGAAGCGTTGAAATTAAGCATTATGCAAAAAGTTCTGAATTATGTTTCGCCAAAGGTCACTATTAAAATACAGGCAGTGACATAACTAGATCTTACTGGGCCCCACAGCAAATTATGTTTCAGGCCCCCAAAATGTCCAGTGGTTGACCTGTTTTACCAATATTTATTGTAATTGTATATGAATTAGGGCCTCATGGGGCCCTTATAGCCCCTGGGCCCCCCTGAGTAGAGGTATGGGACATGTTATCCATACTGCTCAGAACCTGGAGTTTTCCAGATAACGGATCTCTCAGTAATTTGGATCTTCATACCTTAAATCTAGTAGAAAATCATGTCAATATTAAATAAATCCAATAGGCTGGCTTTGCTTCTAATAAGGATTAATTATATCTTGGTTTGGGTCAAGTACAAGATACTATTTTGTTAATACAGAGAAAAGGGAAATTATTTTTAAAAATGTGGTTTATTTGGATAAAATGGAGTAGATGGGAGATTGCCTCTATTATTATTATTTTTTAGTAGCTTAAGGCACAAAATGTCTCAATTTCTTAAATATATTGATAATGGGCTGAGTGCAGAGGACCTCTTGTATCTCTCTCTCTCTCTCTCTCTCTATATATATATACACACACATATATATATATATATATATAAAATAAGTTTAGACATGGTGCACACGGACAAAAAACAACAATGCCTGTGTGCTGGTTAAAGACAGTAGTACTAGTAATCCAAAAAAAACCCGCACCAAACAGGACTTTATATGAAAAAAACTAAAAAAGTTTTTATTTACTCAACGTTTCGGCTCAACAGTTGGAGCCGTCTTCATGCATATATATATATATATATATACATACATCTAAAATGTGTTCTCACTTGTCTTCATACAACCTGTCGAACCTCTCCAAATGTGTGTATGTATATATATATGTATATATACTGTATATATTTTTTTTATTTAAATTTTTTTTGAGAAAGGCCTTAGTGTAGGCTGAAATGTCAGCCTGTAGCTCTGTAATAAACACATTTAATGTATATAGCTCTGTGCTCTGGAACTTAAATGACTGAAACAGCAACAGAGACTGGGAATTTCTAAATACAGTTTTAGGATTTGGCTGAGCATAGAAAAGAGTTTGTGGTGAGGCTTAAATTTCTGACTCATAATAACTCCATCCTTTTACCTCCTAAATTACCAGTACACCTCTGAACGTGCTGAAAGTTCTGGCCATGTAGTGAGATACTTGACAAATCACTGTTTAATGCCAACCCACTTATCTAAGGAACAGACACAGTTGTGAAAATCATTTACAGTAAAAGCTTTTGAAAGCCTATTAATGAGTCTACTCACCCAAATGTTTTCATTATTCATTCCAGCATAAACTGTTCTTATAGCTGAAGCAATCACTGGTAAGATAAATAAAAGTGCCAAGCTACTCTGTTAAAGCTTAACCTGAAAGAAGCTACGGAAGGTTCTCAATAAACTTTACCAAGGTCAGACGGATGGCATTGAAAATTGTAGTTATTGCTAAATCTCTTAATTCTTCGATAACTATAGGTGCCCATAGACCCAGATATCCACTGGTTTGTGGATCTCTCCCCAATATGCCCACACTGAAGTGGGCGATATCGGACTGATCCGATCGTGGGCCCTAGGGCCCAACGATTGGATCATAATGCAAATTAAATGGGTGGTAGGTTCGTGGGGCCGCATACACGCACAGACGCGGCCTGATCCAATGGGATTTTTTAACCTGCACGATTGAGATCTCCCCATGTTGGGATGTCGGATGGCCACACACACGGCCAATAAGCTGCCAACTCAGCCTGTCAGCAGCTTTTATCAGCCAGTGCATGGGGGCCTTAAGTAAGGGATAATCACATGATTTGTTGATGTTCCATGAACTGAGCTGTAAGCGCTATTGATTGGACTTCTAAACACCCCTTTTGTTGGGTGCAGTGCAACTCATCCACTTTGCCCACGCCATGACATGCAAAGGAGATAAATACGGGAAATGCAGATGTTGTGGTCCATCAGTTACAAATGGTTCAAGTAGTTAAATGCGGTGTCTCCCTTCAGTTTATGGCAAATTTGGGATGGAATATTAGTTAAACTACATCAGGCTCACAAACTACCAGAAAACACATCAAGTGGGAACTGAAGCAGGATGTAGAAGTAAACTTGTAACCTTTAAAAGTGTATCCAGCAACTGCCTGTTTAAATACATTTGGATAAGGGTAAAGACTGTCATGGGTTGTGCTCCTACACAAGGCACAAGTTCTGCTTTTAATGTATTTTATTGCCCCAGTAAAGGTATGGTTTTACCTGGAAAATGTGGGGAGAAACTGGACATTTTTTTTCATACAAGCTGTGCCTCTGAAGCAACATTATAAGGTTTATTTAGGGACAGAAATGTGCAACTGGAATGCACCAAATCAAGAATTTTAGTTTGGGATTCAACCAAATCCCAATCCTGCATTTTAGTGCATATGATGCAGTCCTGTCCTTACCACATGTCTTTGGGCAGGCAGCAATGTAGAGCTCCATTATGGCCTGCCCTTGCTTGTGCTCCCTAAGTAAGGGAATGGGTAGTGGGCAGGACTGGGAATGCTTACAGGCTTCCCCCCTTAATTAATATAATAATGGCAAATGCAGACAATTCTGTATTCATAGGGTGGAAACAAGTCACTGCCCTATGTTTTGAAATGCAGAAATATCTACTCAACTCACAAATTAAAGGGCAGGTTGGAAAGTGCAGAAAACAGTGGATTGTGTTAATTTGTACAGTACATTGCAATCTGCACTGTGCTAGATACAGTATCCAATTTGTCACTTTAAAGTCTTTAAAATCATGTACTTACAATTAAAGCAAAAGTCAAATTGATTTGCATCCAGGTCACATGATTTCTTCGTATTTAGTTACAGTGATCCTAAAAACGATTTAATTCAACCTAAAAGGCCTTATCATAAACCAAATACAAATGTGTGTAAATGTATACGGTTAAACCACTGAAAAAGGGGGGGGCACAGGACATAATATATATTGATCACTCACCACGTGGAACAGGTGGTCCAGGTCCACCAGCCCCAGACCCTCAGCTTAGGCAGACGATAAACCAGCAAAATACAAAATGAGGGGTATCGGGCACTCCAAACTCCACAAGGGCCACCAAAAGAAAAGTTAAAAGTGTAATATTTATAATAGATTGATTAAAAAAATGAACAGACTCTCCAATGGTCATACATATATATGATTATTTATGTTTATTGATGTGGTTATTTAAGCTGATCTAAACCCTCCATAAAACTGTTCCCTTGCATCATATTGTTCTTTAAAGTAGATGATGAAAACCTTAATTAGAGATACAAAAGAATTCACCAATCATGGTGCTTCTTTCTAGCACTATGTTTCCATATATTAGGCTGTGATCAAGCATGAGAAGGCAGTACAGAGTGCTGTGATGTTATTCTGTACTCAACCCATTATTAATATATTTAGGACATCGAGACACAAAAATGCCTTACCCTTTAAACAAAACAGGGATTGTTTGTCCATATATTGCAATATATTTAAGATGCCAACTACGTCAAAGTCATCCCATATCTGGCCAGTCCTAGTCTCAAATTGCATCAGATTCATTAAGAATATTGTTATTCTGATAGAAAACAGAGATCTCAGAGCCAGATATAGATGTATGTCATACATAGATATTATATGCCAGATATAGATATTATGCCATATACAGATATTAGGTGGAATTCCCATTAGAGGATTATTTTTTTTTGCATTTAATTAGGGCTGCTGGTAAAGAGCTGAAAATAATTGGCCAGTTTGCTTAATTGATAAAAGTTATAAATGCAGATGTACGTGCAAGTTAAAATGGACGGAAAGTTATGTGTGTATTGGCACCATTCATATGAAGTACGTACTTGCATCTGAACATGCTCCTTGCACTCCTCCTGCCCTCCTCCCCTGTTAAATAGAGCATATGTTGAGTACCTGTGCATGCTGGGAAGTCCTGGCTCTACTGCCAAGATATTTGCAGGGTTCCCTCATTGTACTGCATATATAGGTGTAGTACAGGAACCAACACAATCCCAACCACAAACATTTCACTCACATTTGCATCAAAATGAAAAGAATTGCGTTGGACCTGATGACACTGGAAATAAGGGCAAATCCCTGCATTATGTATAAAAAATGGTGCTTTGGGTATAAAACTGCATTTGCTTCCAGGACTTGTGTAAAGAGCTCTGATGTCTTCTAGTTCCTTAATGAAGAATAAACCACCCGCCATTGTGTATTTTAATTGTGAGCAATCCCACTTTACAGTTTGATTTTTTTTTAGAAATAACATATTACATTGGACACTTGTATATAAAGGAAAAATTATTCTAATGCCACATCTTTTTTTTGCTGCTCCTGTTTTTTTTGCCCAGTTTGAGGATGTGTAACCAGCAGTACTGGTTCCGGAAACTCCCATCCCACGATATTACTGTTCAGCCTGGAGGTGGAGATACACGGGCCACACTTTCAGGTTGAAGCTGACCACAAAACAGATATACAGTCAGAAAATTTGGTCATTTGTCTTCAAATTGCCGATCCATAATTCCCCTGCAAGTGGGAGAGGCCCCTATCCCTTCAGCCTCCTTCTGTTTCTTTAGCCTAAGGGCTGAATGATCTGATCCGAGTAATTTGCCCTTAACATGTGTGAATCTAAGGGATATATTTATCAAAGAGTGAAGTTCTGCCACTCTCCATTCATTTCTATGGTATTTTTAAAGGCATATTTATCAAAGGGTGAAATTTCACTTTCACCCTTTGATAAATACACCTTTTAAAATCCCATAGAAATCAATGGAGAGTGGCGGAATTTCACCCTAGTGGCGGAACTTCATTCTGATAAATTTACCCCTAATTGTTCACGCTGTGGGGCAAATGACTAGAACATAGAAAAAGCCGCCTCTGAGTGGCCACTTTCACACCAATGGCAAATAGCTATTCCAACTGCATTACTGTAGATGGAACTCTCTTAATCTGAGCCACATTCATCTTTTGAAATAGATGGAATTAGTTTAACACATGTCATTCTGATCCAAAAGAAATACATTTATCAAAGAGTGAAGTTCCACCACTAGAGGGAAATTCCACAGCTCTCAATTCATTTCTATGGGAGTTTGCAAGGCGTATTCATCAATGGGTGAAGTGAAATTTCACCCTTTGATAAATACGCCTTCAAAAATCCCATAGAAATGAATTGAGAGCTGTGGAATTTCCCTCTAGTGGTGGAACTTCACTCTTTGATAAATATACCCCATAGCCCCAGCAATGAGCTATGACATTATCACTGTTGCTTGGGTTTTTTTTATCTACACTTACACTATTTGTATGAAGAAAATAAATAGAAATGCCCTAAGTCATGATAATTTACATTGTATGAATTTCATAAAAAGGCTATCACCCCACATGAAATAACATTGGGACAAACCTATGACCCAGGTATTCTAATCACCCATGCACATTCGTTGAGAAAACACCCCAGAAGAACTGTAGAAAAGCTAGGGGCAATGGCTATTAAGAACTCTCCTCCTGATAAACATATCTTCTGCTGGTCAGTGGTCGTTCTAATAATGTCTTGGCTTTTGACAGCTAATGAGTATAATTCATAAGAGGCTGATATCAGAGCAATACGATTATCCATGTGTGTGGCCAAATTGTAACTATATTCAACCAACAAAATTGCTCATATGTCAGATATTTAAAACCTTGGAGGTAATAAACTGTGCTTATTGGGGAATTATATTCTTTAAGGGATAAAACTATTATCCGTTAGGTTTCAGAAAAAGGCTTGGTGTCATCAAAGCAAACAGGAATGGAGAGGCTTTTTATGTCTGAAAATAATGTAATGGAACAACAGTTCTTAATCTTGAATAATCCTGGCTTTCCGTTCTGTACACCTTTACATATTCTGCTCACATCTTTCTCCTGGGAACAGTCTGCTTTCTTATCTGTCTGCGAAAAAACCTCAGTCCAGGAATGCAGCCCCCCCAAGCTATAATGTTCTGACTATGCACAATCACTGCCCTAAAGTACTGTTCTTTTGTGGGCAGAAAAAAAAATCAAGGTTCCTTAACACCATTTCAAAAGTGAAAAGTGAAATGGAGCAATGCAAAAGTTGCAGGGCATGAAAGACGTGGGGCTATATTAATGCACTCTGATTTTATCTGCCATATTGACCATGATAATACAGTGAAACTGAAAGCTCTTCTTTCTCCAAGTTGCTAAGAAGAAGGAAAAGAGTTTGCTGAATAATTACATTTAAATTCAATTTACATAAATGTGCTTTTTTTTTACAATTCAGTTGCTTAATTTCATGATCAATTATTTTTATTTTCTTTAGCAGCAATGGTAATAGCAGAGATCATATCATTGAAACATTTGTTAGGATGCTAATAGTTCATTTTAGAAATTGCTGATTTTTTATTCATTGTTCTTTTGTACCTAGTTTATAGTGAATGGTTTATTGGATATACTGTATTTTCTCCAATGACCCTACTGTTTAAATCCAAGTGCAACCCATCATTCCTTTTACCTAAGACTCACTTTTAATGGCGTTATTTTAGCTTGTCTGTCTTTTTTCTTAGCTTACCAAGTTTAAAACTCTATAATAAAGTTAACAAAGCCCGTGTATGTCTTCTCACACGTGGTATATCAATTGTATATCCAAAGATTTAATAGAAACTCATTTTACTTCTCTGCACCTTATTCAATTTCTCCCCAAAAGAAAAAAAAAATCAAGTAATAAAACACAAACAAATGTGTGATCTTTGCCAAGTGTGTGGAGTCATGTCTATAAAAATGTTACAATAATAAGATATCAGGAGCCATTTATGTATTGCTGCCAATATATTACCTTCCGCCAAGGATACAGTGACTCCATATAATAACAACTTTGAAATAGTGACATGAATTTTTAAGCATTGTCCATGACGATCAAATTTATATCACAGCAGGACACAAGGTACAGTAGAACCCCCCGTTTTATGTTTTTCAGGGGACCAGAAAGAAAAATGGTGTAAAATTCAGAAAAATCTGGGAAAAACAACAATATACAATGAGGGAAAACTTAAAATCAGGGGATGTAAAAAGGGGGTTCTACTGTATTTGTTTTTTAACAACAAATACAAACTCCTTTAAATGAGATTATTTTCCCTGAGATACTGTCAGAAAAACACATTGACTAAGGAAGGAAAGTATTTTACCTGGTGGCTGAGTGACTTGTTTGCTGCCAAACTGGACAGTGATGCACAGATCATTATCAAGAGGGAACTTATTACAGTTCAACATCTCTGGCCAAGGGAAACCGTAGGATTCCATAACTGGAGCACAGCTGTCCCGTACTACCTCGCATAACGACCGGCATGGATAAATGGGCCTTTCCAAGCAAATTGGAGCAAAAAGGGAGCAGAGGAAGAGCTGAGTATCTCGATGACATCTCTTGGCCAGCAGAGGCACCCAGCTACTGGCTTGCTGTTTCACCTCAGGCATGGTCTCATGGTCCAGCAAATTAGGCAGTCGCATTTTTTTATAGCCAACGTTATGGCAGAGATGGAGATCCGAAGGGATGTCTATACATTGGCTCTGTTTAGTGTAGAACCGTCCGTTCTGGAAGTTGTCTGACTGCCAGCTGTAATAGTCATATTCTTCTGCAGAGCTCCAAAGAACCAGCCCAAGTAGTAAAGAATTCACCCAAGCCAAAACATTCCACTGAAACTGCATGATTTCTCCAAAAATTGGTAAATGTAGCGCACAATAATATTTATAAATAACTACCCTACTGATATAGGATTTCTGGTATTAATTGTTATTAAAAATAAAATAACATATATTTATCTAACAGAAATAAAGTCCTCCCACTTTCTGGTTTAAAGAGTTACCAAGCAGTAGCCTGTCTTTCTCATTCCTTCCCACTATTTCACTCTCCCTTTCAGCCTCGCTAGACCTTTCCCGCAGCTGTAAGTAGAGACAGCTGGAGTTTGTATGCTGCTCAAGAAGTGCATTAAAAGTCTGTGCCTGTTGCCTGCTTCCCAACTCTTTCCCCAGTTCAGGGAACCTTAGCACCACCCACCTCTAATCTTTTAAGTGAATCCTGAAGGATTAGCCAGCAGCCAATCTACAGTGGCCATGCCTCCGGCTGCTGCTTGGATTCAGAAGCCTGACTCCATGTGTGGATATGACAGTTATACACATTTCTCCTTCTGTGCAGCCAGACCCCCTGATACAATCTTTTCTAACAAAAGACTTGCAATTTCCCAGCTGCTTTTCACCTGTAAACATAGAGCTTTGTACTGTATATCTTTGATTTTATTCACATAATGTTAGTAATGCTGGTTTTCAACATTAAAAACTCCTAGGTTGGAAAGGGAGATTTAGTATAGGTTTCGTATAGATAGCAGTAGCTTGCACTTTATCCCAACTAAGATACTGTATAATTAATCCTTATTGGAAGCAAAACCAGCCTATTGGGTTTATTTAATGTTTACATTACTTTCTAGTAGACTTAAAGGGCAAGGAAAGGCAAAGAAATAAAATCCTATTTTTACTTTCTTTAATGAAAAAGAAAGCCATCTCCAATATACTTTAATTAAAAAATGTGTACCGTTTTTATAAGAAACCTGACTGTATGCAGTGAAATTCTCCCTTCATTTACTTTTGTGGATAGAATTGTCAGATGGTCCCTAACTTCTGGCAGGGAAACAATCATACTTATGAACAGCCTTACTTACCAGCCATGCAGCTTTGTTTTTTGATCATTTATGACGATCCCTAAGAAGCCCGGACCACACTGAGCATGTGTATGTAGTCTAGTCTTGCAAAGATGTATAACAAAATTACAAGATGACAGCCCCCTGTGGCCAACTTTGAAAGCATAAATCATTTGTTCGATTAGGCTTGTGGTGCAGTAAGTTCATGTTTATGTTTAGTATACAAAATACAGCATTTCTATCTTATTCTATTTTAGACTTTCCTTGCCCTTTAAGGTATGAAAAACTAAATTACATCGGTTATCTGGAAAACCCCAGGTCCCGAGCATTCTGGATAACAGGTTCCATACTTGTTTTGGCAAGCTAGTGGCAGGGATGAATCAGAATGATGAGTCAGAATCTGAAAATCTGCCATCTCAGACATGCCAAGGTTGTATACAGTATAAATCAAGGGGAAGGTCCTTATCCTATTTGGAAGTTTCTGTGGTCTGCACTGGAATTAGCCTGAAAGCTAATCTGACTGTTTTGGTTGTTTGTGGGGAAAATCCAAAAATTCAGGTTTTCAAGCAATATGGTAAAAAAAATCTGGAAAAAAACCTCAATATTCTTGATTTTATCGTGTTTTTCCCCAATCCGATTAAATCAAGCTTTCTGAATAATAAATAAGGTCCAATGGTGGATTCTTGTTTGGTCACACTTAAATAACCCCCTTCAATGAGAACTAAATCCCCACAGCCAAAAGTCCCCACTGGCTCCCCTCCCTGCCTCCCTCCTGCACAGTGTTAAACCAGATTGTGTCCCCTCTAGCAATACGGACCCACACAAGCAGAACAGTGCAGCAGAGCACAGGGGCAACATGTTCGTCAGCCATGGCTTCTTCGTTAAGTGAGCGTAGACATGTCCATATATGGTGCATGCGAAGATGGAAAACTCTGTAAATAACCGAAAGGCAAGAAGAGGATCCAGAAGAAGCCGAGGCCAGGCGAACATGGCGTCCCTGTGCTCTGCTGCACTGTTCTGCATGTGTGGGTCCGTATTTCTCAAGGGGACACAATTTTGCAGTAAGACTGTGCAGGGGGAGCTGGGCCAGTGGGGACTTTTGGCTGTGAGGGGGTTAGTTCTCCTTTCAAACCTATACATGGACCACAGCAGGGCTGAAACTAAGGGTAGACAGAAGAGGCACCTGCCTAGGGCTCAATGAAATGGGGGTGCTGGGCAGGTACCTGTCTTCTGCCTACCACCTGTCCATGTTTGCTGCTTTCTCCTCCCTCTCCATTCCCTTCCAGCGCTCTCCCCTTCTGTTTTTTCCAAACCCTCTGGCTTTTTCCCCTTCCCTCTGACGATCTCCCCTGCCCTCCCCTCCCTCTAACTTCCTTTCCAGAGCTCTCCCCTACGTTTTCTATCCCATTGGTAGACTTGTGTCCAAACAAACAACCTGCAACAGAATTTATTTAGGCTTTTGATGAGCTTTTAATAAAATTATTCTAGAATTCTACAAATGAATAGAATACAGGATAATTGGCAGACAGTTAATTGTGCTGCAGCATTTCTTTATGTATCTGTCCATAAAATGGTATTAGGAGAGTAAAACCATTGCTGGACCATATCATTACATGCATATCAAGTCTGGGTCATTCAGAGATGGAACATAGTGAATCATATTGGCATATCTGCTAGATTGTGATGTTTACAGAGCGAGAGAGACATATTCATAGAGAGACACGATCTTCAAATATATAATTGCAATAGCCATGTAATGTTAGCATATGTAAAACTTTTATGAGTAAGTGCTTCAGTAGGCATGAAACGCATTAGTCTTTTTTTTGTTTTTGTATTTTTAACAATTTTTTTTATTTTTTTTGGTTTTACTCTATAAACATGCACCGATAGACTGGAATGAACTGTGAGTGATTTCACTTTTTTTCATTATTCATCTTTGTTATTGAACTGTAATATACTTTGGTAGTGCTTACACTTTAATTTGCCTTTTTGCACCATATCCTAATTTTTTCGTAAAAAATCTTCCTAATGCATTTTTCTTCAATTTTGTATTTACTTTACCAAATCATATACTTCTAAAATAAGAATATTCCAGTATTTATGCAATTCACTAGAACACCCTGTTAAGTCAAAGACTGACATCCCGATCTAGCGTAGAAACAGCTGCAACTCTGTTTTCTACTAAACCTTTAAATTATCACTCACCTAAAAGCTGATGTGTTCATCTAAACACAAGAATCTTCCAAGTGGAGTGTATGTCTGGTTCAGGGTATTGAGTTATTATGTCAAACAGTTTGGTCTTGTAATGATATTAAGTCTGCATGTAATGTTTTGCTTAAAGAAGTCATAAAGAAGTCATAAACGAATGTCAATAATGTGCCGGAATAACATGTTCAATCTATTAAACCATTTTCCTATAGTGCTTCTATCCTTAAAGGACAAGGAAAGAAAGAATCACTGGTTGTTATTTAAACATCCCTAAATATTTCTAGTTGCTTACTTCAGACCTCAAGTTGGCCAGTGATGAAGATGCCGAAAGAGTATGGAGATTATTA
>CM044444.1:20704355-20716423 GCA_024363595.1 Xenopus borealis
GTTACCTAGCAACCAGCTGTTCAGTGATCTCAGTGCAGCAGGAAGTGACACAGCAGCTAGCGAGTGGCTAGTAGGAAGAGGAAGCCATAGATGCTGGCAGAAGAGAAAAGCCTGGCAGAGAGAACCACATGGTGGACAGAGAAAGAGACTTGAAAGCTGTGGGGGGGGGGCCCAGAGAGCTGAGAGGCTCCACCAAAAGCAGACATTTGGATCAGGCTGGCACAGGGAAGCCACATATTGTGCCTGGAGAGTCAGTGAGTGTGAAAGGAATCCAGACTGGAGGAACAAACAGCAGGAAATTCCTATCTGAGCATCCAAAGGGGCTGGTAGTTGCACTGTATGTCTCAATGTGCTGGACTCGCCTGAGGAAAACTCTAAAACTTTTGAAGAGGATTTGGAGTGAATATCCTGTTTAAAGGGACAGTACCCTAAAGAAGCACTTGAAGATACAGAGACTGTTTTGTGGAAGGACATTAAAAGACTTTGCCTTTTTTAGTTAGGTAGATAGTCAGCACACGCAAGTTTATTAGTGAGGCTCTACTCCCACCTGGTTAGGAGTGCTATTTGTACTAGTTGGCCATTTAGTTTTAGATAAACAGTTATTCAATAACAAATACTGTGTGTGTGTTGTTACTGTATTCCTAGTGGGGCCACCTGTAGGTGCATTCCCGCATCCCACTAGGTGGAGGTATTATGCTAGTAAGTACTAGGTGCCCAGTCTCTCCCAATACCACTGAGGAGTGGCTCAGGTTTGTTCCATTCCATAAGGTAAGCACCACACGTGGAGTGTAACACCGAAAAAGGGCTGTCGAAAGAGTTATATTTGCTTAATTTCACTGCTATTCACAAATTTAAAAAATGGCAATATATTCTGCAGCACTGTACAATAAATGGTTGCATACAATGAACAAAGAAACATAAAAATTATTAACCGATACCAGAGGTAAGGAGGACCCTGCCCAACAGAGCTATCAATCTGAAAGCCTGCACGTTTAAGAAGTAGTTAAGGCTGAAATGTACATTTTCGTGGCACTGGAGCTGTTCAGCTGCATGGATTACCACTGAATAAAGTAACATCAATCAGACCCAGGTAGGTATTTATAATCAAATCCCTTAATAACGGATGAGACAGGATCAGACTGGCAGTACCTTCCCAACTTTACTTGCTGACATTGCATTCAGCAGTGGAAATTCCATTACAGCACAGCAACAGCAGTTTTTTTCTTTGAAGTTAAAGTATAGCCCAATCAAAAGTATTAATATTAAATACTGTCATTGAAACCATTGTATCAACCCATACGTTGTTTTTTTTTTTCTTCATTTTTCCTGATGGAAGGAAGAGTGTCTCATAGACTGTGGCAATAAATTAACAAAAATGCTCCTATAGCTTTCCAATCAGGAGTTATTTGAAGTGGGAGCTGGAGATGTAGATATTCTGATGGAATATTGTTGGAATTGCCAGGGAGAGAACCATGCATGAGACATGCTTTCTACTCTTTATTCTTAGAAAATCAGTTTAGTGTTCTCAAAGTTTTTGTATCACATATGATGTGGACAAAATATGATACGACCTGATAGGGCTATGCAGTTTCTGCTTATAGATCTTAGCATTGCTGTATATATTAGTCCCTTCCCATTTAATCTATAGTTTATAATATAAACATATTACCATGCACTATCCAGAAACAAATATAGTTGAATTTACAGAACTTCAATCGTGTTTTGTATTGGCTTTGCACACTATAAAGCATATTTACAACTAAGTTCTAATATCTGGACTGCCCCACTCCTCTGTACAAGATGGTATGTTATGTAATGTCAACCAACTCCATGTCACGAGGGTGATAATTAAATATGAATTATTCAAGTCTAATCCTTATAATAAAAAATAGTAGCTCATTATCACCCTTGTGACATGGGATTCGTTGACATCTTGGGGTACACAAGAAATATCATTTTCACTACTACATTTTCTTTTTTTCCTTTCAAAAGTATGGAATTCACATTTAATTTAAACTCCACCTCTGCTCTTCTGTAACAAGTCACTAAGTTTAAATGTGATAATGTTTAATGAGATAATGTTTTCCTCCTTTGTTGTCTGTGGGAATTGACAGCATAATTACACTTTCCAAATTAGCTACAAATTTATTCCCTGCTAGGGTTGCCACCTTTTCTGGAAAAAAAATGATTGGCCTTCCTATATTTTTACCTTATATCTCTGTTATTAAACTTAATGTTAAAACCATGGGCAGGTGACAACCCTATTCATTGAATGTCATTGTATGACAACTGGTATAATTAGGACTTGCTGAAAAAGGTAATAAAAATTAGATCTAGATGATCATACTATTCTTGCATTTCTTACTGAGTAATAAGGAGATTTTTTATTGCCAGAGAGAACAGCCCATGTCAGTATTTCTGAATATTTATAGACAATTAATGTGACTCTAAACATTACCAATGAATATGGTATATTTTCCCTTAAATTTTAAAGATGTGGGCTGGCTGGAAACCTTAAGCTCCTGCAATCAAGCTGAGAACATGACTCTGGTTCTGGGCAGCTGTACTGTAAAATGCATAGAAGCAGTGAAGCAATTCCAGGTTACTTATTTTACAGAACTGAGATTATGTGCCTTTGTCAAATGCATTAGAAGACGTTTCTTTTTCGTGCCATCAGTTTTCACTTGTCAGAGTTTCCATGTGTATGTTATCTACAGTTTCTTGCTAAGGACATCGAGAGACTCATTGTTGGCAGCCTCTTGTATTCTAATGTGAGGCCAGATTTGTTAGTTTGGGGGATAAGGAAACCATCTAACATTAACAATGAAACACTTTCGCCTTTTTGGCAGCACACAGGACACAGGCAGGAAACACATTCAGTGCTGGAAGGATCTGCCTGCTACAAAACGTGGTGTAAAAATCTGGAACTACTAAGGGTAGTAATGTGTCAATTACAATAATGAAAAAGGAGAATTTAAGATCATTTGATGGGAGAATAATACTATATTAAGAAAAGTAGAGATGTTTGGATGGAAAGCTGCATTGAGCTGTCTTAATCCATGTGATTTCCATCCCTTCAAGCCATTGAATTGTCTTTATCTAACCACAAAAGCCAAATATTGGGTAGTTGAGCAAATATTTCATTTTTAAAAACACCCTTCAGGTGGTCAAGGATATTATGATTTAAATATTTTAATAGGGAGCACAAAATTGCACCCCAGCCCTTTAAGATCAATAACAATTGTAAAAGTTGTGTTGCCCACCGGGGGGTGGGGTCAACCAGCATAGTACCGTCAAGTGACTCCCAGTCAATGGTGCTTTGCTGGGACACAAAAAAAAAAATGAGTGTCCTCAATATGTGCCATCTGTGCCTGGAGTGGGCTTCCAATGAAGGGGATACAGCACTCAATGGAAGGCTTTTCTTGAAAAAAAAAATTTTTTCTCCAGGCAGAGTATGGGTTCTGTTTGCCTGCACCTTCTGTGAGGGGAAACAACATGTATGGAGCAGAAAAACGTTAAACCCATGGGATGTTTTTAAAATAACACACATTGCATCTATCCCCACTAATAGTTTCTATCAAATTTTTATCAAGACACTTCTCACAAAACATTAACTCAGTAAAACCAAAGCAAATTCTTATCATAAACTTAGCATTAACAAAATTCAGTCTATCAAATCTTGACGGTCAAGCCCTGATCTATTTGTCTGGAATGCCTTCAATGTGGGAGCTATTGTCCTCTTAAACAAACAAAACTATGCTTCAGGCTTGCTCATGGGTCCCTTTATTTACTGCATATTTTCCATGGTACTCATGTGATAAATAGCCCTGTCTTGCTTATGGAAGGAATTCTAAATATAAACAAGGGACCTACTTGGGACCTGCTTTTTTTTCAGCATAAGGGGTATTTCCATAATTTGGATCCCCATACATGTCTACTATAAAATCAAATACACATCAATTGAACCCACTATGATTGTTTTACCTCCAATAAGGATTAATTATATCTTTGTTTGGATCAAGTACAAGATACTGTCTTCTTATTACAAAGAAATATTCCCATAATTCAGACCTTTCTAGATCTCGGGTTTCTGGTTAACAAATCCCACACTTGTACAAGAAAATACAAGTCAAGTCAAATGAGCCATTACCTTTAATCTGAAAAGGCCATATACTACACTGTTGTGTTGAGGTGCCTGTGTCTGATTTTATATGAAGAAGATAGAGAAAGATTGGCTGAAGCAGTTTAATGAAATATTTGGAATTTTGCAGGACAAGGTACCACAGGGCTGTTTGGGAGCTTCAACTGCTGAAGACAGCAGAACTAATAACACCCGGCAATAAAAACCAGGATTTCTACATCTATTTTACATACAGAACAGTAATAAATAGCAAGCCAAGCCAGATCCATAATTTTTATAAGGTAACCTTAATTCCTTTTTTATATAACAACTAATTTTAGAAACATGTACATTCATTTTGTATCACACCCAGGCGGACACATCTCCAGCTGAGCTAAGTTTGGGGTTAAAGAAAAGCTGTGTTTGGCAGATTTGGATGCCCAAAAGGTCTATGCTAAGTGGCAAGTCCACCATTTGTGGAAAAGGGTCCCCATAGCTTTGTGACATATCCAATTGACTTTTTAAGTGGTAGGATATATTGTGTGTATGTTGTCTGGGGTTCAATACCATCTGTACATCAGCATAGTAGCCAGTTAAAAGTGACTGAATGTTTGGGTGTTTGTAGATATATCTTATTACAAAGTTTATGATCTATAGAAGGTCCTACTCTCATAACATTTTCTTATACTTCTGGTTATGAAGTAGGCAGAAGCAATCGTTTTCTAAAGTTGAACTACTAATACAGTCCAAACAAATATAAAAGCCTACAGAAAGATTCAGGCTTGTGAAGGTGAATGTGTTTGGGACACCCAGTAGATGTTATGCTCCACTAAATGTTAGAACATTGTTTTATGAATGGAGGCTGGGGCTATGGTCACCAAAGTAGGTAGCATTTCCTTTTTTATATCCTTTCCATTCAGTAGAGGTTGCTATTTGTAAGCATTGTATGAGCCAATAATTTTCCCCTCAGCCCCATAACTTCAAACTACTGGAGTAAAACTATGATGCCCCCACCTACAGTACATACTTGCCATTTGCCAGTACATGACATTTTAATGCGGTCTGTAGACTAATATTTTTATTGTAAATGCAATGATATAACATTACTTGATGCAATGTTTTCTTCAACACTATTTACTTCACATAGAGTATTGTGAGTTATCAGCTAATAGTTTACAACAGTTCATTACAGTATTTCTATTAGTACAGTTCAGAGAATTGGATTAAGCTAGTTCCAAAACCTACCCTTCTTCTTCCATTTAAGCAGATGTATCACAGATTGCACTTTTTCTCCAAAATATACAGTACAACTGATATTACTTTTTAAAGGGCTTAAGGGAACTCTATTAAATTGTTCCCCTGCTTTAATTTTCCACAGATGCATTTTATATCCGCATTTTGGAAATATGAGAAGACTTACAGCTATCTGTCAAATTCATCGAAAGATGACCAGATTGCAGAACGAGTAAAGCGTCTCTCCCAACAAATATATTAGAAAAGGTCAAAATTCAGAAAAGGAGAAAAAGAAATCAGAATTTAATACAGACCAATTGGTTTAGCATTTTGCAATAATAAAGGAAGCTAATATAAAGGGACTTTCTGTAATATGGAAAATAGTGCAGATGAAATCCCGTTTTGTTTGAAAATCCAAATCTGCAATAATGAACTTTTATCTGTGCTGGCCATGGGGTCTGTACGATTATGCTGTGGGATATTTACTGTAGTGAGATCATTCCTTAATAATCAATTGCACATTTATTTCCTTTTCTAACTTTCTAACTCAACTTAAAGTACAGACACACAAATGGGGCAAGCACAAATCACTAAATAAAATGCTTAAATGGCTCAGTTTAGTTGGGATTGTGCCGGCAGTATCTCTGTTTGCTCTGCTATGTACCGATCATGGTTATTTATTCTGGAGGCACTACAGTCACTTCATAGAAGGGAATTCATTTGTTAGCACGAAAGAATTGCTTGTAGGACCAGAAAAAAACATAAATGTAACATTTGCCAGGCTTTTTTTTTTTTTACAACAGAGCTTAGGATCCCAAACTGAGGGGCTGAGGTTCACTTAAATGAAGGGGAATAAAACTGGGGTGAATGCATACTGAATGTGACGGGCAGAACAGAACTGGGCACTTTTGGGTGCTAACTTACTCTTACAGTAAACAACAGAGGAATCAGTGACATAATAAAGACCCCAGAGAAAGAAAGAACATATTAGATAAGAAACAGCAATTGAGTATTAAAGTGTATTAAAGTGTATTACTTTCTCTGGAGCATTAAACTTCAGTATCTCTATATTGCAAGCATAGGTGGCATATTTTTTGTAAGTCTTAGTTCCACCTTACATTTATAACATATATAATATTGCAAGACTTTTCTGATATAGGATTCTATTCTATTTGTGATTCTGTGTTTTGTGCAGAGGGCAGCCAGACCTCTGTGCATGAGCACTAAGGACATGCTCTCAAATTTACATTTATGCCCTGCATTTGATAAATTACCCTTATATTCTTTTTATGGAAAAGGAGGTTTTCTTTCCTCCAGAGAGCGATTCAAGAAGATTAAATTCTTAAGAGTCTACATTCAGGGTTATATTCTCCGAGCTGGTTCCCTTAGGGTCGAAATGGGCTGGTGGGCCACCAGGAAAAATGCCAGTGGGCCCCCGCCTTCATGGGCTCCATCAACCTAGACTCGCTCCACCACCATGATCCCAACTTGCTATTCTGGCCTAACCTAGGCTCACTATTGCCATATCCTCTTTCCACACAGACTGTCCCCTCTCCCTGCTCGGACCATCCCTTCTCCCTGATGATAGGAGGAAAGGGAGGTAAAAATGTAGGGTAAGCATGGGAGGTGGGTGATGGTTGGGCCCTTGAATTCAACCCTGGTGGGCCCCTGAATGTCCCAGTCTGACCCTGGGAGCCCCCTGTCCTGCTTTGTCCCAGTTTCCCTGGTTTGTTTTGCTGCCTGCCCACCCGCTACCTGCCTCCAGTTTTACAACTATGCTTGACGGTGGGTGGTAGCGGTACAGGGGGCTGGGTTGGGAAGGATTTGTGGCATGTTGAGGATCTGCAGCCGATCATAACTGAGAGGTCCTCTTCCCTGGTTGGCCCAAAGTACATTCCGACACTGTCTATGCTCTTATCTTCCAGGACCATTTATAAGGCATATGTTGTAGTTCTTGTATGGATACCAACTTATCATCATTGAAAGAAATAGCCACAGGGAAGGAAAAGTAGACTTTGTCTATGCCTGATTACATCAAGCCACTTTCAATAGCATTTTTAAAACTGTGTTGAAAGAGAATTATCAAAACTAAATGTCTCACCAGTGACATGTATTCTGCAAGGGCACATTTATATTTCAAACTCCCTGTCCCAACCCCCTTGTAATTAATCAAGTCAAACTAAAAGAAAATAGCTACATTTATTGCCCTGACTGTGGGTTACACTGACAAGGCAAATAATTATATTTACAGTAATCATCCCAGGCTGTAAATCAAAGGGTGAAAGGTAAAACAGATATGAAGAGCAGATTAGCTAAAGTTCTGGAAAAACGTTAACGAGCTACCCTGGCTTGAAAATAACATTCAGTTCTCCTAATATAAAGTATTTTCCACCTGTTTATTTTTATCTGCTTAGCAACTTTTGTTACTGATCTCTCCAAACATTGCGATGGCATTAGACAACATGCTTTTCTGTCTCCTGAGAAAGCCGCAGGTGCAATGAGTCTAGCTCTTGAATTGTTTTAGCCTACTTTCTGGGATGTGATGTGCCTACAGGCCGAAAGCTTAGATATTGAGGTTAAATATTAAAGGCCAAACTGTGCAGGTGACCGGCAGCTGTATATGGAGCATTTCAGTGGAAGAAAAATTGTGTAATTATTAAAATGTGCTAGGAAACACAGCCATGAAGCAGAAATGAGAAGTGACGGAAGAAACAGTATAACTATGTATTATCTAGCTGGATATGCAAATATCGTAACATTCAGTATTTAGAGACGTGTTCCACTCATCCAAGAATAAGGAGATACTAGAGAGGTACTATATGACTGGCCATACATGAATATAGTCAAATTCTATTGTTCCGTTCATTTAGGCCAACAGGCCAGACAAATTACAAGAAGTGAAGAGTAGCTGTGGCTGCTCTTCACGTCATCTGCTGATATAGCATGCACTTGCCAACCTGGTGCACCAGGGGATTACATTTTCAGACATGAAATATCATCTGTGATCCAACAGGATCTCAAACTGCATGACCCAATAAGTTTTGGCCAAGTTTAGATCAACACCAGTACCCACTCAGATGCCCACACTTAGAACAATGCTAAAACACACTTGTACACTTAGTTTCACAATAAGGCATACCTATACTGTATACTAAGATACGTATTCAGACACATATAAATCCATATAGATCCACCCCGATACACCAGAACAATCAAGTCCAAACTCACATACTGACATGTATCCAATAATACAAGATCTTTAGCAGCTACATGGCTATCTGAGCCCACACCAAGACATTGTTTTTATATTACTTTCTTTGCCCGCCTCCTTAGTCAAAAACCAAGTACATCAGAACCCAAAAACGAAACATTCTTTTATTTTGTGTCCAGAATCTTTTTTGTTTAATCATCCCAAATTCCTGAATACTATAACCTTACTGTTGTGACAGCAACAGTAACAATACTGCATAAATCAGATTCTTCAGAATTCTATAACCAGACTTCCTTGTGGCTAATGTCACACTTCAAGTGAAATACATTATACATGGAGAAACTGCCTCATGCAACATGAACTTTACAGTGCAAAAACTCTTTGTAAAATGGAATCACCTTTGGCTTTGTCAATTATTAGCCACACTTTTGTTCTTACAAGTGATTTGTTAGTCAAAAAGGCTTGAAAAAATCCACCACTTTTCTTATAAATAAATGAGAAACATTTCAGATGTCTGCTAGTTAAAGCCATTTTAAAAAAGCCATTGAAACAACAGACAATTGGCACACAAAGCTTCATACCTAAGCTAAAGCAGTTGTATCTTTGTTGTTAAATGTCATAGGTTTTAAACACCCACAAAATGGGTAAAGATACCAATTAAGGATTTTATATATTTAAAGCCAACCATGTTGTGTGTGCTTTAATGACCTTGTGCCAGATATAACATTGGTCTAAATGAATCCTATGAACTTCCTAAAGAGGAATCTCTGTACAACCTGGGAAAATTTGAACTTCCAGTGTAAAAGTGGCATAGGGGCTTTGTCTCTGACACTGGCTTACAAGTTTGTATCCTTTTGCATCCCCAAACGGCCTTGTCTCTCATGCTGGCCTACAAGTTCTTCTCCTCTTGCATATACAGATTGGCTTGACTCTCATTTTGGCTTACAAGTTCTTCTCCTCTTGCATCCACATAGGGGCTTTGTTGTTCATGCTGGCCTACAAGTTCCTTCTCCTCTTTCATCTACACAAGTGCTTTGTCTCTCATGCTGGCCTACAATAAATTCAAGTCACAAGTGTTTCAAAAGCAGAAAAGCGACTCTTTGCAGCCCCAGGTGCAAGCTGTACCCTCTGTCAGGGCAAAAATATATAAATCAATAAAGCAGCAGCAATCAAGGCTTGACAAAGGGCCATAGTAGCCTGAAACATTTCTTTAAGGCACTTTGAGTAAAGTTTTTCACTTTTTTCAAATAATAATAATGGAGTGCTGCTGCTTGTATTGATTTATTCATGCTGGCCTATAAGTTCTTCTCCTCTTGCATGCCCAAAGGAGCTTTGTCGCTCATGCTGACCTGCAAGTGTTTTTCCTCTTGCATCCACATAGGGACCTTGTCTCCTCTTGCATTCCCAAATAGGCTTTTGTCTCTCATGCTGGCCTACAAGTTCTTCTCCTCTTGCATCCCCAAAAGGACTTTGTCTCTCATGCTGGCCTGCACATGTTTCTCCCCTTGCATCCACATAGGGACTTTGTCTCCTCTTACATCCCCCAAATAGGCTGTGTCTCTCGTGCTGGCCTACACGCTCTTCTCCTCTTGCATCTCCAAAGGGGCTTTGTCTCTCATGCTGGCCTAAAAGTTATTATCTTGCACCTACACCCACTTGTGTTTGAGGTTTTGCTTAAATTAAACCCTTCAGGGTGAAAATGTTCACAGGTCTGTGCTTGATTTTTGTATGCCTTTTGCTTTTGCTGGGGGGGGGAAATGTGTTTTTTGTGCTGGAAAAAAACACTTAAAAAAAAAGCCTTTGACGCAAATGCATTTGGTGCAAGAAAAATACACAATGCATTAGGTGTGAGAAAGAATGCATTTTAAAAATGCTCATTGATGCCATAGTGGCAACATTTCACAATTTTTTTTTAATTTTCAGAGGTTTTGCAAATTTTTGCACAAAGTGAAACAGGGAAGTTTGTTCAAAGAGCATGTAAATCCTCCATAAAACGGCTCCAAAGCACCACTAGATCACTAAAGCAGGTGACCAAAATGATAATTCAGATGCAAAAGAACGTTCCAATGAGAATGCTTCTTACCAGCACCGTCCATCATCTTGCTGTCATCCAATGTACATACACTCTAGGTTCCTGTGCAACTTTCCAACATTACACTATAATTAAAACGTTAAAGGAAAGACAACCTGCTATTTAGCTGTTCCATACTGGAATAAGTCTGGATAATGTGTGCAGGTTTGATTGCAGTAGCACAAAACATAAAACCAGATTTGCGCAGATGAGTAGGGTTGCTCATTTCCTACAGTCCTAAGTTTCTTGTACCAATAGGGACACTTACCAGCATTTATGATAAAATATTAGAGCTAGGATTTGCAATCTAGTCAAATCTGAGTGACGTATGCTTGGGCGACAGTGTTTACATTGTGTTCAGTATATTTCTGAATAACATTGTTAAAATCCCTACAAAATTGTCTGCATTTTAGGAGTTCTCTATCTCCATGTCATTCTAACACCTCACATATGTTTGCGGTTTCTGGGTTTATTGACCCTTAAATCCACTTACTGCCAGTTTTTTTTACATGGTTGGCTTGAAAGTGGGGCCGTTCCTCTGATAAAATGATAAATGTGATGCTGGTCTGGATCATGCACAGAAAAAGCAACAATATAATTATAGGGAATGTGGATAACTAACAACAGTCTCCAGCTTTGTTGAGAGTAGGTAGAGCAGAAAATGCCTTGTCAGATGGAATCATTAACTGTTTAGTGGAACTGAAAGCTCTTGATAAAGAGTCTTTTATGAGAAACCTCTTCAGTCACATTTGGGACAATCCCATGGTCGAGGCTTGTGGTGGAGATGTTGGAGGAGAGGCCCATATGAACAACCTAGTTGTGTCAGAGCTGTAGTATTGCTGCCATGTTTTTACATGTGTGCCCTGTGCTGCAGTCTTCAATATTGTAGGGCTTTGGTTTCCAAAATGGATCATAGAGACTTGTGTCTGCTCTGTTAATATATGTCTTTGTTTGGCAGCTTTGTATTAATGAGAGGTGGGTAGGCACATAAATGCCCCCTGCCCATCCCCTAACTTTGACATCTGCCTTGAAGCAGTCAGTCATCGTTGTGCTCTGTATCTTACATTTACATAATTCAATCCAAAATTGATAAATTAAAACCCAGTGCACATAAATACACACCTATACTGACCTATCTATACATTCACATATATATAACAATATCTATACTAATTGTAGATTTGAATATAGCTTTTGAGATTATCCTTGTCCAAGAAATCATACAAGCCACTCTTAAAAGAAATAATATCATTTGCCATGACAACAACACCGAGCAGGGTATTCCACAACCAGATTTTTAATTACTGCAAAATGTACACACTCTGCTTTCACAAGTGCAAGGTGCAAATAAGTGTTTTACTTATTTTCTTCAGGTCCTTGCTAGCCTTGCAATAGCCTTCATTTTCCTTTCAGCAGAACTTAATTTATTATAT
>CM044444.1:20728437-20738662 GCA_024363595.1 Xenopus borealis
GTCCAGATCCTTTTAATATTCCAGGAATCAAAGGGCAATTATATGTTGGTAAATGAGGCCCAGACTCAGGTGTCCCTGTTGAGGTGCTGCAATTCTGATTCATGGACCCAAAAATAAACAGCAAAAATTTGTAAGCAATAAGTTCTGTTAAGGTATACATAGAGCAGAAAGATTCATGTTCCCACCCAAAAGAAATGGAGCAAAAAGAAAGATAGAATAAATACTTCACATGACATATGATCTCTTGAGGTTCCTGTATTGGTGCTCAGGGTAGTCTTATACGACAAAGCAAGTGCTTCCTTTGGTCAGTATATGCTGGGCCAGGAACTGGACACTATGCATGATCTAAAAGAAAGGGGAGACACTCTTGAGTAAAGCCTAAAGCTGGGCACAGATGTTAATTAGATCTTGGTCTTTTTGTCAACCCATGGATTGATGATTCTATCTTTTGGCCCATGGACCACATTAACAGGAAAATGCAGGCTTTCCAGCCAGTTGGGCATGCCATGAGAAAGGCCCCTTACTTGGGCCAATAAGCTGGAGGAGTCAATGCGATGCTAATCTTATTTATGTTTAGCCAACTTGAGGCTGTGAAGGGTGCAAATAACAAAGGCTGAGGCATCACAGGATACTTTCTTGCCACATTTGTGTACAACATGGAAATATTGTTAAGTGAATGGCAGCCCCCCTCTTAAGACTACAGCAGTTCTTCAGCCAAACGAGCCAGCTCAGAATCTAAATGGGAAGCAATTTAGGCCTAATTCCCACAAGGACCCTTGCGTTTAATTGCTAGGAAGCTGAGCACCCAATCTATTATTACTACAACAGTGTACCTAGTGATTAATAGTATGTCTTTATTGGTACTTTTTTTTATTTTTTGATAAAAAAAAATGCAAGCCATGTTTGCAAGGAGTAGCCAAGGGTTACACCTTTAATAACATTATCAATTTACTTAAGTTTATGTTTGGTAAAACCTTTAACTAAAAGCTTGAATTAATGTATTACAAAACAGGATCACAATAAAATGTGTACAGGCATTAAAAATGTTCATCTGTGTTCTAATAACTAATCCTGTTTTCTTGCTAATCCCAGGAAACTTCAACACTAAGAGGGGCATTTAACAAGTGATCTCAAGAGATTAACATATTTAAGCCAATTACATCCACAGAAGGAAGTTCATTTGGTTTAGTTGACTGGATGGATGAATAGGCTTACCTTTGCTGGCCCCAAGAGCAATAATATCTAACTAAAGTGCAGAAGTGATAAGATAGGCAAAGTATTTGGCAGGTTGATCCAGTGGCAAAGCAGGCGTAGGATGTATATTTGGGGTCCGGCCAAAAGATTGCAAATCACAGGTAAAAAAACGAAGGAAGTTGAGATAAACCATGAAAAGGCTACAATGACAGAAAATAGTTAATCCATGATTGATTGAGACAAGGGAGCTGCAATTACACAGAAACTCTGCTAATTATCTGGATTCCAGAGATTTCTCAAAGAGCCAACATTCCAAAGCCTGTTTCAATGTTTGCGCCAATATACGTTACAAATGTAAATACAGATAGCAATTCCATTAACAGGTAATAGTAAATGGAAATGTATTGTTTACGATTTCTGTATGACATGTTTAAATGAAGGGTTTACCTTTATAAATATTATTCTATGCATATTGAACAGATCAGTGATATAGATGACCCTACACAATCACCTCTATATATATATCTGGGATCTGAGAGGCAAAGTGAAAGCTCATCCTTAGACTTCCATAAAACAGTGGCCTAGTGAACCAAATCATCATTAAATAGAAGAATGGGTGCTTGACTTTTCCAAGTATCGACCTTTGAATCATATATCTTTAAGATACAAGTTCAGGGGAGGAGGGTGTAGCTTGTGTTTGAGGAGGATATCAATAGAAGGTACAGTATTCTATGGGAGAGCTAATAACTGTATACTTATATGGGAGTTCATGTTTTTGTGGCATTTACCACCGGATTAGGTTACAGCAGGGCGCAGGCTTGCATTGTTCATAATATAAAATGCATTCATTTTTAAAACTACAACAAAGCTCCTGGTCTCAACATCTTCGTTCTGATAGTTCGGATAGTTGCCAGCCTGCCATAAAAATATTCTAATGGTAGATTCCCCTTGCTGAAGGTGTGGGGCTTGAGCAGTAAACCTATACTGAAGTCCACTGAACTGATGTTTTTGACCATTTTTGATATCTTTTTGTGGATGCTAAACATGCATCTGTGTCCCCTTGATGATCCCTATCCTTTTAGTAGATTAAAGATGCTATACACAACATTTACAGGTGGCAGAATCTACTTGTGCACTTTAGTGATCTTGTTTTTCTACGGGGTATATCCTAGCCTTAAAGTACCTCCAGCTGGCAGAGAGCATTAGATTAAAGGAACATGGGGCATTTTGACTACTAGCCCTCCTCTGTTGATGATCACTGATGTCTGCTTCATTCTGTTTTCCATGCATTTCACATTTCCCCAAAATTTACATTTGTTTTTAGAGGTCCCATAGGAAAACATAAAAGCAAGGTTCTACTAAACATATATGAGCTTACATAGGGCTTCCTCTGTTTTACTCAATGATGAAAAATAGAGTGCATGTAATGACTGAAAACTACTGCTTTATTGACCTAGTATAAGTTACAATTTCAGTGGCCGCTCCATGCCCCAGATCACCCTTTATGTGGCCTCATATAAAATGATGAATGGGACGGGAAAAGGAACTGGCGACCAATATAACTGTCCTCGCAGAGCACACTGTATTGAGTGTACAAAAATAAATGTGCCTTGGTATGTTACGTTTTTAATTAGGAAAATGAGCCACTGGAATGTTGAAAAGCTAAAATATATTTTTTCTGTAAATGACTAATTATATTATAGTGTAACTGTAGGAATAGGAACAAAGTACATGTATGAACATTACAACTTGAACTCCTGGGCAGATCAGTTACATTCCTGACGACAAAGGTACCAGTCTTTTCAGGTTTGCTTCTCCCATATATGTTTATACTATCCCAATACAGCTGACACGTGAGTTCGCTTTTGATCTTTCACACTGTTGCTCACCAGTCATCCATATTCATTACGGAAGGCAATATAAATCAATCTTCTCCCAGACAAGAACTTTCAATCAGCAAGTGGTTTTCATCATAAGAAATAATACTGCTAGGAAAGATCACCTAATGGCTAGACTCATTAGCTCCTGTGCATCAGGATCACTCATTCATGGAATGGCTTTGCTACAGGTGGCAAGTTGGCATTGACAAACCATGCTGAGCTAAAGGTATCTAGGTTATAAAGCATGCCAGGGGTTATAATGGTACCTATGGTACAGGTACAAGTTCAGCTGAGCTCTGCATCTAGAACCCAATTAAATATCCTGCTTAACACTAAGGGGCAAATTTACTATTATTCCCCATAATTAGCTCAACCAAATTCGCAATTCGATAAGTATTCGACTATCAAATGCTTATCAAATTGTTTTAGGCCATCATTTTGCTCAATATCCGATTTCTCGAGGAATTCGTAGGATCAGATACCGATTGTTCGATTTCACGAAAAAATCATGAAGTTTCATTTGAGTGTCCGAAAAATTCGTACGATTCAAACGATCGAACGCTCCGTTCGTACGAATGGTACACGAGCAGGACTTAGGGGCAAATTTACTATTATTCCCCATAATTAGCTCTACCAAATTCGATATTCGATTAGCATTCGATTGTCGAATGCTAAACGAATAGTTTTAGGCTACCTTTTATTCAATATCTGATCATTCGACGATCGAATACAAATTTATTCGATCAGTCGAATAATTTCTTCGATATTTGAATGTATTCGATCGTTCGACCATTCGCTATTCGATGATCGAATATGCCAAAATTTGCATATTCAACCAAACGAATAAATCCTACGTTCGAAATTCGATCTAATTTGTTGGAACTTTGATCTATTCACCTGAATTTAGTACATCGGCCCCTTAGTCTCTGAAGCCTATGGGGAGCTTCCCATATGCTTCTATTGCAATTCGGTAGGTTCAATCTGGCTAAGTAGGCAGTCGAATAAATTTAAAATTTTGATTCCTTCGATCATCGAATTATCGAATATCTGATCATTCCATCTATTCGATATTCGATGATGGAAGAGGCCAAATTTCACTTTACGATTTCACGAAAAATTTGAACGATCGTTTTTCGATCGAACTTCGATCATTTCACGTGAAATTCGTAAATTTTCCCCTTAGAGTGTAGTGCTGTCATGAACAGTGGTGCAACCAGTGTGAGACTGGCCCATGGGAATACCAGGAAGACTCCAGGGGGGCCCACTGCACCGGGGGGCGGGGTAAGATGCAAGGAGGGAAACGGAGGGAAGAGATGCACACTGTTAACAAGACAGAAAGAGGGGAACAGGGATGGAGGGAGGGGACACACACATGGAGGGAGATGGAGGCAGAAACACAGGGAGGGAGGGGAGGTGGGACCCCCCAGGGTTATGAGGGCCCACCAGTTGGCTCTTTGCCCAAGGCCCACCAAGGCCTTAAAACGGTGTCATTGGGCCCTTTTGCTTCTAACCATTTAGCCTATTTCATGGTCATTCCCTATTTCTTTATGGAAAAAAATGATTAATAATGGAAGAACATAGTAAGTAGATATAAAAAACCAGAAGAAAAAAGAGGTTGAGTGAGGAGAGGAGAAATAATAGTTTGGAAGTGGGCCCAGGGTCTAAGGTTTTCTGGTGGGCCCCTGGCATTCCAGTCCAACACTTTACTTAATGCATGGAGAACTGAAAACAGTGAGGTGCAGTCTTTATGCTTCTAGAGCTGTGCTTCATCACCTAACCAGCAAATTTCAATGATACAAGATCTATAATGTAAGAAATATGGCTCTTTGTCCAATTTTTGACAAATAAGGCTTATTTCTTAGAGTACCCATGCTGTATCTGTTTTATTAGCTGCTAGGCTGGTGCCACATGGTGCAAACTTGTCTCTGATTAATACAGCACCCAGGTTCTCCTGAGATGTTGCTGACAGTCTCACCAGGAAGGAACAGATGAGCCAGAGAATGTCATTTCTACATGTTAACAGACTTGTTGCTATTGTTTGTACTTTGCACAATGCCCTGCAAGTAGTAAATGGCACCATACCTCCCAACATTTGAAAAATTACCATGCTCATTTTATGGCCACACCCCCTAATTACCATGTCCATTTTACAAAATGTGGCAAGTTTGAACACATTTCTCGGAATTTTAGGGCAATGTTTTAAGTTTTATAACAGTTATGCAAATGAAGGTGAAATTGCCCTTTCCCTCAGAGGGTTCCCCCAAAAGACCTGCTTTTCTTAAAGTGTTACAAATGTATCTAAGTGTTAGGCTCTCAAAAAGCCAATTTAATCAAGTTTTAGTTCAGGAGAGAGCACATAGCCAAGTGATGCAGCAGGAGTGTTGCCAACCTGATGCACATTTCATGCAGAATGCCACTAGTACTGGGGGACGTGAGGACCGAGTCTCTGATGTGTTGTATGTCATAAAGGTTTCTTAGCTGTTAAATCTTATTTAAAGTGGCTGGAACGATCAGACTTCAGTCGGAGAGTTTATAATACTACAATACTTTGCTGCCCAAACGTATTATGGCACATGAGGCACTTTTTTTGCATGCAAAAGAGCACCCCAAATATCCACATAATTATGGATCCTTTTGACTTGAAGGTAATCTGTGTGCAAAGTAGATAAATACAATGGGGGGGGATGTAATTAAAGTCGCAAAGAGAAAACAATTTGCACCAATAAGAATAAAAATCCACATCTCACAATATTGTTCCTAAACTGTTCCTAAAACGGTTATTGCATTTTTTTTAATTGCAAACTCTTAAGAAGTGCTTAAAGGTATTGTAATCTTTTGGAGCAAACATAATTTCTTCAGTAAGAAGTTTTATTACATTTACTGTGCATTGGCGCAAACTTTAAAATTCGCAAACGTTTTTCCAATCCACAGTCAGAAGTGGTTGCTAAACAGTTTCTGGGTTTGCAAAATTTGTTCGTGCAAGGGCATAACTGTTCACATTGCGAATAGTTTTTCTGTTACTGACTTTTATTACCTTCCCCTGTATATATACTATAAATATATACTATACAAATACTATAATACCATACTATATTTATATACAGGTAAGGGACCTGTAATCCAGAATGCTCAGGGGTTTTCTGGATAAGTGATCTTTCTGTAATTTGGATCTCAATATCTTAATTTAAATAATAAACATAATAGGATCATTTTGCATTCAAAAAAGATTAATTATATCTTAGTTGGGATTAAGAAAGTTGAATTATTTTATTTTAATGGAGTCTATAGGAGGTGGCCTTCCTGTAATTTGGAGCTTTCTGGATAATGGGTTTCTGGACAATTAGACCACGTACAATATTGGTCTATTATTGTTCATAGCACTGTGAAAAGAGCGCTTGCATTTTTATGTACCAGAATTGTTTAATTGGTGTTAAAGTTTCCTCTGTTTGGTTGAAGAATTACTTTTAGATGACTTCCATTGATGTTTCGGTTTGACAAGGTCAATAGGTGCACTTGGGCTCCATTCAACAGAGGCTGCGACTGACGCACTATTGCCTAGATCAACTATATAGAAGTTCAAGGAGCTCAGACACAAGTACTTTTAATAACTGGTCCATACGTGGAATGATTGTATACATCTTAGAACAACCACACTCGTGTCTGCTTTCTTATAATAAGCCCTAATGTGAAATGTACAGTAATGCCACCACTGATTACACTCTAGTGTTGATGGTAGGAGCACTTCCAACTATCTTCTCCAGCGTGTAGTAGAGGTGGAAGGACCCAAACTACGTGATCTTCTTTATATATATAAAAATATACACAAATCACAGAAGGAGGGGCTAATATGTGCATGATGTTTACCACCAAACTAGAAAAAAACGGCTTACTTACAACCATAAGCAATTTGATTGATGTGCATTCAGCTGCAGAGAGAATAATCTTGTTTTGGATGTTAAGTATACTTTGGTAAGGACCAACGTTTAGGCCCTTGGTGCAAATACAGGCTGTGTCACTTAGAAGAATAAGGGTTTGAGCCTTCTACATAAAATCCAGACTATCCAAGCCCCTTCCAACCTGACTGGTGTTTTGAAAGCATACAGTATGTCTGATTATTGGTAAGCCATATGTATGTGAAGTGTCTGATTTATCCACTCTTCATTCCTGCTTTAGTTTCACCTTGTACACCACTAAAGAGGCTTACCGTGAACCCCATTTAAAGCTTGGCTAATTTTTATTGGTATGTAAATGTCACATCTCAATCCCATTTGCAGTCATTGCATTGTTGTTCATTATCTCACATTAGTCTGATGAGTCTGATGAGAATCAAGCTTATGAGTTGCTAACTATGATGAGTTTACAAGGTTCATTTCAAGCACATGAGAGCTAATGCCAGTGCATTTCATTATCAGTAAATCAGTTCAACAGAGATGTAAAATAAATCAGAGTTGATTGTGTTAATGAAATAAAATTAGTGAGGCATCATCATCAATATATACAGTATAGCCTGTTGAAAGAATGAAAGTATGGATAAAGATCTACATTGTTTGGGGGATTGTGCCCCCCTCCCCTTTGTTTTACTGACACGCAATTGAATTGATTCTCTAGTGAATTATAATATATTCAGTAATGAATGTCTTTTTTCATGGGAGTCCAGAGAAAATCTTCCAGGGAGGGGCAAGTGAAAAAAACTATTTTCACAAATTATTTGTACCCATATTTTGGTTTCCACACAAACCTAACAGCAGTTTTCTATAAATATATAAATTAGTAACTGTTGCACATCTATAGCTTTGCCATTCTATTAATGACATAAACTCCTTTTACCAGGACAGTACTTGGTATCTTCTACTTTCTTACCACAATAACTAGCCATCAGTTTGCAGAATGTTATTCCCTCTAGAGTTTTAGTTACAACTGGATACATACAGTGATGCCTCCATTTTACAAACCCTAATTCAGGGCCGCCATTAGAAATCACGGTGCCCCACCCTGGTGCCCAAGCCCCACCCCTGATCCCACCCACTACACATCACAGTTAAAAGACCACACAGACATCCACGCTAAAAAAAGTAACCCCCCCCACACACACACAAGTTATAAAAAGCTATTGATGGTCAGGACCCCCTTATAAGTTTAAAAAAACATTGGTGTCAGGGAACCCCTTACAAATTGAAAAAATTGGAGCCCCAAAAAATAAAAAATCGGTGCCAGGGCCCCCCTTACAAGTTAAAAAAAATTGTGGCCCCAAACAATATTTTTAAAAAAAAACATTGGTGGCAGGGGCCTATAGAATATTAAAATACATTGGTGTAGGGATGGGCGAATTTATTCGCCAGCAGCGAATTTGCGGCAGATTCCCGCGATTCGCGAAAAAACTGAAAAAATTTGCCAAAAAAAATTATGCGACGCACGGCGAAAGCGACGCGTCGAATACGTCGCGTTTCGTTAATTTTTCTGCAATTTGCGAATTTCACTAGAAATCCACAAAATTTTTGGCGAAGTGAATCTGCCTAGACTACATCACTACATTGGTGGCCCGGGGATTAAAAAAAAAACGCAAATTGGCGTCAGTAGAATTGAACTCGTGGCTTCAGGACTTCAACTGCACCTCCTTTTGTGACTTTGGGTCTTTTCACCGCTTCAGGACTTCAATCTGGCTTTTTTCATGACTTCAGGTCTTTTCGGCGCTTCAGGATTTCACTTTTGGCAGTTGATTTTGGGTGTTTTCACCACTTTAAGACTTTGTCTGAGTTCGGCACTTCCGCATTTCGGCCGCACATCGTCTACGGCGCTGTCAAGGGGGCCCGGGTTTTTCTAAAGTGCAGCACTGCTGGGCCCCCCTTCAGGCCCGGGGGACACTTGTCCCCCCATGATGGTGGCCCTATATGTTAAACTGTTTTTTATGGTCCCACCCACATTTAATGCATAATACATTTTCCTAATTTTACATTTTTTTTTTCTAGTCCCTTGAAAAATGTAAAATGGGGGTTCAACTGTACATAAAGTAGAGTAACAACAGCAGGAATAGGCTGTGCAAAATAAAATGTCACTAGTATAGAATCTATGTTTATGCATTCTATTTCCCTGCGGGCCCCAAATGCACCAGTCCGACAACAAAAAAAACCTCATAGACTTTAATGCATTTGAAGTGAGAAAAAAATTACATGCATAATATTTTTTCACCATTCCGCAAATTTAATCGCTTGTTTGCGAATTTTTCAGCAAAATGGGACATATTTTCTTATCACTATTCAATATGTTATAAATTTCAATGTCAGGATTCGAGATCACAAAAATTGCACCTGCACAGCATCAACCAACAAATAAATCAAGGGAAGAGTCGATTAGCTCATGCTAGCCTTATTAAACATGAAAATCTCTGACCTTGATCCTGAATAAATCAGCCCCAAGGTCCTGCATCTTCAATACACAGAAGAATAAAGTTTCATTGACAAAACCTGCTTTGAGGAACACTAAAATTACTCAAAAATTCTTGATTTAGAAGGGGCAGGATGGGCCCGGTGGTTCTTAGTGCAACTATGTGGGAGTGCAAGGAGCGTGTTTGGCCACAAGTATCTTTAATGAATAGCATAAATGTGTTTACAATTTTGCCTGCTAAAATAATTGCATTTATATAGAAGGTTTTATATATGTTAATTAAACTTTCATTTATTTATTTATTTTATTTATCATTTATTTTTATATATTTTAATTAAAGGAACAGTTCAGGGTAAAAATAAAAACTGGGTAAATAGATAGGCTGTGCAAAATAAAAAATGTTTCTAATATAGTTAGTTAGCCAAAAATGTAAAATATCTATTTACCCAGTTTTTATTTTTATACTGAACAATTCCTTTAAACTTTAATTTTTATTTTTTTTTTACATCATATTCACACAGACAGGAAAATGATTTTGTGGAGGTCTCTTTGTAATCTTTTTTTACCCACAGCATTGTCCGTATGTACGCCAACATTTCAAAACAAGCTAAATGAGCCATATGTAACTGGGTAATGGTACATGAGTTTGTGTTAATATTAAATAGCAAGTAAATACTTTACTAGATAATGTATCAGTTCCATGAGCCTAAGGTGCTATTATTGATTGACTAATGCAATTTAAAAGAAAATCAATAGGTTTTATGATCATC
>CM044444.1:20739622-20753959 GCA_024363595.1 Xenopus borealis
CCCCCCACTCTCCAGCCACACTCTTACCTCTGGCAGGGAAAGGGGGCATAGACGGCCCAGGAGTAGGCTGGCAGGGCACAAAGTAGGCAGCTATGGGGTGGGGTGTGGCAGATGTGGGCAAATAGATGACAAGCAGATGGAAGATTGGGCATCTCAGTGCACCTGGTCCCTCCAAAGATTTTTTTTGTAGTGGGACTCAGCGCACACTAGTTACACCATTTTGAGCAGATTGCTCTTGCCATGCATCACCATGCAACACCACAAGATTTTGTAGGATGCTACAAAATCTTTATCCCCCACAGCTGTAATGTAACGGCAGATCAGAGGATGGATCCTCCACTGGATTATCAAATCAATATACAATTAAAGATCAATGCCACAGGCTATGGGAAAAAAAACATGTCAGAACAGACCTCTGAAGAAGCTGACCTCAGCAAAATGCATCAGGTGTGACACTTCCGGTCTCAGCAGTGAGTGGATATACAGGAATATACGAGAGAGGGAGAAGCCGGCAGAACCCATCTCTTTGTATTGCAAAGGTTCACCTCCATGATCGATACTAAAGGACTGGATAGTTTTACATGTGCTCAGAAGTTTCACTTATAAAAAAGAATACCCTTAAAAGTTAACTTAAAGGTGAACCACCGCTTTCAACAATCATTCAAGACTGAACCATCTTTAAACTGTATTATTATTACTGTAAGTGATATTTTTTGGGTATGGCTTTTGTTTGTTGTTGGTTTACTTTTAAGTCAGTTTTTGAGGGGTAGATTTTAAGATGGTTATAAAAATGAGACCTGGCAACTCTGTGTGCGACCCAGCTTCCATGCTTAGGGATGGGGAGGTTTTCACAGCTGAGACAGTTGGATAGTTTTCAACAACTGCCTGAAATCTACCCACAAGGCTAATCAACAAAGGTCTCCCTGTCTGCTTTCTCCAAGAGATCTCTCCTTAGAAAATGTGGGATACAAAGAATGATATGAGACATTTATCTAAAATCCAGTTGGCATTGCCAAGAAGTCAATAGATGGCAAGACAGCAAGTGTCAACCTTCAATTAATACCCCCAATGCAACTCTGATTAGAGTTCTATTATACCTTCAATTTTCTTTAAAATCAGTTTTATGCCAAGAACAACAGTGTAAGTATCCTTCTTTCAATAAAGAGAAATAACTCCATAGAGATCAGCTTTTTTCAAATCACTTTCCCTGTCTTTTTTTATCAGGTTAAATACAGTTTGTGTTCCATTTTCTGGAGGAAGTCCAGGAACAGTGAAATGTCTGAACAGCCTCAATCTTTTATTGAGCTCTTATTAAATGTGGGGGGAATGTGCCCTTGTCAGAACTAAAAATGCATATCTCAAGAGCTGGACCTTATTGAAATAATTTTGAAGGTAATCAATATTTCTTAATTCTACAGCCATGGTAATAAGGCATCAGCTCCACAAGGCCAATTAACTTCTCTCCACATTTCATATTAATAGCAATACATTGGCTGGCTTCCACCTCCATACTCATATGGTTTGTATTAGCAGTCATGTCAGGCAGGAAAAAAATATTTTTTATAGTTCTAGTGTTGAACACTGGTTAATGAAGCCCCGGAAAGCTGAATGGGCTAGAGGCTGGCATGGCATAGGGGTCAGATAGGTGCAGGTGCAAAGGATAGAGATACTGCAGGTTTTTATGTAGGGGACAGGGGCTAATACTGTTTCTTACCTAGAGCAGCAAGTCAGGTGTAGTGAACAGACTGACTCGATTTCTCTTATAGGGGCAGATTGGTTTAAAAAAATGAATACTAACATTTTAGTTAGGGGATTGTTATACAAAAAGTATTGAGTCAGTAGAATGTTCAGCACACTGGAATTGTAATCCCAGGACCAATTGACTAGTCTTGTTAGGCTAGGTATTAGTCATAGTGGGGCACAAGGATGCAGTAAGGGACTAGTTATACTTATGTTATTTTCTTGTGTTCAGAGAGTAATGTAATGGCTTGGTCTATATTATATTTGCAATCCAATTGGACATTTACACATGTGGGGTAGACATGTGCAAGCTTTCTCACCTGGTAGAATTTCACAGCAAAATTGATAATATTACCTGTTCATCAGAGAAAAGAAAAAAAACAGAGACATAATTATTATCTGCCCCTTTCCTTCTACCTCAATCAATCAGACTAGGGTTCTCCTGCCTATCTAAGGAACTGTCTGGACACCATGTTTGGAAGTAATTGGCAACATGGGAGCCTTTTTTTCTATGAGGAACAGATGTAAGTTAGTAGAAAGGGGCTATTAGATGCTATTAGATGCTAGTAGATGCTATTGCAGAGCAATAAGTGCCTTAACTGCAATGTAATTTTCCATTCCAAGTGACATCAATGCATTTCTGTGAAATTTAGAGGTTTTACAAAATTTCGTGCAATCTCCTCATTATTGTGGAGCAATGGGAAGGTTTTATTTTAGCATTAAATAAAGATAAACACTGTTGTGGTGGTGTTTATACAAATGGCCTGTAGGTGTCACTGTGCACGAGTTATACTTGGCATACACTTTACTTTCTATACAGCTTAAAGTGTTAGAGTTGAAGTTACTGTTGAAGTGTAAGAGCTGCACGAACCTGCTAATAAAGCACTGTTATACTCTACTCATCCTCAGCCACGAAAACATAACATTTGTACACTATTAATATCATGCATTTGGCATGGAAGCTCTTATTTGATATGCTTATCTGCCACCTGATGCTAAATGAGTAATGTATGTGGTAGCATTCTCATCTATCCATTTTTCAACTGTACAGACAGTTCTTGGAAGGGTTGAGATCAGAACTTTAAAGTAAACAGCACTTTTATCAGCCAATCACAGATTTCTCAATCAGAACCTTCCCCTTCAATATCACATACCCATCACCTACCCCCTACCCAAAGTTCCCTGTCATGAAGGTGGTAACCCTAGCATCTTTTCTAATTTAACCCTCTGGCCACAGGCTGCCACAGCAGAGCATGGCATTCGCAGTACACAACTGCAAATATTGAAAAATCATTTATTTAGAATTTAAAACTGTATGGAAATTGCGAAACTGCTTCCAGGACTACATTTTCAATAACTCGTAGATTGATCACTGTAGGTTAATCTCTGTAAATATTCTTGGAAATTATTCTAGAGGTTGTATGACAAATGGACTGATGATGTTAGCCGAAGCCTGTACAGAAATTATGGCAATAATGTCAGGTCATTAAAAGTATTCTTGTCCATGCAGATGTTATGTCATACATTACAGCATTTCTACCAATATTCTTTTTTTAGTGTTTTAGCCTTTATACTGGTATCCAGCAACCTCACAGGGGAGTTGATGACTTGAGATCACTTTTAAAACACAAAAAATTTTTTTCTTGCTGTATTATTGCCCACCCGTTTAAATAGAATTTTTTGTGGATAATTTTAAAGATTAGTAACCAATTAAAATACAGTTTAGTTAAATTCCATAATACATACATATATGGATTTCCAGCTTGTCAGTAAAATGTACCATTAGGTGCAATCTATAATCAACGAATAATGAAAGTGAAACAGACAGGCAGAACTCAAGACTGAATCCATAGCTTATTCTGGATTGATATCACAGCCATAAATTACCCAGGCTTGGTTTCATGATCTTTTTATGAACGGTGTCCTGTCTAATCAGGCCTAGGGGACATCTAGCTACAACACAATGATTGCTATCCTGTTCATATATTGTAGAACACTTCCCAAACAAAGAGCATTACACGAGACACATTAAAGGGATCATTTCCTGTCTGTTGCACATCAGAACAAGGCTCTTCGATGAAGGCATCAAGTCAATGAAAGATGTGTGGGGTGTGGAGGAATTTTTGCACCAATTTTTTTTTTTTAAATTCAAGGATAAATTTTTCAATTGCATGCAATTAAATATAAATATTTGCAATGTTCGTTTTATTGGTCTCACTTCTTTTCATTGCGCATGGCTTCTCGATCCACAACTCTCATTAAACCTCTCCCCACGTTCACCACTCTTTGATCCGAAAGCACAACTCTCCCTTTGCCAAGGGTAACCATTCCCATCTGCCTGATGTCTTTCAGAATTAACTGGATGAACCATCAAAAGGGGTTGACAGGACGACAGCTTGTGATTATGGGCCAAGGGCTTACAGCCACACAAGGGGAGGAACACACAGTCCTGCCAGATCACTTGGCCAGCTCCATTCTCCACACCCATCTCAATCACACAGGCCTGGCTTGTATTCCAGAACCTTATTGATTGCTTCTTTGCATTAATGTAAAGGAAATGTAAACTTTTAGATATGCGGTGACAGGACAAAGGTGGAGACAGTGATAAAATAAAATAATGCTGGAAAAACTTATTCCATCTGGACTTTGGAATGTCCAGTATCCATTCATCATCGAGAATGAATTTTTTAATCTATATTTTTTGTTGTTTAATGCTACTTTTCCATATCTTTGTTAAAACACTAAATGCATTTATCACTGTCTCAATAAAGTATAGATGAGTTTCCTTTTTATTTAAGCCAAATGAAATATTGATGGAAATAGAGATAGATTTGAAGAACACAGGGGTTATTACTTTTGCACAATACTATTAAGGATAAACTTGGAAAATGTGAGATCTGCCTATAGATACGTGTCAATGGGGGTTCTGACTGCCTTCTCAAATGCAATGTAAACCCTCAAAACAAATTAAATGTAAAATTGCTCTTCTGAACACTTTTTAAGTTAAACTTCATTATTTTCCTTGCTAGTTTTCAAGACATTAGCGTTTTTTAAACTGCTAATAAAATGAAACGGAAGCAACCAACAACTGACAACCAGCCTGATAGTCGAAAAAAAAGACCCAGAAGAATAAGAGGAGAGCCTTTTGATTCTATGCTTGGAAGGCAGTTCAGAAGAGTAATTTGACAGTACTATATTGTGAGGAGTTATACATCCTTTAATATTTCTGTTATGTATAACGGGAAAATGTTTCAGTGTCTAGTTCTGAAATGAGTTTTAAATGTAGAATTTATACATTTACTTCTCTTCCCCTGCTTAACCCGTATTAAAAACATATTGATACAAAAAAATGGAAGAAACTCTATATTGTTTCATCATTATCATAATGGAAACCAGCATAGTTTGGAATATTACCAGCATATTTCACTTTTATAAACATTTTCTAGTGGTAGGCCCTATCCAGCTCTACATGATGGGATGTTATTAAGTGAATTAACTTGGGCTTGTCTTACTTACTTAGTATGGTTTTTGAATTATTAGAGTATGTAATTACAGGTATGGGATTCCTTATCCAGAAACCCATTACGCAGAATGCCCTGAATTACAGGAATCCACATCCCATAGTCTATTTTAAGAAGTAAAAACTAATTTTTAAAAATAATTACCTTTTCTCTGCACTTATAAAACAGTACCTTATACTTGAGAGAAACGAAGGTGCACACATCTATATTTGTGGCAAAATAATCCATTTGGGTTTATTTAATGTATGAAGGATTATAATAGACTTAAGGTATGGTTATCCCAATTCCAGAAAGGCTCCTTATCCTGAAAATCTGACTTCCTAAGCATTCTACAATAGAGCCTAATCCTCAATCCGATTTGATTCCATTATTATTTTTATATGCAAATTTTACTTTTCTACCCATCTATGGATTTACTATTTTGACTTTAAAACTGCTTCCTGGTTGATATGGTTTTCAGGCAGCAGTTACATTTCCACGCCTGGGAGTTGCTGAACAAAAAAAATGTAACTATGTCAAACACAAGAATAATAATGAAAAATAATGACTTTAGTGTTTTAGTAAATAGTAAGGTAAAAAAAACTTTAAGTAAAGGTCCATTTTGTGCAGTCACGCTAAATAAAACTTTTTTTTTTTTTTTTTAACTGTAAATGAAATAAAATTTTAATTTCAATATAGAAAATGTAAATAGTGAATAATGGTAAGAGCACACAGTCATTTTTATGTGATAGTTTCACCCCAAAGCTCTTGAACCTTCTTAATGAATAGCCTTAATGTATATGACACACAGATGCCTGCTGGACAGAAACACACATGAATACCTACTTGAAGTTATGGGTGTTGGTGTCTTTTTCTTTGAAAAAAATTGTGCCACTTCCATTTGAGGGAACTCCCATAGCAAGTACTGTTAAGGACCAAATACATAAAAGCTGCCGACAGAGTTGGCCCGTGTGTGGGGTCATCTGATGGTTTTCCCCATCGATATCTGGCTGAAAATTGGCCAGATCTCGATCTGGCAGGTTAAAAAATCCCATCGGATCGCACCCACATCCGTGCACTTATGTGGTCCTACGATCTGACCGCCTGTAAAGGATTCATTATGATCCAATCGTTGGGCCCTAGGGCCCATGATCGGATCAGCCCGATATCTCCCATCTCAGTGTGGGCACATCAGGGAAAGAGCCTCTCATTTGGCGACATTGCTTGAATTTACAGTTTAATTATAGTTTATCTTTTCAAACTCATCTTCTTTTTTTTTCTTTGTTATTTTTTAATTGTTTGCATTCGTTTCAGCTTTCAAATGGAGGCAACTGCTTCTAAAAAACAAATGCTCTTTAAGGCTACACATTTATTCCTAATGCTACTTTTTATTACCTATCGTTCTATTCAAGCCCTCTACTATTCATATTCCAGTTTCTTTTTCATATCAATGCATGGTTGCTGGGGTAATTTGGACCACAGCAACCATAGTGCTGAATTTGCAAATTGCAGATTGAAAAATCAAAGATGGAGAAAAGGAAAATAGATAGGAGGTGGAGAAATCCCGAAAACTACTGCCTGCTGTTTTTCTAGGCCCTGGGACCCCACAAGAAGGAGTACAGCAAGCAATGTGGACTGTGGTCTCGAAAATTACCTTACTATCTGATTGAGAGCTGTGGGGTCCCAGGGCCTAGAAAAACAGCAGGCAGTAGTTTTCGGGACTTCTCCACCTCCTATCTATTTTCCTTTTCTCCATCTTTGATTTCTTATAAATGCTGGTTTATTAATTTATTGAATTGCACCTCTGGCTATCAGCCGTTTTTTAACTGTGAATATGTCTATTTAACCTACGTGAATCAATTTCATTTTTCTATCGATATATGATGAATTTAGCAATAATTAATATATAGATCTAATTATATGTAATATGATCCTTAATTCATGAATTTTGGAAATATTTAAATAAGTGGGTGACCACACTTTGTGGTCTTTGATAAAAATCCATATCTATTGGTCTTTTTAATAACTGAGAAACAATAATCACAATATTTATGTTGTTGTTGTGAGTTAAGCACGAAGCACTTTATTGTTCAACATCATACCAAAATCAATTTTTACAGATAATTTAGTGATTTTTTAATAATTGATCTATTCTAGTTTAATTGATTGGACCAGCTAATGAATTTCATCACATATTTTATTTAATTAATTAAAATTCTAATAATTGTCAAACCAGTAATAATTTACTGTGGTAACTATTTGAGCACGTGAGTGGGTGGTTTTCGTTACTTCTTTTCATCTATCTAAGTTAATTGCATTAAAGGGGTGGTTCACCTTTGAGTTAACTTTTAGTATAATGTAGAGAGTGATATTTCGAGACAATTTGCAATTGGTTTTCATTTTTCATTGTTTGTGGTTTTATAGTTATTTAGCTTTTTATTCAGAAGCTTTCTAATTTGCAGTGTCAGCAATTTGGTTTCTAGAGTACAAATTACCCTAGCAACCCTGCACTGATTTGAATAAGAGACTGGAATATGAATAGGAGATGGACTGAATAGAATGATAAGTAATAAAAAGTGGCAATAACAATACATGTGTAGCCTTACAGAGCATTTGTTTTTAGATGGTGTCAGTGACCCCCATTTGAAAGCTGCAAAGAAACAGAAGAAAATTGCAAATCATTAAAAAACTATGAAAAATAAATAATGAAGACCAATTGAAAAGTTTCTTAGAATTGGCCCTTCTACAATATACTAAAAGTTAACTTGAAGGTGAACTACCCCTTTAAGTAAATCACACCTCCACTTTTATACGGTGCAATTTTTTGAGTCATATAAGTTTTGATTCACAACCTTTTATTTTTACATAAATTTATATATGTAATATATAAATACTTTATCCAAACCATAGTCACTATATGCTAAAAGCTACTTTCAGCACTGTGGTAATTAGTCAGACATGTCAAGAGAAAAAAAATATCATCACTTTAATTATATATTCATTCATAAGTTGCTTTTAATCCTGTTGTCTTCTTAAGATAAAAGACCTAATACACTACTTTTCTGGCTTCCCACCTGCGACCCAGAGGTTACACAGATGGCTTGAACGTAACCTAGTGACATGATAAATGATTACATTTCTCTTTTCTCATTAATGTAACAAGTAGCCTGCGAGCTATGTGTTAATCCATTGTAAATTCCGACTGTGGCAAACGGAATCATCAATTCAGGTCCAGTGCCTGCCATACTATGTCTTGAGTCAATTCAGTGTTAGTGTTAGTGGTCATATGATTTTGTCAAGTTTAAAATAAATCAGTTATGTAGACAAAATGCAAATCATACGCCTTCATTTAAATCTGTTATCAAAGTTTGTAAGGGTAGAACTGCACAGGCGTTCTTCTCTCTGCGATTCTGCTGGATCCAACGCTTGGATGGCTGGAACGCAACGGATGGCGTCACATCGTTGATGCAACACCACATGACTGTCGGATGCAAATGCTGCAAGCTGCATCTGATAGTCGTGTAAAGTTGGATCAACACTGCAACACCATCCAACTTTATATTATTTACCTTGTTCCCGTCACATGCATCATGAAGCGCCCATTTTGTCTCCCAGAGTCGGATCTGCTGAAATTGCATCAAAATCTGCAGTGTAGTTCTACCCTATTACTTACCTTGTTCCCGTCGCATCCAACTTGACATGGGCGTTTTGTTGCCCAGCATCGGATCAGGCAGAATCATGGCAAAAATGCCTGTGCAGTTCTACCTTTAGGGGCAGATTTACTAAATTCACATATATTCGCATGAGGGATTCGAAAATTCGATCGAATATTCAAAAATATTCGAATTTCGAATATGCAAATTCGACCAAATCCGACCATCGAATATTCAAATACGAATGATTCGAATATTCAATTTAATTTTATTCGAATATTTGATGTTGATGAATACTCCCCCTTTAAATTTAATCACCTACTTCGCCAGATTAAACCTACTGAAATGGGGATCATTCCCTAAGATCAAATTTGAAAAATTCGATTCGACTATTCAATCGATCGAATTTTCCCTATTTGATCGTTCGATTCATAGAATTGCTCTAAAAAAATTCGAATTCGAATTTTTTAAAATCCCCACTATTCCCCCACTATTCCCTGGTCGAATTTCGAATTTTTTTTGCATTCGAAATTCAACCCTTAGTAAATCTGCCCCTTAGTGTTACAATGTCCAGCTGCTTTAAGACACCATCCAAGGAGCATACAAATGTTTAGCATGTATACCAGCAGCCTTAAAAAAAATAGCAGTTACTTTAAAAACCCACATAAATCTGATCCTATCAGGCAGGCCATCTGGCTAGAGTACATGCTACAGTTATGGGACCTGTTAAACAGAATGCTTTGGACTTATGGTTTTCTGTAATTTGGATATTCATACCTTAAGTCTTCTAGAAAATAATTTAAATATAAAAATGGCACAAAGTCATTCATCACTAGTGGTAGATGATGCATGTAGTAAATGGTCTTCAGCTGTAGTAGAGCTTACAGAAAAGATCAGGACACAACGTGCTATATGCATAAAGCTAGTGCTTTACAATCTATGGGGTTGCACTTTATTTGGAGCATTGGCAAGTTGCTCAGTCTGAAAGCCCAGCTTGATTATCTGTTAAAATGAGATTTGGGTGAAAAGCTGATTTGCTATCATATTATAAGTGAATGGTAGCCCATAACAAACGCTGAACCTCCAAATTGCACTACAATATTGCATATGGGACCTGCCTGGACATTTGAATTATAATTTGGTAATCATTTATAGTAAAACGAGAAGTGCAAACAAGTTTGTCCACTCGGTCAACATGTCTTTCTTCTCCAGAAACAATAATTAGATGAAAAATGAATGTCTCCATCCAAAGTCATGAAATTCAAGATATTTGTGTGCTTGCCTCACTGATTACTACAGTTGTTTAATAAATCAAACCTTAACTTCATAAAAGAAAGCAATAAAAGCTATAGGATCTGGGCTCACACAATTTCTTGTATAACATTTGATTCTTGTCCTCTTCAACACTGCATATTTTGGGGATACCTGTGCAGTAGAACAAAGAGATGGAGCCTGTAGTACAGTAATGTTATCCTCAACAAGGATTTTGTTGCTTTGCAGTTGTCTTTTAAAAGGCAATTTATTTATTATAGAAAGAATACATATAGACAAATACAAGAGATCATATAGCTTAAATATAATGCTATATATGGACAAACAATCCCTGTTTTGTTTAAAGGGTAAGTAATTTTTTAATAGCTGTATGCAAAAAAAGTCTCGATGTCTTAAATATATTGATAATGGGTTGAGTGCAGAGGACCTTCTGTATTTGCGTGGTCACAGCACCCATAATGTTTTAAAAAATTAGTGGTGAGCACAACTTTTTTAGAATGTTGATCCATTGTGTTTACCTACTTACAGAAAAACTTATTGACACACATCAGGCAAACCAATAAAGATAATGTTTCATTTTTTCGAATGATTTACTGACCCTGAATAGAGAATAATGAGCAAAATGTATCCCCTTAAATTATTTGATTTACATAGGAAGAATTCAAAGTTCAACCATGTCCAGTATCCATGTTAATTTATGCAGCATGCTGGGGGCTTTGGTGACATAGGACAGAAGGTTTGTGTTCTTTCTACTAATAAAACTACATTAATCTTATGATAATGGATTCTTCATCTCACTCTCCACAATGAATGTCACTGTAAGACCACTTACAAAAGAACACAGGTGATTCAAATCAACACATCTTAGGGCCAGAGTCACATGGTCTGTATAGTATATTTCCCTGCTCTGCTTTATAAATGTTAGGAATACGTAAGCAGCTGTCTGGTAGAAATGAAGTTTAGAGAGAATAATCCTAAAGTGATGTCAGACCACACTTGGGATCAATAGACTAAACTAGCCCTGGTGAAAGCTGTAGGGAGTTATGACTATTAGCATTCGTGTCCACAGGGATCCAGTCTCCTTATATGTTAATCTGGCCAATCAATCTTTATGCATGCGCTTTGTCGCTTGGCTCCGCACAGTGATGGCCTGCTTGCCAGTTTCATACAAAGTAGAAAAGCAGTCAATGTTTTCTTTTTCCCTTGTGTAGAAAATCTCCTTTGGGTTTCAGATTTTTACCCTATTCAGCCATTCATAGCTTCTTCACTCTTTCACACTCCTCACTCTGAGCCTTTTCATGGGTTTGTCACATCTGGCTCCTTTCCTGGTAGTCATTCGTTCTTCTGGTTAATTTTGTAGTATGTTTTTTCAAAAACACTGACTTTATATTATCTATGGTTTGGTTTCCCTTAGTTTCGCCTAATAATGCATGCCTTCAAGCCTGCTATGCTTCTTATTTCCTCCTTCATTGTCTGCTCAGGATTGGGAGTTTGAAAGCAGAAATCTTTTCTTGTCACTGATAAAACCTTCTCTGTAGAGCAGTTATACAGTACATCTGCAATCTTGCTTTCTATATATACAGTATAACTTCCACGGGGAATAGGAAACAAGAACAAAAACAATTCATCACTGGAATCCCATTACTTCATTATTTGCTTATCTGACTATAAATTGGATATTATGGAACACTATTTCCAATTAAAGGAGAACACCACAGCAACTGTTTTTTGCACAATGAAAGATAATGTAATTCTAGGCAACATTTCAATATACTTTCAATTAAACATTTTTCAGTGGTTTTAAAGTTATTCTAGTCCTACTCGTTCTCACTCCTGACACCTGGAGGAAAACCGACATCTGACTGCTGCATTGTTTCTAGGTTTAGAACCAGAAAATAAATATTGCTTTCAATTACATAGTAACATAGTAAGTTTGGCTGAAAAAAGACTCGCGTCCATCAAGTTCAACCTTTTTTTTTTTTTTATTTTAACTGCCTAACTGCTAGTTGATCCAAAGGAGGGCAAAAAAACCCCATCCTAAGCCTCTCCAATTTGCCTCAGAGGGGGAAAACATTCCTTCCTGACTCCAAAAAGGCAATCGGACTAGTCCCTGGATCAACTTGTATAATGAGCTATCTTCCATAACCCTGTATTCCCTCACTTGCTAAAAAGCCATCCAACCCCTTCTTAAAGCTATCTAATGTATCAGCCTGTACAACTGATTCATGGAGAGAATTCCACATCTTCTCAGCTCTTACTGTAAAAAACTCCTTCTGAATATTTAGGCGGAACCTCTTTTCTTCTAAACGGAATGGGTGACCTCGTGTCATCTGGAAAGAGCTACTGGTGAATAAAGCATTAGAGAGATTATTATATGACCCCCTTATATATTTATACATAGTTAAAATATCACCCCTTAAGCGCCTCTTCTCCAGCGTGAACATCCCCAATTTGTCCAATCTTTCCTCATAGCTAAGATTTTCCATACCTTTTACCAGCTTAGTTGCCCTTCTCTGTACCCTCTCTAATACAATAATGTCCTGTTTGAGTGAGGGAGACCAAAACTGTATGGCATATTCTAGATGTGGCCTTACAAGTGCTCTATAAAGTGGAAGAATTACCCCCTCCTCCCGTGACTCTGTAATTACAGTTATTAAAGAAAACAAAAGAAGAAGAAGAGACAAGAAGTATTATTTTGTTGAGCAAAAACTGCTTTTGGTGAAGAAAGAATTATTTCCATTTCTTAAATATACAGACACCCTCGTACAAAAGAACTGTTATCACCATATCACTGACACAATCACAAACAAATGCATACTTAAAAGGAGAGCTAAAGTTAACCAGAGAATTAAGCTAGAAATGCAAAATTAAGCCACAATCAACTTTGTTATTTTTTATTTGCATATTTTTGCTGTGCACTTTGAAAAATTGCTGCAGATCTCTGTGTTCCATTTGCAATAAAGTGTGTATGCATTTTACATTAGTTTAAATAACTTTTTTTTGGCAATAGGCACTAAATTGTACAGGCACTAGCAGAATTAACAGAACAGCAGATTGTGCAGAGGGAATATCTAACACCTGTCTTTTATTGAATGGTTTTCTATTGCTTGTCCTTATACAGTTACCACCATCTGTTATTGCACCTGTAAGAAAAAAAGAGCCTTAGTCACTGACAATTCTGTTTGACTGTTTTGGCAGCATAAAAATTATGTTTACTGTATGTTATTCCTAAAAAAAATCAAATTGAAGGAAACTTCCCTGTTAAGAAATGTAATGTTTTTCATAATAAATAATGTATATATCCCACGACATGTACCTTATAATAACTGTATAACTCCTCCACTACTACAAGCCATTGAGTGGTTTATTGCATTTTTGCAAAAGTATATATTATATTTATTCTATTCTATGCTACTATATTCATTCTCTTTTCATTAAGGTTCATTAACTGGGAAGAGAAAAGTAGGTGGAATATAACAGGGACTGTGTTCATTGAGGCTAGAAAAGCCTAGAACAATTATTGGGATTGCTAAATCATCACCCGTGTAAAAGGAGTGGAGCAAGGGGTGAACATTCTGATTGGGAAGTAGGGACCATAAAGTGAGGAGATGCAGCAGAAAGATCTTAAGTTACATACACCTGACTTACATACAACTCACACTTACATACAGATGCTATTACAGTAATGGCTTGCTTGGCCTTTATTAGCATTTAGCTTTAATAATACCACCTGCCCCAGCCCCCTCTGGTGTGTGTTGTATACTGCAGAGCACAGAAAGATAAAAATAAATACTGTGTTAAGTCCTGTAGTTGCTGCGGCACCACCTAAGGGTAGATTTCCGATATATTCAGACTCCGATATACTCAGACTGCCAGCGGAGCTGTCTGTTACGGTTTTAACTGTGTACTGTTTTTATAAGAAACTTGACTGTATGCAGTGAAATTCTCTCTTCATTTACTGCTGTTTATAATAATTGTCAGACGATCCCTAACTGCTGGGCAGGGAAACAATCATACTTATGAACAGCAGGGGGAGGAGCCCCCACCTTACTTCCCAGCCATGCAGAACTCCAGCAGCTTTGTTTCCCTGTAGAGCAGTCGGTGACTTTATAGAGATTTGTATTGGATTTTATTTTTGCCTTTACATCCACTTAACTGTTTCCAACTCCAGA
>CM044444.1:20757451-20769167 GCA_024363595.1 Xenopus borealis
TATATATATATATATATATATACTGTATGTGTGTGTGTGTCACTTGTCTGAAATATCTTAAACATTACTGCAGAGGAACATTTGTGCCTGTGAAATTAAAACACAATCTGTTACTTGTCTCACCGGATTTGTCTTTTCTCGCTTTTAGCGAAGCTCCGTTGGTATCTGTTCCAGACTGGAAGCTGTCATTTTTATTAATCATCGAAAGCATTAAGTGAATTCATCATAGTAAAGTTTATTGCATTCCTTTGCACTGATCCTTTTGAAACACTCCAGCACAAATGATGAGGATATTCCTCCCTATATTTGGGGATATGCGTTCTTTTTGCTAGACATTTGTTTCTGAAGGTCATTAGCAATTCTCTTTCAATATCTTCTAATCTTGTAACTTCATCTTCTGAGTCCAGATGCCACGCATGCAGGCCTTGATTTATTATAACTCATTTAGCAAATATTTTGCTTTCAGATTACAAATTTGTTGGAAGGCTGCATACCAGATGCAACACAATCAATCCTCGCAACCCATACATTTTTTTATTTAGTTTGAAAGCAGCTACTTAAAAAGGTTTCATTTAGGTTAACAGTAAAAGTTTTTTTTCTGTGCAGAAGAGGGTATGCAGAATTCACTAGTACAGGTATGGGACTTGTTATACAGAATGTTTGGGACCTGAGGTTTTCCGGATAAGATATATTTCCATTATTTGTATCTCTGAACTTTTGGTCTATTAAAAGATCATTTAAACATTAAACAATCGCAAAAAGATTGCTTTGTTTCCAGTAAAGATGAATTATACCTTAAATGGGAGTGAGTACAAAGTGTTGTGTTATTAATACAGAGGAAAAGGGGAATCAGTTTTAAAAATTAAAATTTTATGATTAATGGGCTGATTTACGAAGGGTCAAATTTCGAAGTGGAAAATACTTCGAAATTCGACCATCGAACTTTTTTGGGGGTCATTTTTGCTCAATTATGGGCATTTTCGATTGAAAAATGGCCTTATTCAATCAAAAGAAAATCGCTCGAATCATTCGATTCGATTGAACGATTCAAACGATTTTCACCAAAAACCTTCGATTTCTCAGAACTAAGAAAAATTTTCAGGACAAGTTCTGTGAGGTCCCTCATAGGCTAAAATGGCAACTTTAAGCTAGTGAATAGTCAAAGGATTTTTGAAGGCCAGTAATTTGAATTTTAACAATTCAAATCAAATTTTGGGCTAGTCGAAGTAGCCCAAAATTACTCCAAAATTTTAATTTTTAAAAAATTTTATTCAAATTTTCACTTCGACCCTTAGTAAATCAGCCCATAAGAGTCTTAGTAAGATGGTCTTCCTTTAATTCCTGGAGCTTGTTGGATAATGGGTTTCTGGGTTGACTGTCACAATCGCACAACACATTTCACAACTCTCACAATATACTGTACAACGTGACAGGATCACACACTCCTTGCTCTTTACTTGAAATTCTAATATAAATTGACTCTCTGGATAACAGATCCCATACCTGTACTCATGTTGGCGTCATTTCTGGTGGCTATCTTGTTTTACAGCCATAACTTCAGGACCCAAGAAAACATCTCACAATATACTGTACAGCATTACACTCTTTACCTGAATTTGTAATATACATTGACTGTAGTTTGTCCTCATTTTATCTGCAGAAGAAAAAATATAAATAATTTTAGAAATTATAAACTGTAGGTGCTAGAATTATATTCTCTAACATAAACAGTGCTTTTCAAGAGTAAATGTGTAAAAAGCCTTTACATTTAGACAAGTTTGTAGCCTTCAGAGCTCTTGACAAGGTTACAATAAAGAGGTATTGTAGACCTTATACAGTATATTATAAATAATTTCAACCCAACCTAATGAAGTAATTATATTACTTCTGTAGCTGACCTGGAACTGGAAGCTCAATCCGTATTCCTTGCATCATTAGCCTCCCCATAAATCATGATTGAGGAAAGCTAAACCCAAATTGTATACAATAGTATTTATTTAAGCATATAGGCCTCACCAGCGCAGTTGATTGCCTGAACCCAAAAACTGACATTTGGGGTGTGCAGACTGATCCAGATCTAAATTGTAACTATTTTAATTCATCCTGGGATTTTTTGTTCCTTCAGTGCAACTGAAAGTATTAGCATAACCATGAAATAACACTTCATGCTGTTGTGGGGCTGATTTAGATTTTTAATATTCAACCCAGTTTGTTAGAGTGTTCTATTGGATTTCCTTTTTTCCAAGCACTTTTTTCACAGTAGTACAAATAAAAATTCTGAGGCAAAACAAAACACATAGGGGCAAATTTATCAAATTCACATGAATGATTCGAAATTCGAGCAAATTTTCAAAAAGATTAGCATTTTGAATATGCAAATTAGGTAAATTCAACCAGTGAATTTAGTATATTTGATCAAATCGAATGATTAAAATAATTAGAATAAAAATCTATATTCGAATATTCAAATACTCGACTATCGAATTACTTCCCCTTTAAATTTTTATTTGACTGCCTATTTCGCCAGTTTCAATCTGCCGAAGTGGCTTGGTCGAATTTTGGGTTAAAGGGTTAAAATCGTTCGAATCGATCGATATGAACGATTTAATCGATCGATCGAATTTTTACTATTCAATCGTTCGACCAATCGAATAGTGGTAAAATCCTTCGATGTTCGAATTCAAAGGATTTTATTTCCCTTCTATAAACATTTTTAAAATTCGAAATTCGACCAATGATAAATCTGCCCCATAGAGAATTTCTAAATATGTCATTTGCGATTTTCCCCAAATAAAAACACATTTATTTTGTGGAACAAAATGCACAGAAAAACTCTAATGCGGATTTACGAACTTATTGTACCTGCAAAACTCCATCAGGCAAAAAAGGTTCACTCATTCTCCCATTTGAGAATTTTAAGAAATATGAAAAATGCTAATGTGAGAAAAGGTTTAACTTCCTGAAAATTTTAATTTGTATAAATGTGCCCCTTAATGTAGTACAGGTATGGGATCTGTTATCCAGAATGCTTGGGACCTGGGGTTTTCCAAATAATGGATCTTTCCGTCATTTGGATCTTCATTCACTATGTCTACTATAAAATCATGTAAACAATAAATAAACCCAATAGGTTGGTTCTGCTTCCAATAAGGATTAATTAATAGTTGATCCAAACTATGATATAATTAATCCTTATTGGAAGCAAAACCAGCCTATTGGATTTATTTAATCCTTACATGATTTTCTCATAGATTTATGGCACGAAGATCCAAATTACAGAAATCTATTATCCAGAAAACCCCAGATCTTCCACATTCTGGATAATGGGTCCCATAGTATTGTTATTTAAACAGGATACCATCATCTAAAAATGTAAATGTACTCCCATTGACTTCAATGCGTTCTGCGTTTTCTCAAATGACGAATTCACTCATCACTATTTGAGAAGTATAAAAGTTAATTATATCCATTTTGCATGACATTTGTTTTCATGGATTTTCATGTATTTACATATTGGAGAACAACCCTTATAGCCCATTGACTTGACTGGTAAATGTACCACTTAGTTAGTTTGCAGGCATCTGTTTATGCAAAAAGAAAATTAGGAAAAAAAAAATCTGCTATGAATTTTGTATTGGACAAAAGTTTTATATATTTCTAATGGAAAAGTAAGAAACTGATGTGGCTTTGCAGATGGCCTTGTATGATGTCTAAATATAGGCGGTGCATAAACATTCCTTTTGTTTTATATCTTTTCAATGTAATTCAATAACAAAACAGTGATTCTTATTAAAAGCTAAAGAATGACACCGTCACCTGTTATCATTCAGCTTTCAGTCTTTTAAAGGAACGTTAACACCAAAAAAAAAAATTTAAGCGTTTTAAAGGAAAGAAAATAAAATGTACTGATGGCCTTCACTTGCAAAACTGGTGTGTTTACTTCAGGAAAAAAAGAACTAAAGTTTATGCAAACAAGGTTCTGTGTAGCCATGGAAGCAGCCATTTAAGTACAGGATACACAGTAGATAACAGATAAGTGCTGTAGTATACAATGGGTATCTGTTATCTGCTGTGTATCCTGTGCTTTTTCTACTTTTTCAGGTTTGAATGGCTGCCCCCATAGATATACACAGTAGCTTGTTTATGTAAACTATTGTTGTGTTTCCAACAATGAGGCGAGTTGAGGCACTTGCCTCAGGTGGCAGCGCCCCCCTGGTTACCCGGGGCTGCAAGAATTTCCGCTCCTGGTAACTAAGAGACAAATTTCTGGTTTTCAACACGGAAATTTCGGTTCTTCTAGTGCAGAGCATGCAAACTGAAGGCCGTCTCAGGTGACGAAATTGGCAGGATCGCCCCTGTGTGTTTCTTAAGCAAACACACCAGTTTTATCAGTGCAGCACAATAATACACTATATTTTCATTACTGTAGGAAACTTTCATTTGTTGGTGTTACTGTTCCTTTAATGGGAATAAAAAGTAAAAGGGCAGAGATGATAAAACCTAGTGCAATGGTGTTATAAGGCAGATGGGTTTAAACTTCCATTTGTGGCTACATAAGTGTATACGGTGTCAATGTTGCATCAGAGAATCATTTGAACCTGCCCTTCCACAGAACAACAATGGTATGGAAATGTTTGATGATTACTTGCTTACTGTGAACTGATTGTCCTCCTATAACAAATGTTTAACAAGAAACTATCAGCACTCTAACTTAGGTTACTAACTTAGGTGCCATAAGCCATGGCAACCAATTGGTAGCAAGCCTACTACAAGCTAGGGAATAAAAAATCTAATTAGCCATGGCAACCAATTGGTAGTTAGCCTACTACAAGCTAGGGAATAAAAAATCTAATTAGCCATGGCAACCAATTGGTAGTAAGCCTACTACAAGCTAGGGAATAAAATAACACAGAAGTTGATGCTTCATGTAGTACATGTAGTGAATAGATAAGGGTTGTATAGCAGTTACTGTTTAATTGGTCAGATCTCTCCTAAAGTGGAGTGACTAAATTGGGACCCATGTTAAAGGTCAGTGATTGATCATGGAACACTGGCAGAGCATTTCTTCTTCCACACCGAGTTTGCATGAGGCTAATTCAAGAAATCTGCATAGAAGAACCTTCATATATGCCTATGTATATGAGGTTTGGTATTTAATACCCTTGAGCATATGGTAACGATCATATCCTCTTGTTCTTCGTTCCTTGCATTCCAGTCTCTGGGCAGAGCAAATCGAGTTGCTGGGAGTTGAAACGTAGTTAAAGGACAATTAGCAGATTTTGATGTGACATTTAAAAAGCTCCTATCCTTGTGGCTGTGGCATTCTAATAAGGTTTCTGTGTACAGACAGTGTGTATTTTTGACATTTCATTCATATTTTGCTAGTGATTATTAAGGTAGGGTAAACCTACTTCTGTCACCATAGAAACAGCATTAACCCTATTAGCGCATTTGTCAAAGAGAAGTCTCTGCATCCTTCCCGTTTTACTTGGGGGGGGGGTCTTTCAGTTGTCACGGATGTAGATTCTGTGTTCTTTATCTGACTTTGACAGCTACTCTGTCTCAGAAAGCAAACATGGTATAGAAATCCAGTAGAAGTCATTTAATGAGCTTACAGTCTAACCATCTAAACATTTCTCAGTGTCAGGCTTTAATTCCAAACAATTCAATTCAAAGACACACAGAATGCACCAAAATAGTCCTTCTGATGGAAATGAGTTATATACATAAGAATGACTTGTTTTTGATCTCCCTAAATTCCACTGTAATGTATCAACATGCATTTAAGGAAGAGAATTGGGATAATCAATCCTTGTGAGAAAACACATGAAAAGTTCAAGCAACATTGTAGATAGATAGACAGACAGATATACAGATAGATCAATAGATAGATATAGATTTTTTTAGGCATATGCAACTGAAGAATGACAACTGAACTCATGACTTCTAGTGAACTATGTCCCCACGTAATTCTCAAAGGAAATAGGGATGATTCTTTCCCAAAGGAAACTGGGTAATTGTTTGGAGACAGATACACACACACACAACCGCGAAGCGTCTAACGCTAGCACTAATTCACCAGCGTGACGTCATCGCGCAACTTCGCCAACTTACTAACAGTGTCCCTGGTGAAAATTCGCTAGCGAAGTAGACAGACTAGCGCAACTTCGCACCCTTACTCCAGGCGAAGTTGCGCATTGACGAAGGGATGTAGCGTCGCTAATTCACTAAGATGCCCATTTTTCTGAATGTTACCTCTTGCGCTAGACTTTACTTCACCAGGTCAGACCTGGCAAAGTTCAATACAATAAATAGCATTTTTTTTTTTACATTTCCTAACATATGGCAACTCAACTATACAGGGGGTACATGTAAGGCAATAGGACAACTTTATTTTATTTATTAAGGGTTTCCTGGGCTTGTGTAGTGGCTGTAACATATACTTCTATAATACGTTTAACTGTGTGCTGTATGTAAATTAGGCATTGCTTTCGTAAATGTGCTTTGCCTGGTGAAGTATCGGTAGTGCAACTTCACTACTTTTTGCCTCCTGGGCGCAAATTCGCAATTTAGCACATTAGTGGCAGGCTAGCATATTCGGCGCTTAGTGAATTTGCACCCTTGCAAGGTAAAAGACGCATGGGAGCAGACCTTCATACGAAAATAAAAGAATGACATACAGTATATGTTTATCAAGCAATTTTGGTCCTAATCAGTTCAGCTAAGGAATTCTATAATCTGACTGCCCTTACAATAAATAAACTATTCTATGCCAACTTGTTTCAGTCTCAATGAAGGGTAGCATCTTATATAGTGGTTTAAAAACACACGTTTTTTTATCATCGCTCAGTGGTTAAAAGTTCAGTCATTATGAGTAGTTTTAGTCATGTTTTTCTTCTGGTGAAAAAACTGGAGCGAATTGGTTGCTCCAAGTTCACATATTCAGAGGCAGAATATGTCCTTGGTTAGGCCTCACCGATTTTTGCGAAAATTCGAAAAGCGATGAAACCCTGCGAATATTTTCTGTGACATTGGTGAATTTTTATTCACCTATTATTCAAGGCTAAAAGCCCTGGACAATTTGACCCTTGATAAATCTGCCCCTTAATGTCCAAGGCTATTGTGATACTAAAATATATAGTTAGTGTAGATATGGGTATATATAGTTAATGTGAGTGTATGGAGGGGTCAGTGGGTATGTATATAGATGGAGGGTTTCATTTGGAGAGGTTGAACTTGGCCTTTTTTCAACCTAATTTAACTATGTAACTTTGAAAAAGCTTATACAGGCTCTCACAAACACTATATACTGTCACCCCAATGCCAAAGTCTTATAAAGCCTGGCACACCCTAATATCCTCAAATGTAGCCTGGTTCTCAGCTGGGGAAGGGCCCATATTCCTCCACCAACACCAAGGGGCAGATTTACTAAATTCACCTGAATGGATTGAAGTTCGATCGAATTTTGATCATACGATCCAATCGAAGGATTGAGGAAGACAAATTTGGCTTCTTCGATCATCGAATACCGAATGATCGAATACATTCTAATACATTCGAATGATCAAATATTCGATCATTCAATCATCGAAGGATTTAAAATTTAAAGGGTATTCGATTGCCTACTTCGCCAGATTGAACCTACCAAATACCAATAGAAGCCTATGGGAACTCTCCCATAGGCTTTTTAGACTAAGTCCTGCTCGAATACCATTTGTATGATCGAAGTCCTCGGTCGTACGAATTATCGAATGAAATAGAATACTTCATTCGAATGATCGGTATTCAATCGTTCGATCATCATTGAGGAATCGAAGATCGAAGGAAAAGGAATTTTGGGGAATAATAGTAAATTTGCCACCAAGTGTTCTGTCCTCCCTAAGTATTACCCTGGGACAGTGTGTAGTTCGACATGCAGCTAAACCTCCCCACAATCCAATAAAAGATACTGAGCTTGGAGTCTGTAGATTTTACTGGATAGGAAAGTGGAATAGATAGGAGTAGAGGTGAAACTGTAATACAAACAAAGGGAAATGCAATGAATACAATGAATAACAATGCAGAAACAAATGCAGGTATATATAACATGAACACAAACACTAGCTGGCAGAAATGTATATACAGCAATGTCTCTGAGGTGCTGGCAGCTGCAAAGGTAGCTTGATGCAGATTTAAGTTCATTTGCTTACCAGCAATGCTACTGCAAAGGGAGAGTATAAACTATGTGTGCTCTGTCCAGAGCATGGGCTATAAAATGGAGTTTTAGCTCCCATAAGGCACTGTGTTAGGTCACATGTTGGGAGTATGGTGGCCCTATTAGTTCAAATGCACTGCTGTAACTGGCCTTATGAAGGTGCTGGTTAAACAGGAAATGGCTTTGTGTAATTACAGCAAGTGTCCATAGAAGGGAGCTCTCAGCAAGTGAATAATAAAATATGATAGCATGATGAAAGCCCGTGTTAGAGACATGACACCAAGAAAGTACAAAATGAGTACTATGTTAAATGTTGTATTTATTATAACCAGGGACAATCTCCCAGTAGCCAGAAGAGATGTCAATATTATCCACCACTTGCTTTACACATCATCAAATGGGATGGGCATCCCTCCCCAACCTTCTCTTGTTATTTAAGGAGCTGTCCGGGTGCCATGTATGGACAAAATAGGCAAAAAGAATTGTATAGAGGTAAGATGTACTATATAAAGACATTGTACAGGTATTTGATCCATTATCCATTATCCAGAATGCTCCGAATTACAGAATGGCCATCTCCTATAGACTCCATTATAATTAAATAATCCAAATTTTTAAAAATGATTTCCTTTTTCTCTGTAATAATAAAACAGTAGCTTGTATTTGATCCAAACTAAGATACAGTATAATTAATCCTTATTGGAAGCAAACCCAGCGTATTCAGTTTAATATTTACATGATTCTAGTAGATTTAAGGTATGAATATCCAAATTATGGAAAGATCCGTTACCTGGAAAACCCCAGGTCCCGAGCAGTCTGGATAATAGGTTCCATACCTGTACTGTATATGTTATTACAGTGCTAAAAAAACATGCAATGTGATTTTAGCTTCCCACTCACTCCAATCCATTTTGGCAAAGTTTTTCAGCTGTTATGCAAAGCAAAACATCATGAGTTAATTAGCAATTATGACACAATAGATGCATAAGAAGTTCCCCACATTGAATTCTTTTTCTGCCAGTTTTGTGCCAGTTTTTAGTCCCTCCAAACCCAAAATTGTATCACCAGCAAGTAGAGGGTGACGGATCATACAAAAAAAAAAAATTAGAAAAATACATTACAACAGGCTTTAAGATGGCAGGCGTCATCATTGCTATAACCAATTATTTAAATGAGAACTCTGTCCATGAAACAAAGAGCTAAGGCAACGATAGTATTTGCATTCTTCTGTTTTAAGAGCTTAGTTTCATTACGCACAGATACAAGTGTGTATTTTTGTTGTTGTTATTTGTATATTTCCAGTCCATTTCCATTTAAACAATGTGATTTGTAAGGAATGTAGAGGTTACTGTTTTATGGGGTTTTTAAATGGTACCATTATGTGTTTTGCATTCTTTCAATTCCTCGTCCTGCAGTACAATAGAACATTTTAGCATTTCTTTTTGTCTCTCTGTTACATTAATACTGCCCTGTAAAGCAACCGCTCATCACACTACAATATTCCAGAATGTCATTTTTGTGGCACACTTTCATCCTCACACTATAAGCCTGAATCGTTTAAGAGCTCTGCTATCTATACACCACAGCAAGTTATATTAGAGTTGCCTATGGCTAGTGACCCTGTGGATTAGCACAGTACAGATATTGGATCCCTTATCTGGAAACACGTTATACAGAAAGCTCTGAATTACGGAATGGCGGTCTCCCATAGATTCTATTATAATGAAATAATCCAAATCTTTAAAAATGATTTCCTTTTTCTCTGTAATAATAAAACAGTAGATTCAACTTGATCCAAACTAAGATATAATTCATCCTTATTGGAAGCAAAAGCAGACTATTGGGTTGATTTAATGTTTACATGATTTTCTAGTAGCTTTACGGTATGAAGATCCAAAGAAACATCTGTTATCTGGCAAACCCCAGGTCCCGAGCATTCTGGATAACAGGTACCATATCTGTACCTTGTACTTGATCCCAGCTAAGATATAATTAATCCTTATTGGAAGCAAAACACTCCTATTTGGTTTAGATGTATAGAAAGAACAGAGGCGCCAAAAGGATAAAAGGATATAAACGAGTTTACAAGCCAAAACTTGGTAATCAGAGGAGGCAGTGGTGGACTTACCTCCTCCAAGCAGACACAAAACGACTGTAATTAAGCAGTCAAAATTTATTAACGAACTCCAATCAGTACAACACATTTCACGGGCTCAGACCCGCTTCTTCAGGCAATAAACATAGGAGTTACAGCTGTGAATTTCAGAGACCAAAGTGACATATAGTATGCTATATGCTTATTCGTCAAAACAAAAACTTTAAAAAAATATGTATGGTGGTCGTGATTCTGGGATAAAGGTATGGTGCAGGGACTGGTTAACTATTGATAAAAAAGAGGGGGTTTTTGGGGTATACCGAAGTAAAAAGATTGATGGTATTAGAGGATATAAGAATTATACAGGTGAAGTGCAATAATTGGGATAAGAAGGAAGTGCAGTGAGCAAAACATAGTGGGGCTACAAAGTTAATATACAATCATAAATAACAAGAACAAATAAAGCATAGGGTGATGTGTGGTAGTAAATAACAAAACTCACCATCTGGCAGTAGTATACACACTCAGCACCTCTGTGCCAGATTTGGTTTAGATGGTTCCTTAGTAGACAAAGCATGGAAATCTAAATTATGGAAAGCTCTCTTATCCAGAAAACCCCACATCACAAGCATTCTGGATAACAGGTCCCATACCTGTACCCATACAGTGGTAGTCATATCCAAAGACTTCTATCAAAGCCATACAAATCCTAAGCATTGTATTCTAAGGCACATACTGCTGTAACTTTAACCCATAAGGGTGTGTAGCATTTTGGATTTTATCCAATTTCAACGCAAGCCACTAGATATAACTGTAACTGTACCCTCTGAGCAGATTGAGTGCTATCAGACCTGAGCCTTCAATGTATAGAAGCACTTATGGTTAACACCATGTTTTCAAGAACAAGAACCAACATTTAAAAAAACCTGAGTCAAATTCGTCATGGGGGCATCTTGGCAAAACAAGAAAATTATAAACCACAGCAGAGCATGATTCGCAGTTTCTAAATAAAGAATCTTTTTTTTTTAAAATCATTATCTTCATCTTTATTTTTTAAGAAAAATGGCTGTTTTCACCGGAGTTACTTTGTAGTTATATTTCTATTTTTTTTTTTTTTAAATCCTTTGAAGACAGCATAAATGGATTTTTCTTTTCAGACTTGACCTTTTGGTGTCTTAAAAAATGTGAAACCTAATTTCAGTGCGTCGGCCTTTCATGAAAGTTTTTCTTTTTTTTTCTCTCTCTCTCTATTCCTGAAAGGGCTTAAACACTGGTCCCTGGTCTGTGCAGATGAATTAAAAAGAAAAACAGAAGGCTGAAGGTGAGTGATACTTCTTTGGCATCTGATGTTACATGCAAAGGTTACATATTAACAAAGAAAGTTTCTTGGACTTTTTAAATGTCACCAGTACACCTGGCCTTGCCAA
>CM044444.1:20828347-20845116 GCA_024363595.1 Xenopus borealis
GTGTGTATAAGTTGTAAGATACAAGGCAGGTTTTACTTTGCTATGTCTATTGGAACATGAACTGTTTTATTTTGTAACACAATGACAACGAACCTCAGATCTCATTGCCTTAATCCTGTAAACGAGAGAAATAATCATGTATTGTAAATGACACTAGAAAAGGAAAATGACATCACTGGCAACAGAAAAACACAAAGCGCAGCAAGTGAAACCAATTTCTTCAAAAGCTTTTCTTATAGGTTGAAAGGTTACCATCAGGTGTCAATTAGATTGTTAGCTCCCAGACACTATTTCACATTGTCCCCGTTTTATATTTAATGTATTATTGTTATCAGGAGCTCATGAACTTTCAATATTAATTGGGCAAATAATGAACTGTTATTGTGCTGTTCTGTTTCTGGTGGTATTAGTGTTGCTCTGTGCAAATAAAATTCTGGCCCTTTAGATGCCACCCAGTCATGTTTTGGCTTCACATCTTATACAGTAAAGTGCAGCTCCTCAGAATGGATGGGTGCTGCTGCTCTGGGTATGCGGGTGCTTTCTTTGCAGAAGAAGGGAGCCTGGAAGGTAAGTAAAGGGGATTATTGGGGGGATAACCTTACTGTGAGTAATTGGTGATTTTTCTGCAACTGAAGAGTAGTGATGGGCGAATCTCCCGAGTTTCACTTCGCCAAAAAATTCGCAGCACGCTTTTGACGCGCGCCACGTCAACTTCAGCGCGTCACGTCGTTTCCGCCGCACATCGCGTCGTTTTCGTCACGTCGCATCAAAACCGACGCGCGACTCGTTTTTTCGGCGAATTTTCGCCGGGCGAAATTTCCCTGGCGTTTCGCAAATAAATTCGCCCATCACTAGTGAAGAGTAATTTGATGCCCCTGTAAATTATTATTCCTTGCATTCAGCTTGACTGTTTAACCTATGTCCTGGTACAGAAGGTAATGTGAAGTTTTTGGCACGCTAAGGAGTAGGCTTAGAAGGACATCAGCTACGTGGGGAAAGGGAATGTTTTTTTAAAGGTAATCATCAGAAAAGAATCAGTGTGTTAAACCACCGTGTCAGTGACCCCCATTTGAAAGCTGCAAAGAAACAGAAGAAAATTGCAAATCATTAAAAAACTATGAAAAATAAATAATGAAGACCAATTGAAAAGTTTTGTAGAATTGGCCCTTCTACAATATACTAAAAGTTAACTTGAAGGTGAACCACCCCTTTAAGAGTGCGCAATTACAATCCGCAATAACGATTCGCAGTGCAATAACCGTTTAAGAAACAATATTACATTGTGAGATGTGGATTTTTACTCTTACTGGTGCGCAATGTTTTTCCCCATGGCCTCTCTAGCGTTCTCACATAGAAGTATAATACGATGGTACCGGATTAATTAAATTCAATTACAACTAATATAATTGGCCTAGCACATCCCCCTTTGCAACAGAAAGCAGCACAATGTTAATTACAGAATCTCCAATAATGACCTTCCCTCCCAGCACATAAACATAAGGAGTTGCGGTGTTATTTTTGCCGACTCATATTCCACTTTATCAAACACCAGGAGGGAGGAATATACAGTATGTTTAATGTGTAAACAAGGTAATAAAAGGCTGAGTGTACAAAGAATTGAATGTTATTGTATTAATGGGGATAACAGATCTAAAGAACTTGGCAAATCTTATATTTGTTGAAAGTCATGGAAGAATCCATCCTTTGTGTGTTTTAACCCTTGATATTATGTTTAAATATTCTGGGAGTTTTGCTCTCAATATCAATATTTGCATGAAATGACATTACTATGGGATGTTAATAATCTCTTTAAAGGCCTTTAAGTAATTTTGTTTTGCCTGGGATCTCCTATGTTTAGGACATTTTCAAGGGTTCGTGCATTTACATTAGCATGTTGTACATCCCATTGTAGTTTTCTGGTGATGTTATTTATTTAGAATAGTCTTGAGTAATTAATAGAAATGGAAGCATCCTGCAAAACACCGTGTTAGTGGTTGGAGAAAAGTTTTGTCTTTATTTTATGGGTAGAGCTGGTTTATGTGAGCTGGGGAGGATATTGCAGACCCCATTCCCGTGATCAGAGCTAAACTGTTCCATGGCTGCTTACATGTTGCTGTATTTTATATAATAAATGCAAAACAAAACACCATTTTGGAAATCTGCTGTAAAAAGATTGGAATTACAGATCACTTCACCCTTTACCATTGTGCAAAATGTCCTCCAGTTGATGGTTGTCACTTTTCAGATACAGATCAAGAGATTATGAGCGATCTCGACACTTATTACTTCCAACAAGGCGAAGCTTGGCACAACCCAATGATCTCCGTTCTTCCATTATCCACTTGTGAAGAGCTTCATCCCTCTATTCTCTTCTGCTTGGAGTTGAAGCACTTGACATACACGAGCCTTTTTTGAGATAAAATGTATTTTCACCATCAGACTTACTGCATGTTGGGGATATTTCCAAGGCATGTACTTCTATTTTCAGATGCTAAAATGATGTATGATCTCAGTGTAAACAGGATAACTTTTCAATAAATAAAGTTTGCTATTTTATGTGAATGTAATATTTGTTATCTTAGCCTGTTTCTGCTTTGTTTTATACTTTATGACTATGCTGAAGTCTTGCACAATATTTCATAGAGCCACTGAAAACCTGATCTACTGTAGAGACTCTGTAAGAGCCACAACAAAACACAGCAGTGCAATACTTCAGAGCAATCAATAGTTTTGTATTACAGTTCATTCTCACCTGCCTCCACACTGTCAGGTGTCCTATCACATCGTTTCCCTGGTGCAGCTCTTTTCTCTTACTCAAAGCAGGAACATGTTGCATTGGGCTTGTGAAACAGGGATCTGGAACAATCTCTTAACTAGAAAATCCAATCGAGTTTGACTTTGGAATTTTGTCTTCTCACTTTAAGGCTACTGCCAGATTCTGATTGTTGTGAGTCTATGGGGGAATTCACAAAAGTGTCGGTAAAATAAGTAACCCAGAAGTGGCAGTCGACAAATTCGTAAAATGTCGGACAAACGGCAAATTCACAAAGGCAGATGTTACCATCTCTGAACGTCTCGTAAGTCCGACAATTTTCTAAAATGTCGTATATCTTTTCATCGTACAGACAACATTTTACAAGACATTTTAAAAGACAATTTGACCGACATTTTCATTTTGGAGAGCCTAATGTGTCGGAAAAATTGTCGTCAAAAAATTGTCATAAAAATGTTGGGGGAAAGTGGTGCCGAAAAAAAAACACGCCCACTTTTCACTACATTATTTCAAAAGTGTCGTATATGTCAGAAAATTGGTGGGGAAATGCTCTGTGAATTTGTCGTCTGTTGCTACGACATTTTAAAGACATTTTTTCCTTCCCGACACTTTTGTGAATTCCCCCCTATAAGTCTACCGCAGATGACCCGCAATTATCCAGGCAGCAGATGGCGTATGTTTATCTTGGGCCACTAAGTGACTGCAATTATTTGTTGCGCTTGGATTTTAAGAAAAGTCACAGTGCCGAATTGAGTCTTCAACCCAAAAAAGTGTTGTGATGCAGCCACCAGTCAGCAGCTACAGAAAATCAGCCTACAAATATTATTGGAAAGCCATAGCACAGCTCAAATGCCTCCATTTGCAGCCATAAACTGTATCTGGACATAAATAGTGCTATGTGTAATCCTCCATAAATATCCATAATCATTAAGTTGGGAGCCCTACTCATACACTTGCCAAGAACTTCCCATCTGGATTATGATAGGAACAGGGCAGTGCTGCAACTGAACTGCTTGTTCTAATTAACCATTCAGCTCTCACTCCCAAGCAGGGAAACCATAGCATTCATTATATCTGAGTTCTCAAATGTGAATTCCTATGCAAGTATATAATCATTAAAGCATAGGTTTCCAAACTGTAGGTCTTGATCTATGAATTGTAGGGTACAATGTAGGAAAAGACCATCCTCAAATCGCTTTATTGATGATGAAAAACACAGGATGTGTTACAGCCACAGCCTTTTCCTACATTCTACCTCAGTGATCCCCAACCAGTAGCTCATGAGTAACATGTTGCTCTACAACCACTTGGGTGTTGCTCTTGGTGTCCACAAAGCAGGTGCTTATTTTTGAATTTCAGGTTTGGAAGTGAGTTTTAATTGCATAAAAACTAAGTATAGTGCCAAGCAGAGCCTCCTGTCGGCTTCCAGTGCACATAGGGGCCACCACAATAGTCAATCATAGCACTTTATTTGGCACCACAAGAGACTTTTTCCTGCTTGTGGTGCTCCCCAACCCTTTTTACATTTGAATGTGTCTCACAAGTAAAAAAAGGTCGGGGATCCCTGTTCTACACTATGACTGATTTATTCCTTTGGAATTCGGCACAGGATACCCAGTGAGAAAGGGTGTGCTACAGGTAAACACAATTATACCAAACAGTATGTCCTCCCCTCCACAGATTACATTTGCCTTTTACAGAATAAAAGGATTATGCAGAATTATATTTTAATCTTCATTAGATTTTTCAGAGTAAATACAGCTGCCAGCTTTGCTATATAATGAGATGAATACAAAGCTGAAATGAAAGTTGGGAATGCAAAACATAAATTAGTTCACACTTTTGTGGGCCATTATATGTCTGCTTAGCCGAGTGGGTGCAAAGCCAAATTTCTGTCTTTCAGAGATTGCTGACTATTTCTTATGGAAATGAGTTGAATAAATGTGAGGCTGTGGAATTAGATAGATATGAAGTATTTTAGGATTGTCCGATACCAATATCAAATAGAAATGTTTTTATTTGCAGATGTCTATAATTCTACAGCATATTAATTATACAGGAGGAACCGGTCGACATCTCCCTCATTTCTTATATTGTAAAATTGCTTTGACCCCCAAGAGGGACTACATACAATCCTATTTACAAGTTTATAATGAGAAGATAGAAATCGAGCAATTCTGTGTGATGGAGTTAAAAAAACCAAGTGATTTGCATTTAGTTACATAGTTAAATTGGGTTGAAAAAAGACAGAGTCCATCAAGTTCAACCCCTCCAAATTAAAAACCCAGCATACATACACACACACACATCTCCACTCTTTCAAACACAAACCATATATGCCCATAGCTATACTAACTGTAGAGTTTAGTATCAAAATAACCTTTGATATTATGTCTGTCCAAAAAATCATCCAAACCCCTCTTAAAAGGATCAACAGAATGAGCATCACAACATCACCCGGCAGTGCATTCCACAACCTCACCGTCCTGACTGTGAAGAACCACCTACGCTGCTTCAAATGAAAGTCCTTTAATCATCATTGTGTATACAAAGTTGAGTTTATTATTCCATTCTGCCCCTTAAATGACTTGGTAATTGTATGAAAATAAAAATGTCTGCCCTGTGTTCAAAAACATGGGCTGGAGTTGCGAGATTTATTGCCTGGTTAAAATATTCTCTACAGAGGACTTCATGTTATGATCTATAGTGGTTTTCTTCTGTTGTGGGTCAAGATGTCCTACACAAAAGTAGCCAGTAACCTTTGCTAAGTAACTTATTTATTGGTTTTGAATAACACTCTTCTTTTCAAAAGATATTATTTTACTATAAGCATGTTGGTTTGGGAAGAGACTGAGTAACCGGATATACAACAACAGTGAAATGCTTTCATCTAACATGTTGAACTTGGACTTTGTTAGTAACCCATGGAAGTGGTTTTGTTTTCATTATACTACTTGCAGATGACTGAACAAAGCTGATTACGGATTGGTTGCTATGGATAACTTCCCAGGTAAATCTTGCCCAGTGTTTGTAAATTAGCCCAATACAGTATATTTAACAGTACGTCATTGGTGATTAGGGAAACTGCTAACAGAATCTCTTAAATTGGTGGGGTCACTTTATATCTCGGGCAAACCAGAATAATTCATAGTCCAAGCAAAGATACATTTCAGATAAGGTCTACTCCTACATTTCCCTTCATAATCAGTTAAATTGTGTCTCTTTGTTAATGTCCACAGGAATTCAGGGTATTTATAAGTAGGGATGCACCGAATCCACTATTTTGGATTCGGCCGAACCCCTGAATCCTTCAAAAAAGATTCAGCCAAATACTGAACCCTAATTTGCATATGCAAATTAGGGATGGGGAAAACATTTTTTACTTCCTTGTTTTGTGCCAAAAAGTCATGCAATTTCCCTACCCGCCCGTTCGGATTTGGTTTGGCTGGGCAGAAGGATTTGGCCGAATCCTGCTGAAAAAGGCTGAATCCTGGATTCGGTGCATCCCTATTTATAAGTACAGTATAAGTTCCGGCTCATTATTTTTAATGAATTCTTAATCTGTATGCTTGATAAACTATAAAATACACCCCATCAGAGCACCCTCTCCAGTCTGTAAAATGTCTGATGAGCACTGCAAAAGTGAAAACAATCACCTATGTACAGTACACCGCAGAGTAACATCTAATGTGGGTACCACGTCATGTGCCTACCGAAGAAGCTGATTCATATCAAATCCATTCAATTTGGGGCATTTAGAAGAGTATTTGTTCAAGGACGTCTCCTTCTTGTTACATTTCAGTTCATCTTGTTAATAATCTCATCATTCTCTTGTCCCTTTTCTTCAGCTTTCCATTAGTTGTCTTATAATTTAATTAATGGCCTTTCCATACCTCGATTTCCTTGGTTTTCCCTGCTCTGTTCCTTGAAAATCCATTTTCTCTATTTCATTATCACTTATAATGTCCTTAATCTATTTTCCTTGACATTCCATATGTGCTTTTCACTTGGTCAACCCACCCTCTCATTATCCATCCTAATCCCCCTCTTTGCCAAGTCATCTCATCATCTCTATTCCTTCTCGCTCTAATCTCTTTTTTCTTCGACATTTAAATATATTACTTTGTACTTCCATCCTAGTGTTTTTCAATCTTCTTTGTCATCCCACTTTAGGTATTAAATCCTTTATCTTGACACCCTATACTGAACTTTTTGCTGGTATTCTATCATCTTTTTTTCCCTGTCTCCATTCTATCACTTGTCTTTAATGATCTCATTTCCTCATCATTCGATTATACTCCTCGTTCTATGCTTTCTCTCTGTCCCGCATTGTTTCAGGAATAAAAGACAAGAGTTCCAGTAAGCCACAGATGCTGTATAATAAGTGAACTAATAAAGCCGATACCATTGGGTCAAGAATAAATAAGACTGTTGTATTTTTATATGAAAATAATCCTTCCCAAACCATTTGATCATTTGCTTGAACATAAGTAGCTAATAGGGAATGTAAATAAATAAACTGAATTGGATTAGGTTAGTCGTTTTAAAATATCCACAGAAAGTAATGATGAACTAACAAAACAAAACCCCAGAGTTCATGCCAACATTTTGTCTTTTCAGGAACCGAACCTTTTTTGTTTGTTAATCTGAATCCTTGAGAGGATCAAAACTTTAATTTAAACTTGTATTTGTATTACTACAAATACAATTACTACTATTTCTAACTATAGAGGATTTATTTAGCCTCAATGGTAGCTGCAACAAACTCAAAGACAATACATACAAATAAAACAGCAGAACATATAAAACATTATTGTTACCTGCCAATATGACTTTACTATGATACTTAAAACTAAATGAGTATAAATATTGGCAACCTCCCACCCTAAACACATGTATATTCCAAAGTGCAGTACTAAAACATTGTCTCAGTGTTGCCCCTAGTGATAGAAAGAAATAGTAAATTAGATTTAGATTTTTTTTAGTGATTTTTATTCTATAGCAAGGTTTATACACCTTTAATAAGGCTTAATTGTTCATTTATCTGCAGTGGAGCTACATTCCTATAAAATTACAAGAACTGGTTACAGTCAGACTGCTAAATTCCTTGAATCCATAAATACATTAATACTGCCAGTAAAGACCACCTGATATACACTGTAACAGTCTGTAAGGGGAACATAAATACAAATGCACATACTTAAAGGTACATAAAGATATTCTGTTTATTCCTACCACCCTAAAGAGAAAATTCATGCCTATACCTTTAAAGGATCATTAAACTTGAATGTTATGGTGAGATAACCTGGAGTTAATTTTGGTTCAATTCAATTACAGTCTGGATACTTAATTCTACCTTATTGATAGAAATGAGCAAATCACACACAATTGACCTTTTTCATGGTTTGCAGAAAGAACTGTCGACATACAGTAAGAAGAGGCCTGGGCATACTATACCATGACCTGCTGTTGAGGAGTCATTTCTGAGCATGTCCCCTACTTACCTATTTTTGCCCACTTTGAAATCAGGGAGGTGAAACAGTAGCATTTGCTACATAATCTGACTCATCTCTAATAATTCTCACTTTGCCCCCGTGCTTGGGAGCCAGGATTCCCAGTTAGGCTAAGGCCAGACGGGGAGATTCGGGGGAGATCTGTCGCCTGGCAACTTATCGCTGTGACGAATCGCCCCCGAATAGCTAGTTAGCGCTGCGCACCCGCTATGCGTAAAGTCGCCTGCGCTTGTTCACACGCATCGGCGCGATTTCAAAAGTCGCTCAAAATTGCCTGGCGAGGCAAAATATGAATTAAAAATGAAAGACTGAACTTACAGTGTAGAGCGTATGCTACAAATACTAGGACTGCCTCATTCCCTCCCCCCCCCCCCCCCCCCCCACCAGGAACTCAACACAGAGGATAAGGTTGTCCTGAAAGAAAGGGAAAAACCAAAAAGAGTCATGGGTGATTGCTTATTTGTAAAACTTAGCCAAGTAGTTAATAGTTAAAAGTAATTTCCTAGGTGACTCCTGTTTGCAACATGCCTTTCATACCCATCTTGAATACATTGTTGTTTAACACAGGCAGCACTGTATTCACGGAGCACATGTAGCTCCAAATGGAGTAAAGAGGTGCACCCATTTTTTGCACTTTACAGCCTTCTCTGCATATTAGTAGCTTTAAAAACTATTAATGAATGTGTTGTATAAAGGTGCTGGGGATGTACTGCAATTAATCAGAGGTTAACTGGCATTCTGTCATAACTAATCACCCAAATTTAAGACTGTTGTACACATTTAACTATATAATGTTCTGTGTAACAATTAATTACCAGAATATTAAAACCAGCCCTTAACCCATATTAATTAATTCATGCACATTTGTTTGGTCACACTAGAACTTTGTTGAATAAGACGCAAGTGCATCTACTGATACTGGGGAAACTTGGAGCTACTGTGGTCTCTAATGTGATGGTAATTCCAGGGTTTCCTTAGCGTGCTGAATTAGTAAGGGCTCCTACACGGGCATTTTTTATTGTGCACTCCCCTGCGTTGCACTTTCTTCCATTCAGCTGCAGGGGAGCGCAGGAGTAGACTAACGCCGTTATTGTGAAGGTGCTATACTCACACAGACGCATGTATGTGGCAAACGCAGGTGAAATACAACATGCTGCATACTACCTGCGTTAGACGAATACGTGTCTGTGCCAGTACAGCCCCCTTCACAATAATTGAGTGCGTCTACTCCTGAGTCTAAAAGGAAGAATATGCAACGCAGGGGGGCACACAAAAAACGCCTGTGTGTAAGAGCCCTAAGAGCAGGAGACTTACATCCAAAGAATCACAAGCTAGCTTGTATGCTAACACTGTTTAAATTGCAATCACCAGAAGGGATATCATGAAGACCAAATGATTATGCACAGGCAGAATTGCACTGGATGCAACTTCCCATGCTACCAAAATGGCGATGCAATTTCTTTAGCTATTCCCCAGGGGCAATTTTTATACTTTTCCTATTTAGTTATTTTTTAAAAGCTATAAAGTCAGCTTGAATAACTCACAGTGAAACTGTGCTGAAATAATTCAGTTGGAGAAGAATGTTCTACTACTAATTGTGATTTAAGAAGTGTAGAGTGAAAGGAATGATCCCTGCACATTTCTCTGTAGGCTTTACAGCAATAATCCTATCCTGTACGAGCTTGTAAGTACCATTACTACTTCAACCATGGCGAGGGGATTAAACTGTTGCAAGATTCTTGTATCGGTGTCACACTTCCAAAAACAAGGAAAGCGTCTGCACCCAAGAAACCAGTTAAAGATAAAAAGGTTAATGTTAAGTGTGCTGCTGTGCTAAAATATGGTTTTCCTTAAATTGCTTTCCGCTGATTACTGAACTCTTGCAAACGAATGGCCAGGCAATTAGTCTGCATGTTATTAGGGCTCTGCAGCTGCATTAAATATGCATGGACAATTAATAGGGCTCTTAAATTAAATACAAAATGAATACAGTTAAAATGCTGCATTAATTGTTTCTACAAGGGCGAGTTGAGTCAAAATTAAATGAAAAGTCTTGTTTTGAGTATTCAGAGCATAATATATCCTGATTCAAAATATAACAAATGTTCCTGAGCAATTAGCATCTTTTTCGTTTTTTGGTAAATTAAATTGTTCAATAAATTAGTAAAATGTATAGATACATTACCCAGCTAAGAGTCAAGGGCATAGTTCTAATAAGGACTCATAAAAAGAATGATTAGCTGAATTTATTAGGTTAATAGGAAGAAAGCCCTTCTCTAACCTCGACATTTCGCAAAGCAGTAAACGCAGCAATATAAGTGAAGATGGAGAGGAGCCAGCAGAGCATATTCAAGGAAGGTTAAAGCAAACTACAAGTCTCTGTCTTGCCTTGAAGATCATTTTGTAATATACAGTACACAGTATATTCAATATCTACATTGACATTTATAGATCTATAGATAAATTTCAGGATATAATGTAATGTTCTACTTTGGAACCGGTGACCTTACAGCAGCCTTAAAATAAAAGGTGGTTTGTGGGAGGAAATAGTTTAGCAAAAATGAAAGAGGATGGGTTAATTAGGAACTTGGATTTTTTGTAATTTCTCTGAATACTCTTTATTATGAAAAGGACTGTGCTCTCAGCGCTTTTGCCTCCACTGAGAGGATCATCATCTTGAGAATGTTCTACTACATATTATAGTAGCGGAGGTCAGGGATATGGAATACATTGGGCCAGCTTTACTAAAGGGCAAAGTGGCCATCACTAAAACTGCATCCGCAGGGGCATTGCCAATTTACTAACAGACATAGACAACACTAACGAAAAAGACGGTCGCGCCCTATCCCCAAATTTTCTTTCAGGAAAACGGTGGTTACTCTGCAAATTCACAAAAGTGAACGTTACCTCTTCTGGCAGGATTTTCTTTGCCAACATAGACATGACAAACTGATAAGATGAAGCTCCACCCTCCTCCATCGTATGTCAGTGACATCATATCCTGTATGCCAAAAAGTCATAAAAGTTGCAAAAACTGCTGGGATTTTTTCATATTTTAAAGCGGGATTGCCTTCAAAAGTCCTAAATATTAAAGATTTTTGTGTAAACATTTCTTTCCTAACCATTGGAGGGGGATGCCACATTTGTTTTAGGGTGGGCTCATGTCTAGAGCATCTCTTTAGTCTTTATTTTGCTTCCTTGGATATTTGTAATAAAAAGTTGCCACTTCAAGCATCTCTAATAAAGACATATATATGACCTTTATGTGCCCACCTTATTCAAATTGATCTAAGCGTGAGAGTATTAAAAAAGTTTCGCTAGGCAGAAATTTATGCCAGGGAAAGTTCGCTATGAAATGCTCACATTGACAAATTAAGGCTAGCGAAACTTTGCTAATCCGCAATTTTGCATTTTAGTGAATTAGCATATACTGTCGCTGTGAAAATTGCAACAAAGGGGCATCAAACCACCATTTATGCTTTGCCTGGCCCTCTAACTTTCAGAATTCACATACTGTAGTTCTATGAGAAAAGACCTGCATCTGCCCCCAAAATGCCAGTGTTCAGCAGTGCTGTATTCCACTTACTAATCATCCATTAATTTGTTAACAAGCTTAGACCTCACATGCAATTTATATCAGTGATTGAGGATTCTGATGGGAGCTCTCCATTGAAAACACGGCTTCAAGTAGTCAAACACGTTCATATGAACAAGGCACATGCATCAGCTTTCATAACATCTTAATTAATTAATTTCCTTATTTTCATGAAATGTTTCCCAAATTTGCAAGTGTTGATAAATGAAAACACAGAGCTTCTGTGAATAATAAAATTAGAGACACTTCTATTCTTATGTAGACACCGGGGGGCCTATTTATTGTGCTGTGTAAAATGAAACTCCCTGGAAAAATGGTGTAAAACAGTTGTGTAAAATAAACGGCAAATTTATAGAGGTGTGTGATGTGTTAAACTATGTGAACGCCAGATTTTCTGCCATTATTTTACACTACTTCAGATTCTGGTGGAAGTTGCTAAAAGAAAGCGTGATAAAAAAAAAATACACCATTTTTTACACGGCAATGTATGTGTGGCAAATTATTGTGCCATTTTTTCATACCACATAATAAATCTGCCCAATAAAGTTAATTGTGGATACAACTGGAGTCACAAGTCAGATTAATTTCATGTCTACTCAAAACACTCACCTGAGAAAATGGTTTGCTCCATAAACATTAGGATTTTTGCAAATATGTTTATTTGCAAACATCAACGTAGGTTGGTATCAGGGCCGGAACAAGGGGTAGGCAGAGTAGGCATGTGCCTAGGGCGCAAAGCTAGGGGGCGCCAGGCACGCACCTTCTCTCCTACCCCCTAGTCCATCAACCCTTTGGCTTTCATGCCACAACTTTGTATGCACATGCACGCTTGCGACTCTTCACGCATGCACAAACGTGGCTTTTCGCATGTGCGCAGTCGCAGCTTTGTGCGCTCGACTGCTGGGCACTACTAACAGGCAGGCTGCCTAGGGCGCCTGTCCGGGGTGGCCCGGCACTGGTAAATGATGTAGTCAATAAATGCCAAGATTTTTTTTACAATCATATTCTTGTTTATCGGTGCCTTGTTTTTGAAGCTTGTAAATCATATAGTGCATATGGAGCCAACAGTCTGCAAGCTCCAGACTTGGAACGATAGGCATGAGGGATTTAAATCATACAGTTCTACTGTAGCCCTTCCAGCAATTAAAAAATGAGCCTTTTGCTGATATAACTATTTTGTATATAATTTGAGACCATAGACTTGGCACAGACATGCCCAAAAGTCTGTCCTTGTTATTTGGCTTTCCTTGCAAACTCATCATGAGCCCACGCATACCATTTGTTGTTTTAATGTTTGCTATACAGTATAGCATATTTATCCTAAAATATAGTTCTGTATTTGCTGCATCTTAGGAAAAAAATCCTACACATGAAAATGGTGCTAATATTATTGCAGGCTGCTGATTTTCTTACACCCTGGGTAGATAATGCCTGCAGTAGAGATGGAGAACCTGCATCTCCTTGTAGGGGTGCATCAACTCAAAGGGATAATATTGATAATTTCAAAACAAGACCAATTGGCAGAATCTGGCGAGTGGCATGAAATTTTATTTCTTCTGTAACATTTCTTTTACTGTAAACTAAAAGCTGAAAAACTGCATTGTATCATAGTTATCTCAAAGTCTCTGGATGACCATTGTACCATATGAGCTACTTCCAGCATCCATGTATTTTAATTTTCCACATCTAACTTTCTTAAACAATGTATTGCATTGACCAGAACAGCCGCTACACTGCTTCATACTGTTATCATATTGATGTCTTCTATAGGATGACCCATTGGTGAATAGGCTTCTGCAGAGAATGTAGTAGGGCCCTCTTGACTTCACCAACCTGTTTTCATAGAATAAACCCTGCTTTCCTTTTATTAATGTAGCTGCCATTCTCTGGGCTCTTTACTAGTCTTTCTCGTTTCATTCCGACCTGCTTCTTTGTGTAAGGCCAGCACCAGATTTTTGTGGTGGTAAACAGCACTAGTACATAATAAGATCCCAAGCTCCACTCTACAGTACTGTACATTATAAACAATACCTGGAAGACTTCCTTTAGTTAGGGTATAGATAGAATATCTATGTAGGACATATCTCTACACATTCTGCCACTTTTATTCCAAGGTAGATGTTGAAAATTTAAGTATTTCACTTAAATTATAGACACAAAACTAAATTTAATTATTTATATGGAAAAAATTGCATTGAAGCAGGAAAAAGAATCAATAAAGATCATACAAGATTATGATTTCAAGGGTCCTTGACTTTTTTTCCATTCCCAGCAGAAGGTTAGTCACCAGTAACCTTATAATCCAGGTCATGCTTTACACAGTACAATACACTTCCCGTTATGTTGAATCTGATCAATCTCAAAGAGCCCTGCAGATTTATTAAATGTTAAAAAGTATCATAGTTAAAGGTTACTGTTCTGAAAGGTAACATCTTCTGGCAGAGGACACCTGAAGTAACAGCCGCCACATAATATAATCGTCTGTATTTTGCAAAGACCAGGCAAGGAGAATGTGAGGTCTACTTTGAACGATCTTGTCCCATTATGATATACAACCATTAAGACATTTTTAGCATTCTATTCATTGAAATATATTACTTAAATATTGAGAAAATGTATACTGCAATATTTAACAAGTAACTATTTCTTATGTCTTATCTGAATGAAAATGATGAAATGGGAGGGTGATTTAGACTAGCCGTTTGTCAATATTGTCTTGAGATCCATTGCTCACAATCTACTGGTCGATCCCAATCTACCGTATGGACACCCCTGAACTAAACAAATATTTCTCCACTGCTTCGGCAGATTGAAATCCTGGCTTGATATGTACAGTATCTAGCTGTGGCACAGCTGTAATTGACTGCTTTCCTGGACTACATGTAAACAATCCAAAAACTTGACATTGATTCATATGCCTATTTAAAAGGATCACTTCTCAACATCTGCAAATAGATGTGCAGCTTGACTCAAACCCCCAAGTGTTGGGCTGGATTGGGCACAGCTTGCAGGGGCGCTCCGCCAATGAGATGAGTTGAGGCACTCGCCTCAGGTGGCAGCACCCCCCTGGTTACCAGGATCAACAAAAATGCCGCTCCTGGTAACTAAGAGCAAAATTTCCGGTTTTCAACCCAGAAATTTGCCTTTTCTAGTGCAGAGCGCCACTTAAACACTCTTCACTAGTGCTGTGGACCCTCCACTTGCGCACTCTGCACTAGCGCCGTGGACCCCCCATACCCCTGTCCGGCACTGAAAAAGTGATAGCTGTGGGGAAGAGGGTGGCAAATTCAAGGCTGCCTCAGGCGGTGAAGTGGCTTGGATCGCCCCTGACAGTGTGTGAGCCACAGTTGTAAGTTGGAGTGGGGGCAGGCTAAACTTCAAACAAGCTGCCTCCCCTTATGTTATGTAATAGAGTTGGCCCCTACCCTATGGTGCCTGAACCCACCCATACTTTCAATATATTTCAGTAATCAGAGAGAACTCAAGACAGGTGTAGGTCATACAGTAGAAAAGGAGTTTGGTCTGGGTTGGGATCAACATAACTGACATGTGTAGGGGAATATTTTGTTCAAGTTAACCATAGTGCAACATACCAATTACATATTAGTTGAAAAGTATTATATTAAAGTATAATTGAATAAACATCTTCTTCCCATAAGATGCCCCTAAGTAAGAAGTAACCTAACACACAGAAAGTAAAGAGGGCTCATTTACCAATGGTACAGGTGTTGGAGCACTAACAAAAAGGTGAAAGACGGGGGTTGTTAGCTCAGACTTTATTATCTCTAATTAAAATTGGTTACAGGTAGAAGGAGGGGAAATGGTAAAAGTTAAAATCCTTTAAACTTTGAAAATATGGATTTTAAAACTTTTTTTCAATTAAGCAGAATACAATTTCAGCACAAATGTAATAAAATATACAGTATATAGTATATACACATATTTCTATATTATCTACCCTCTGTGCTGAAAACAGCTCTCATGAGGCTCTTGGTAAAATCATGATTTCTTTAGTCACTTTTGTAGCAACATCTTGGACTTGTTGAGAAATCATTGAAGATGTTTCACTATTCATCGGAGCAGCTTCTTCAGTTCAAGCATTACTCAGCAAGTCCAGTTGTTTTAGCATTACTTATATTAGATATACCATGACCTGGATGAATGAAAAGCTTCAGTCATATTGTAGCAACAATTTGAACATCTGGGTTTCAAGTAGTCGCCTAAATCAGGTAAAGCAGAACCATGAATTGATACAGATATAGAGTGTAAACATATTTATGAATTTACACACTTGCTGCTGCACATTCCAAGCCCAGATCTTTCTGTGAGTTTCTGAACCAAAACGTAAAGGCAATGCAACAAGAAATCTGTTACTTTTTTATAGAAGATATACTGAATGGTGTAGCAAGGCTAAGTTAAAAAGGTAATCATACGTTTCCCCTGGTATAAATCCATGGTATGAAACAAGAACAGACCTATGAGCTATTTTGCTGGAGGCAGCGTCTTCTGTTTGCAGCGAGGGTGAAGCCACTGTAACAATGGCAGTGAAAGGACCCAGGGTCATTGTGACAGATATGGTCACAAGGCTTTGGCTGCTGCAGACACTCGTCTATATCTGAAACAAAACAGATGTAAAATGTTTGGTTTAATCGGCATGGTATCAAATCTTATCTGTACAAATGATACAGCTGTCATCTTTAAGTCCCGGATTTACCATGGGTAGGCTGTTTCAGACACTGGCATTTCCAAAACAGAAGTGGTGCCCACCAGTGGATCTAAGCAACAAGGCTGGGGTTCCTGCTTGCTCTTTTGTATTTGCACTGATATCTGGGTGCATTTTTTTTATTTTAGTGATAAATTGCCTGACATACAGTACCATAACTACTGC
>CM044444.1:20872953-20899733 GCA_024363595.1 Xenopus borealis
CCTCTCCCCCTGGGCAAATGCCCCTAAGTCGCTACTTACCCCTCCATGAAGGTCCCCTCCAGCCAGATTCATGGGCACCATCTTCTCCAGCAAGGTCGTCTTCCTGGGATCTGTCAGCGCTTGGGTGGCGCAGTACGCATTTGCTGGTGGGTACTACTGTGCATGCGCCCATAGTTCACAAAGTTCGCTGATTGGGTTTAGCACCGGAAGGGATGAATTCCCCTTTAAATGTTTTATTTCATAAGGAAGAACATATAAACACACACCCCCTATATGTAATAATCCAACCCCAGTTAAGATATGAGGCTATAAGAAGTCACCAAGTAGTTCTATGACAATATAAAAGCCCAAGGCTGCAGGTTTGTGTCCTTGTTATTTTTAACAGGTCATGGAATTCCAAAGTAACGGACAGAGTTGTCATAATTTTAATACTTTTATGTTTAATAATATCCAGTGAGTCATGTGACAAATGAAATCACTAAGCAATGATCATAACTAATTATATGCTTAAAGCAGTGCTTGACGGCTCTTAACGGTTCTTGTCTGTATATACGTACTATCTATATATATTTGTTTATATGCAATTGCAAAGCAAAATGCCTCATTAAATGCCTGTGACAGTAGTTCTAGTAGTGTCACATGTGGCAATTGCACTGGGTTGGTGATATTTATATAGGATTATATAGCAATACAGCATACTGTATCTCCCAACATTTTGAAAATAAAAAGAGGGACAAAAATTAGTCAACATTTTTACCATGCCAACTTGTGGCCACAGCCCCTAAAAACCATGTTCATTTTACAAAATTTGACAGGTTATGAAAGTTTGAACACATTTCTGTGTTTTATTTTCAGTTATAACAGTTTTGCTAATGAAGGTGAATTGCCCTTTAAGCTGAGTCTATGTTCTCCCAAGAGACCTGTTAAATTGTCAAAATTGTTATAAAAGCATCTTAGTGCACCTGGTTGCTGTTCTGGGCTCTCTGCCAAAAGCCAATTAATTTAGAAACTTTGAATCTTTTTTCTGGCTGTTCAGTGCAGGAGTTAAAAGAGAAAGTTGGGCCTTTTTAGTACAAGTGAGGGGATGCAGGTTGAGCTGTCAAAAGTGGGACTGTCCTGCTCAAAATGGGACAGTTGGGAGGTATGTTACAAGTAAGGGACCTGTTATCCTGATCCCATACCTGTATTACCATCACAGGCTGCTGCCACCACCAGCCAGTCTGCCATGATTAGTGGTTCCAGGGCACAATTGAACATGCCAGGGTGATGGAACTTGAAGATAATGGAAAACACTGGCTGGTTTTATATATATATATATATATATATATATATATATATATATATATATAATTTTCACGCTGGGTGGCACACCGCTGCAATCAATGAAGACCCAGGTGCCCGGTAAAAGGTACACGTAGCATTCAAGAAGACCAGCAACACTGGGATTTGGTGCAATCATTCAAAATTTGTATTTTTCAGTGCATATACAGCCAACGTTACGTTTCGGTCCATACAAGGACCTTTCTCTATTATATAGACAGGATACACATTTTACTTTTGATATAAATAAATATCAGGCATTAGTCCAGCAAAATGTAAAATATCCTCAGAGATAATGGTTAATTGATCCAGGGGCTGCTCAGATCCTGAGTGTAACAGCTTGAATCCCAGCTATGCAGAAAGTCAGGACTGCTGTATCTACTAGTAAGGAAGCAAGTACAGAAAGGCATAACGACTCCCACAAGATGGCAGTCCATACCATAACAGAACCACTTTGCTTAATAGAGAGGATGCGATTCAAATTCTTCCTCCACAGAAATAAACATCCAAATACATTAAAGACAAATCAAAGGACCATTTACTGTCTCCCACAGTCTCCCATAGAGGTGGTAAATGGTTTCAGAATTCCAGCTCTGTTATTAGTGGCTCTCAAAAGGTCCATGGCTTAAAGATCAATAAGAATGGATCCCATATGTAAATAGATTCAGTTCTGTTTTTGAGACAATTTTCATGCTTTTACAGCTGCTTAGTTAAGAATTTGCCCGGCTTGAACTCCGATAGCTGAATATCAAAACTGTAATAAAACTCACCTCTGGCCAAAGATTCGGCACTAGAAATTATGTGAAATATTTCCATTTGTATTTTTTCAGAATTGTTTGTCACACAATTATCAGATCAAAAGATAGCACATGAACAAGGTAAGGTAATACAATATTATTCAAAAGGGGGTCTTGACCACACAGTAGCAATGCCCAATTTATGTACCTCAGTTACAATTCCAGTTTTGGTTAAACAAAACCTTGATCAGGTAAAATACAAACTAAAAAACAAATCATAAATAATAACATAGATTTCTGAACCAATGTTAAACTAAAGGAAATCAACAAAGAAATTAAGGAAATAAAAGAGAAAGTGTAATCAATGTTGGCAACTTAGGTGGAATCCGCACATCAATTGAGAGAATTTGTCTAGGGGGTTGTCAGCCCTTCATCTAATGGATCTTCAAGTTGGGAATAGATTTGCCAGGGACACCATATTTTAAGAAATAGTTTTTAGGTCCCCAGAGATTGTGCTGTTAGTTTTCACATAAATATACCCTAGTTAACCTCTCTTTGCAGGAGATGGGTCTTCCAAGCAACTGTGATTGTCTGTTTGGTTGCACTGAATAAATAAGTAATTAAATGTAATTCAGCTTTATTGATATCAATTGGTTTACTTAGTAAGGCTTCCCAGGGGTTAACGGGGGTAACACCCTGGATACTATCATTGAGTTAACTTTGCACCAAAGGCACCTAACTTTTGGGCAAGTCCCCCATCATTTGTATATATAAGATAAAATATTGCATTAGAAACATTCTGGTTCTCTCTTGTAGTCACCTGCATTTCGTGCATCATTGAGTATCTTTCAAATGGGAGTGGCAGGGGGGCTGATGAGTGGGATAACTGTCTACATGTGAGGGTAAATGCTGGCATCTAAATGTAAATCTGGGTCCATTGTGTAATTATATAAAGCCAGTTCCAACACTGACTTTACACAGCAGAACTGATAAACACCTATGATTAAATGTCCTTGGGTGACACAAAATGCGTATGTCTTAACATAATGTATAATGTAAACACTGAGCTCCTAGAGTCTATTGTATGGTGTTCTGGATTAGTGTCTGCCTACAATTGCATTTCCATGATGAACTTTCCCTTGCTGAAGGTCTTGGGCACAAGCACCTGGACCAACCATGGAAAGCTGTAAACTAATCTTATAATCCAAACATTCAAGCTTCTTATAGTTTGGAAATATGATAGCAAACAAACCCCAATGCAAATCAATAACATTTAAATCTACAGAATATACATTCATATACAAATGAATAGAATGGTAAAATGATTTAACTAAAGTGTTTGACACTAACCAGTTCCACGACCATCTGGTTCGGAGGCATCTCCTGGATTGAGTTCTTCCATGAATGGATCGGCATGTTCTCTTCTTGCAACCCTTAAAAACAAACATAAAAGCGAGATATTTTAGACAAACTAAATGCCTTGCTATTTCTCTTTCTAAAGTCATTGGCAAGCTGATCGCAGTTTGTGGACCGACTGTTTAGTATGAACTCCAAAAAAGTGGATACTATTTTTAGAATTATTTTTATTTTGTTATAAAAATTATTTTATGTTTCTCAATAAAACACTATAAATGATGGTACATACGCGTCCTTGTTGTGGTACTCTCAGAAAAAACTGTTTAAATGTAGGATTTTGTATTCAATATGGAATACTCGGTTTCCGCACTCTGAAACTAACCCATACCACCTCTTTTGTTTGGTTTTTGGATGGACGGACCAGACACACACTGCCCATTTGCCAACATTCATATTTAATGTTTGACAGAATCAAAACCATGAAAAATTTGTGATTTACTAAAATTAGGATTTCAGTTTTTTCACAATCGTATTTTGTTTTTAATTATTACTCTAAAACCAAAAATTTGAAACGCCTCGAAAAAAGCTGTTGAGGTCCCACAGAAGTCAATGGGGGCTGAGCTGATCCTGAGTCATTATTAATCAATTTCGACTGAAGTTTTCGGAATTTTTTTCCCGATTCTTCAATTTCTAGAGGTTTTTGAGATGTGTTTTTCGTTCAGCACTGTTTTCTGGTTGTGCATTTTATATTTGGATGTTTAAATGGCTTTCATGGCATAATTGTGGTTACAGAAACCTAAGCATTAAAGCCACAAAAAAACTAATACAGAAAGCCATCTTAAAGCTGTCATATTAAAGTCAGTGGGAGATCTCCACGAGGTATTAAGAGTGTTTTTTGTCAATTGGATTGTTTTTTTTTTTTTATATTGAGATCTTTTATTAAATTACTCTGTATATGTTGTTTTTATAAATAAATGAGTTTTTTCGTGCATTCAAAAACCTCTAAAAACACTAAAATGAGAATGTTGCGACAAGGGCCTTCCATAATCTGTATTACCCAATATAGCAAAAACAGTTTGAAAGAAGAAACCACAGCATGATATGCTCATATCCTACATTATAATCATTGATATCAAAAACATGTTGCTTTCTCGGTTGTTTTCTCTGAGGAGGTCAGTTAGCAGCTACAGCTTTTCTCCTGTCCCCAGAGGTGTCAGGTCTTGGCCCCTGGGATTTTTTCCGATTAAAAAGCAATTTTTAGAAATAATGATGCTTTACATTAGCAAAAATATTTATTATTGTTATACTTTATGACGTTCCACAGAACAGAGTTTCTCTAAAATGCTGCCTAGAACACAAACACGCCTATGTACCTAAGAATACAGGTATGGGATCCATTATCTGGAAACCTGTTATTCAGAAAGCTCCAAATCATGGAAAGGCCATCTCCCATAGAATCCATTTTACTCAATTCAATTACATTTTTTTACAATGATCCAATTTTTCTCTGTAATAATACAACAGTACCTTGCAATGGATCCAAACTAAGATATATTTACCCCTTACTGGAATCAGAACCAGCCTATTGGGTTTATGTAATGTTTACATGATTTTCTAGTAGAGTATGTATGAAGATACAAATTATGTAACAATCCATTATCCAGAAAGCCCCAGGTCCAAAGAAATATGGACAACAGGTCCCATACCTGTACAAGTAACTGATTTAATTGTCTTTATGTGTATCCTCACAAAGCTCTTGCTGCCCTATAGAGAAATTGGTGAAGATATTGGAGAACTAAAACATACCTTCACATTCTTTTTAATGGAATATCTAGTTTCAGGGTTTAAAGGAGAAGGAAAGGCTCAAATAAAATAAATATGTAATTATTGCCCATTAAATGTATATATACTTGCCAGCAGGCATTTCCCCATTCAGTTTTTTATTAATTTTGGAGTTGCAATTCTTTTTAAAATAAGTGGCAAGCTGAAGTGAAAAGGATATCCTTACTGCAGTCCAGAAATAGATCTATTCAGGGCACACGCATGCGCAATTGGTCTCAGAGGTGCCCTGCGCAAGCTCACATTCTCTCAGATCTTCAGGCTTTCCTTTGAAGAGATGACGTTTGGGTCACGTGATCAACCCATTCGTCATCAGTGACCTCTCTGCTCCTGCCTGCATTTACTCACCCGCCAATGAGATTTATGTTTCCCTGTTGCCTGGAAGCAAATTGAATCTTTGAAGCGGCTGCCTGCGCTGGCTAGATTTTTATTTACAGCGTGTCAACAAGCGGAGGAGCAGAGCAAATGTACCCTCGACGGGTCTGTCTGACTGAGGTCTATAATACAGTATTGTTTTTTTTTTTAAAAGCGCAATTTTAGATCATTGGTAGCTTGTATTAACAAAATAATGCTTCCTGTATTTATTTCATGAAGACACAGGGCGGAAGTGACATGGCAGTTTGCAAATGGCGGCGCCAAAGTTTAAACTATGGACAAGTTTCATTATACTCGTGCATGAAGAGGGTAATAATATTGCACTTTTCAATGTGGCGTTTCAGGAGAGGTAGTAATGGTGAACAGAAAGAGAGAGGTAATTTTTTAAATTTTTTTCAGGTTTCCTTCTCCTTTAAAGAAGCACTTATGTGATGAAATATGAACATCAAATCACCAATTACAACACAAGTAACCCCCTCATCCCATTGAGCTGATAATTGGTTTTAGCTAAATGACAATGTTGATGATGTTTAATTTCATATCCTTTTAGCCCTTGTGATATATAATAGGAGCTTTATCCTATGAATTGAATGGAGCTTGCAAAAGAAAGAAAAAGGTATCACAGACCGATAACTGTATATAAATAGAGAAGGAAATAAAGGACCTTTACCGACTCTGTATTTTATAGATTCCAGTAAGGTAAAGGAAGAAGACCAGCAGAAGTAAGCATTAGGTCTGATAACTTGATGGAGTTCAGTTGGTGACTGCACTTGTTTCATGTCCACTTCTCTGTAGGCTACAATGAGCAGAACCTACATTATCTCTAATTTGTATGTAATGCGAGTTTGTGTTATCTTCTATTGCACCCCTCCTCAAATTTTGTGGGTGCTCACTTCCCACCCACGTCACTCCTGCCACCCCACCTGTAGTGTTGGATATTAAACGCCAGCAAAGGTGACAAGCCAATTTACAAATGAACCTAAATAAGATTGGAACATAATCACAGCACACACATTGGCAATTTGCACTCAAGACTATGTTCTTTTAAAGTAGAACTAAACCCTAAAATGGCTAAAAATGCCTTATTTGATATACTGAACTTATGAGAGAGAGAGAGACTTATGCCCTGCCATATCCAGAAGTATATTATGTTGATACCCAATTGCATGTCTACAAATTGCACTTGTATATCACTCTATACCTATACAATCTAGTTCAAATAGTGGGCATGTGGTTTCTGAGACCAGACATACTGTAGCCCACTCTGGAAAATAATGCATCATTTGTAGGTATATGATTTGTTTTTGAAAGCTTTATGATCAGTGGAACTTCTGGAAAGATGATAGAAAGCTCAGCTGCTGCTGAATGATTGAAAACAATTACAGCAAAAGCAATTATAGCAGCCATTATTTATAGAGAATTACTATCTCATGAGGTTCGTTACAATTTTTAAATGTGCTAGTGTAAAATAAAGATAGTGCAAGCTATTATTTTTGGCTACAATCGAATACTGACAATTTCAGATCACAGACACACGGTAAGGACTGTTGAAGACAAGTTCAAAGTACCTGTTGCTCACACTTCTTTCTGAATACGTCATTTTCAGCTAATTAAAATAAAATAAATCCTAATTATTGATTTAATGCTAGCACAAACCATTTTCATTTTCTAAGTGCCCCAAATGAATCTCTCCAGGGTGAGAATTGCCTATAATCAAAATTAACCATGACTTCCTCCTCACCCCCATTCAGGACTGGACTGAGAATTAAAATAGGCCCTGGAATTTCAGGTACACAGAGGCCCAATCAGCCCACATAGAGGCCCAAACAGCCCCCACCAGCCCACTAAATACTGACTTTCTATGGCACCTTATAGCAGCCCATCTGGCATTTGCCCTAACCCACAGATTGCCAGTCCGGGCCTGCACCCATTATACCTTTGCCATAGCAGTACAGTAACTAAATAAATAACTTGGGATGGGAAACCCTGTACTGACATGTCAGGACTAGAAGAAAAGGAATTTACGTCAAGTAGGTAAGTAAAATTCTCTATTTCTTCTACGTCCCTCCATGTCAGTACACATGGGATCTACCAAGCCATGCCCCAAAAACAAGGGGTGGGAAAAACCAACAAAAAGAGTGAGGAGGGAGATCCTACCTCCTGTTCAGTAGGACAAAAATAATGGGGGTGAGGAGGAAGTCGTGTGGTCTTATAGGCCATGGTTAATTTTGATTGGCTATGTTATAGGTCCTACCTCCGGTCTGGGAGGGGCAATACCCATGTGTACTGACATGGAGGGACGTAGAAGAAATTAAAGGTTTATTTCTTCTACGTCCCTCCATTTATTGGTTTATCCTGCACAATATCTGACCACAGGATTGACTACCTCTCTTTTTAATTCTGAACAGCACCAAGTACCTCCAAGTATTGGCAGGCATGGTCGGTCCATGGTCACCTTTTTCAACCAGTTTGATCAATGAATTGATTAATATCCATGGTGCACACACACACACGCACGCACACTGGTTGGAATGGTGGGCCCAGCATGCACGTACCAAAGGCAACTGTAGTTTAGTGCATTCTTTTTCAGATCTATAGACAATTCTGCAGTTTAAATACTCAGCAAATTACAGCAGTGCATCTCAGCTGAAAAAGCTTTTGCCAGCCTTCTGTTAAACGTCCCATAAAGATGTCAACGAAAGTTATCGTATATACACACACAGTATGGGAAACAATAACTAAGAGATACAACATTCCTCCTGGGTTGCAAGGGAAGACGCTTTCTGCGAAAATATAGTTTATTAAAACTTGTTAAAAACAAGGAGAAGGAGGACGTGGGGACATTGGATAGAGTGAGGGGGGAATTGACTGACTGTATATCCAGTTGATGATGGTTTCTAAGAGAGTATATTATACAGGCTCATTTCACAATCATGAATAATAAATAAAGACTGTTTCAACACAGACAGCGGAAGCATGTGGCATCTCTTCAAATTACCTGAAATGTACTTATTCCAATCAAATATGTGAAAGGTTCCTATTTTACAATAAAGGGAAAAGATAAGAAAATACACAGCAAAACTTCCCTCTGCCATTCCCAAACAGCAACATATGCATTAACGCTTTTATGAATGTGTGCTATTCTGTATTCTGCCCTCATCTTGCTGTTAAGAGTTAGTGCCAATTTGTGTTTTTTAACTCGCACAGCTGCCGGCAGTCACTGGTTATGGTACTGGAACATTTAAGGACACCCATGTATGAAAAATAAATAATAAAACATCCTTTAAAGGAGACAGTTTAAAATAACCTGAGCCATGTCTGTTCCTTGTTACGGTTTAATAAGATGCATATACTACTGTAAGTGTGAATGTAGCTGTATTAAGGGCTTTAGAAACAACTGTTACACTGTATGGGAACCCTGCACCTCACAAACAGGTTTATTTCCCAGTCTAAGCGCTATAGGACACATGGGGGCAAATTCACTAAAGCGCAAAGCGTCTAATACTAATTCGACAGCGTGACGTCATTTCGCAACTTTGCCGATTTACTAAGTGTCCCTATGGAACATTCGCTAGTGAAGTAGATAGACTAGCGCAACTTTGCACATCTATGACAGGTGAAGTTGCGCACTGACGTAGGGATGTCACTACACTAATTCACTAAGATGCCCATTTTACTGAATGTTACCGCTTGCGCTAGACTTTACTTCGCCAGGTCAGAACTGGTGAAGTTCAATACAATAGAAATTAGTCATCGCTATCGTAAATGCGATTTGTCTGGCGAACTAACGATAGTGCAACTTCGCTACCGTTCGCCTCCCGGAGCGCAACTTCGCATTTTTTGTGAATTTGTGTGGTGCTGGCAAAACTCCGCCTGACAAAGTGCGGCGTACATTGGCGAATCCAACGCTAGTGAATTTGCCCCATGGTGTATAGGACATATAGGTATATTACAACTAATAAAAGTATAAAGAGGCTTCCTAATATTTTGCGTCAATAAAACGCGAGGAGAATGGACATGCTGTTGACTAGTGGTCTGGTGCTTGGTGGTTTTGTTGCAAAGTTACTATAAGAATACAACACTGATTTCTAAGGATACCCTGAATTTTGCACTGCAGCTCCCTGTATGTTTTAAAGCCTGATAATAACATGTTGAAACATCACTGACTTAAGTTTGATTGAGTAACAGTGTTTATCTCTCCTTTAATAGATCCTTTAATAGATACATTAAGTTACATAGATGTAAACACATGGAATCACATTACTGTACATTCCTGATTCAAAAACTAAAATATTTAAAGGGGTTGCTCACCGTTAAATGTACTTTTAGTATGATGTAAAGAGTGATATTTTGAAACAATTTGCAACTGGTTTTCATTTTTTATTATTTGTGTTTTTGAGCTATATTTGTTTTATTCAGGAGCAGGTGCCATTACATCATATCATTTTGATGGAGTCTAGGAAAAAGCCCTCAGTCCATATTCAGCAGAAAAACTTAAGGTCTATATAGAAGCAATTTGTTGAGAAAGGAAGAACTTGGCTGGCCTGCAGAGCCCTGTCCTATTTGTGGAATTATGTGGAATATTATACAAGCCAGGCACAAATTGCCTACTCTTAGGTATGAATGGAAATGGATCCCACCGATAATGTTCCAAGGTCTAGTGGAAAGGACCTTATAATACCCTTGGTTTTGGAATGGGTTGTTGGACAGGTCTTCACTAATAGTAGCGCCTATTGTACAATGTATCCGACCTGGAGAGATTAAAGAATTAGAGAAGGACTTGTTTTAAAATGTCAGCTAATATGGCTGTGATGTAAAGTACAAAGAATAATCCAGTGCTCCTGGGGATGGAAAGGCATCCACGAGTTTCACCTATTTCATAAAATCAAGTCACAAACATTGAAGCTGGAGTGGCCCTACTTCTTGGCGGTGTCACTATAAAAATTTGCCAATGGCCTAACATGGAATTTTGCAGAGTATCCATATCTGATGAAAATATGCTTCAAAGTAGGTTATTTGTGGCTGGGGGTAGCACTGCTGGGTCCTAAGTTCAATTCCAGCCAGGGCACTCTCTGCAAGGAGTTTGTATGTTCTCCCAGTGTTCTCTCTGGGTACTCTGGTTTCCTCACACACTCCAGAACCACACGCAAATTAAACTGCTCCTGATAAAATTGACTGTGTGCAAAGGTGTTAGGAATTTTAGATTGTAAGCTCCACTGGGACAGGAACTAAAATATCTATAAAGTGTTGTGTAAATGTGCTGGTGCTGTATACTGTACATACCAGGAGAATTTTTCTGTAAAGGCATTCTATCATTATACCTAACTGGATGCCTTTATTCCTTTTATCAATACCAACCACCACTACTAAAAGCTGTATACACATGCCAAAATGCTGTCATATATAATGTATACGTTTAAGTAAAATATACATTCATAACAGCAGTGAAGCACTTAAGGAGAATCCAAGATTTGTGTGCAAATTATTCAACTATCGGTGTCTAGCTGATTTCACAACAGCATTTAAATGTTTTACACATAACATTTGTGAGACATAAATAGCTTTGCTAGAAGGACTTTGATGCTATGCTACCCAGTGCCCAGTTTTTTACTTTTCCAATCACTGCTGACAAAGTTTTTTTTGAAATCACATATTTGATTAAAGCAGAAATAAATGTTTAATTTAAATGACACTAGAAATAGAAAGAATAGGATGGTGTTAAAAACCTGCCAGGCCCTCGAGTCTTTTCATTTCCTGCAAAATCTCTGCCTTCATTAATATTTGAACTTGTATCACACAGAGAATATATTTGGCAAGGATTCCTGAAATACCCTATTGAATAAAGGTATAATACCAGCTCTACTAGAGGGGCATTTTTATTTTTGCCAGCCCCACTCTATATTGCTCCTTGGATTGTGCACAATTAATGTGAAGTGAAACATTTTTCCCAAGGTTTGGATTCGTATTGTAGTTCTTCTTTTAGCCAAAGGCAAATATTTTCATGAATGCTTTAAAAGTTGCAATGAAAAACTCCCAAAGATTTCAATGTATTCTGTTCTGAAAAAACAGATTTGAAAAAAGTTGTGATGGAAAAAGTTGCTGCGGAAAAGGTCACTGTTACCCATACCCATGGATGCCAATGTATTGTGCAAAGTTGCAGCGACAAAGTTGCCACAAAAAACACCTATTGACATATGCATTTTGCCTATTTCCACTGTTTTTCCAGCAGTTTTCAGTGAAATGAAGGAAGACAATATACTGTACTTTAGCCACAAAGTATGAAATCAAATCTGATGTGGATGAGATTAAATCAATAGAGGACACACTTGTGTTGATAGAAGTAAATAATAGCAGAAAAATCTCAGGTTAGTATATAGAAGTGGTCCGCGTGCATTGTCCTGAACCCTCAGTTTAGGGAGCGGACAACCATGTAAAGCAAAAAAGCAGGCACTTATAAAGACCGACCAATCTTCTGGATGATTATTAACATGTATTTCTATAGCGCCAACTTGTTGCGTAGCGCTGATTTGAAACGTGTACAGAAAACAATGGAAAATGAAAACCAATTGCAAATTGTCTCAGAATATCACTTTCTACATTATACTAAAAGTTAACTCAAAGGTGAACAGCCCCTTTAATATGCATTGAGGGGCAAATTCACTAAAGCGTGAAGCGTCTAATGCTAGCACTTCTTTGCCAGCGTGATGTCATTTCGCGACTTTGCCAATTTATTAACAGTGTCCTTGGCGAAAATTCGCTAGCGAAGAAGTTGCGGACTGACAAAGGGTCGTTACTACGCTAATTCACTAAGATGACCATATTACTGAACGTTACCTCTTCCACTAGACTTTACTTCGCCAGGTCAGACCTGGCGAAGTTCAATACAATAGATAGGAGTTTGAATAAAAAAAACAGCATTTTTTCTAAGGCCCAAATTCTTACATTTTTTAGGGTGATAGTCTGAAAAATAGTGCACAGAGCCCAAAGGGCACTAGGACAACATCACTTACAACGATTTTCAAGTATGTGATTTGCAGATTACATTATTTAAAAAAAAGTCAGTAAAAATGCTGAATCAATAATTGTACAGTATACGCTTCGAGGTCATTGACTGCAAGTTTTAAGGATTTATCCACAATAATACTGCCCAAGAAAAGGACACTGAGCCCAAGTTAAAGGTGTCCCCGATTTTAAACAGATGGAGCTATCCCTTTAAGTTGATAGTAGCCAGGAATGGACAACAGCATACACTCCAAGATCCAAATTTAGGCCTCCAATCTCTTACACAACTTGGTATTTAATAAAGTTCCATATATATCATAGCTTCTTCACCTGTAAGAAATAAACTGTACCATGGAGTAGAGTATGAACAAAGGGAAAAAGTCAAAAGAACTTGGCTAACATACTTCAACAGAAGTCTGTTTCACAGCGTACTTGGCAGCCTCCATGAAGGAGAAAGCTACCATCAACAAAGTTATAAAGCAAAGAAAATGAAGAAAGAGGTTATGAGAATAATGCTGTAATATTTCACAATGTCAAGCTAGATATGTTCCTATATGAGACACATCATAAGAAGGGAGAGTCATGGAGATTATATAATAATTATACCCATATTAAATTGTTTTGCATCTTTAAAAAAAAAAAAAAAAAAAAGTTGTGTTTGTGATCAGGGGGGCCATGGGAGAAACTCCAATTTTACTAGCCAATGTTCATGCATGAGTTATAAATAACCGTTAACTTATGTGAATTAATATTTAAATAAAATTTAAACATGTACTTAATGTGTGTTAGGAACAAATTTCAATACGAGATCACAAGATAAGCACATGTAACAAATAAGACAGTGAAAGTCTATCTGGGCAAATGTTATAGCTATTTGGTGGGTAGCACAATGTATATTGTGGGAGGCACATCAAACAATCATTTGGGGACAGTGCATATTGGTGGGTTCTGCACTAAAAAATCTGTACAACCTAGCAAATTTAACAGGAATGTTATTAAAAAAGTAAAATGTCTGCAAGCTTGATATTCTACAAGATTAGCTACAATAGAGATATAGATATTGGGTTAATGTCAGTTCTGACAAAACGTGAACTTAAAGCCACAAATGCATGTGTGACAAAGAGAACACAATAAGAAACCATATATTATTTCTTGTAAACTTTAGTTTTTTTTTGTAGGGGCGAGATATATACCAACAACATATAATGAATCCTATATCGCTTGCTCCTAAAGCTGGAAATTTCCCTAACATAATGTTAATCTACTCCAAGGTATAAAGAAAACAGGATGGAGTAACTCGACAAGCTTTCAATTGGCTCTTGCTCTGTGTTCATTCTAGCCTCTTCAAACCATTGATATTCGATCCCTAACATGTCATTAACAGGTTCTGTATATCTCATAATATAGCTCATCAGACAAAACGAGTTTCAAAGTTTGAGGCATTTCCAAAAACGTCTCATTTATTGGTTAAAGAAGTTAAGGAAGTAATTAGCGTTTACCCAAAGACACACCACAGATTTTAAGGGAGGGAGCTACAGAATCACAAATTAATTTATTCACAAACATTATTAGGAGGATGACATATAACATGAAGTGTAGTAGGCATGACATAACAAAACTTCTAGAAGTAAGCTAAATGAGCAGTCCTCAAACTTGGAAGTTTCTGAACACATATTAGCTATCTTTTTTTTAGTGAAACCTTCATATAAAAGCTATGAATTCTATTTCATCAAAGTTTCATTTTCATTTATTGAGCAAGAATCCCATCTAGGCTGCCATGGAAATCAAGCATTAGCTCTTTCTCATTTCACAAAAGCGTAAAAACAAAATGAGATCACTATTTTAAATGTACCAAATTTTGCATGGCTGAAAGTTGTAGGCACTCCAGTATTTAATTGCCTGGGAAAGGGCGTTACTGCTACTTTCTCATCTATGGAAAATGTACTTAATCTTCAATTCAGTTTAAAGTAATCACCCAAGCACTAAATAGTAGACAAATTCAAATGTTGCCCCGTCTAAATGTTAAGTGATTTGGGGATGAGGACTCGTTCTTCCATTTTGGGCATTTATTTTCTGGGTTTTCACATTCTTAGCTTTGTGATGAATCTTGATTCCTTACCAAGTTTAGCATCGCTCATTTAGCATTAAGAATAGACACACACTGAATAAATACAGGTACACTGTTTCAGAAATATTCCATAGGTTTATTTTGGGATGATGCGGTCGCTATTTCGTGTTAAATGACTTAAAGTAGACCTGTCACCCAAAAAAAAATAAATATTCAAATCACTATTTTATCACATTAGTCAAGCAAAATGAACATTAATTACACTATATAAATTATTATAAATTATATAAATTATTTTAATCTTGTTTTCTTCAGTCTGGGAATTCATAATTATAGCAAGCAGGCAGGAGCCATTATATAGACACTGTTATTAAGGCAAGCCTTGTATCATCTCAGAATCTTGTTTGTGCACCAGAATGGGGGACCCAATGTCTATCCCCATGTCCTGGCTACACAATTAAATGGTTAAGAGAACTGGGGGAATGTGGGGAGAGCTGTGGCATCTAGGAATTGCTGAATGGAAAGTGAAAGTAATTGTCTGCCCCGCCTCTATGCCTAAGGCATAGAGGAGTGGCAGACAATATTTGATTGACAGCTGAGATTTTTAAATGAGCTTAAAACAGCTATGAATGCTTTAATTAAAATTTGAAATTGGATTTCATGTTTGATTTGAAAAGGACTTTTATTATACAGATTTTTGTGTCTGGGTGACGGGTCCACTTTAAAATACAGTTGTTACAGTGGGTATAAAGACCTCAGGATCCACACAAAACACCTGAAAAGCTGAGATTCATTTCAGCTAAATGAGTATTTGACATCCAAACATTGTAGTGTTCTTCATATTTATATACTTTCTTTGGATCAGGGATGTAAATACAACGTAGGGGTCATATTTGTTCCTCAGACTGATGGAGCCCAGACATAATTAGATCATGATAAATGCAATGTAATGAGGCATATGAACACTTGCCATCTGAAGCATGCAGAGGTTTCATTTGATCCAATTCCAGTCTGGATTTATAGAAGTTTAAGTACCTCTGATTTGCCCCTCAACTGCATGACACAGGTAGCATAAAAAAAAACCCACTATCCCCATCCCTTAACCTCCTTCATTAGAAACAACACGGTTGCATTGGGTTGAAGTGGGTGCAGCCAATTTATTAACCATATATAACTTTTGAAATATACTCAACAGTACCTTAATGAAAACAGGTCAACAACACAAGTATAATATTTTATGCAAATCTGATAACACTAGCCAGTGAAGGGTGCACTTGTAGAGCCCATTCCTGACTCAACACCCTACCAAATCTCATGAGATTAGCCCCCGATTTGCTCAACCACCATGACCCACTTGTCACTGGTTTATTGTCACCACAGTTTGCCTCAGACCTAATATTCTGCTTCCTCTTACTCACATTCCACACCCAAATCTCAGAATTTTCTGCCAAACCTCAATCAGAAATGAACCCAGAAATAAAGGAGAGTGGGCTGCAAAGGTAAAATTAATGCAATTTATCAGTTGCCCTAGCAGTTTTAAAAGATGTGTTACCAATTCAGCTAGCAAACCTATACCTCCAATAAAAGTTCAGCTACAGTCGATCATAAAAAATTTTCATTAAAAATATTCACAAACTAGTTCAGCTTTCATTTAATCTATGAGATATGTGTTCATAATCAATGCAACTGAATTTCACCAATTTTATATAAAAATCAATTTAATATCAAGTCTTTTAGTGAAAGAAATAATGCTGTGTTACCTGAACATACGGTTTGCAGATGGCCCCCGATATGCAATGTTATTGAAAAAGATCTCAAGTTCTTGATCATTATCAAAGTCAGCAGCAATGACCGTGCGTATAGGCGATGGCATGGAGAATTTCTGTGTTGCAATATCCTGATAGAATACAAAAGCATGACAGTCATACAATCTCAATCTAACAACAACAACACAAGCAAAATATTCTTCAATCAGAGCACTGGAATCGTAGTGGCCAGAACACAAGGTTAAATAATATAGACTGAATGTACAGAATGCACATAAGAGATGACTTGTTTCAGCCCAGGCAGCATCCACAGGGAAGCAAGGCAAAAGCACATATTTTATTACTACTAATGATGCGGCTGAGCTGCCTCTGATAAGGAAACCTGCTGCCACTTACAGAAAATATGTTGGCAACGTTTTACTCAATGCACAGAATAAGCTACATATGCATATTTTTTCCTGCTTATAAAAAGTCTCCATTTTCCTTATAATGGAAAAAGGAAACCCAATATAGTCTAGTAGTTTACATTGGAGACACAGGACTATAATATATATGCGACAATTACGATATGAGATCACATTGGTGTAGCCCTAGTTATTACATATCAATCCCCATGTGCTTTCTTATTTACTTTTTGACAGCATATTTTTAGGAGAGTATTTGCTGTTGGAAGTGAGATCTAAAACATGCATACTTAATGTCTGGATAAATAAAACTGTAAATTGCAATGCAATTTTAGAGCAGCATAACCACTTCAACTAAAAAAAATTTCTTAGACATTCCATGATTATCTTCACCAAAGGAAAGAGCTAGTTGAAATCCTGTAGATTGAAACAAATGCACCTATTATTGGAGTGTACCACTGGCCTTGTTCTGCTACAGAGGGGAAATGGTCAATAACACAGTCACCTGTTAAAGGGCAAGATACTAAAAATTCACTTGGAGTGCCAATAAATTATACACCTACAAGTGAATTCAGCCAAAGTATTTCACCAGGGCCAGACTTCTTTTTAGGATAAAAATGCACTAGCCCAGGGAAAGAGTCATATAATTATCCTATTGCCATCATCCTTACCTTTCTCAGGCAACTGTAGCACAGATGGAGTAAAAAAAAAATTTTTTTTTCTGTGCAGGTCCAATTCTTAGGTCTACCGAATAACCTGTGACTGTGAGACAGCAGGTATAGTAGGGAGAGATGGTATCTGCAGGCAGTAGGATAATAGCTGGGTCAAATTACCAGCACAGCCAAGGCACAGAACGATCACCCCACCACATTCCACATATGCGTGCATCAGCATGAACATACGCTCACTGGCTTGCTACCCTGTTTAGTTCTTCTGCTTACCCATAGTTCTGGCCCGGTGGTTAAGCAAATGTTGTAGGAAGAGCTGGTGCCTATAGTAATATTAGAGATGAAGGGCTTTGTGAAGGAACTGCAGCTGTGAGATAGCCACCATCCGTTTCCAGAGCCTTCTCAGAATCTATTAAACCCACTGTTACTATAGGCTCAGTCCCACAGTTTTATTAAGGTGCCTGTAGCTTTTGGGGAATCAGGGTGGATGATGGACATTTAACTAACCAGAAATTGTAAAAACCCAGCGAATGTAGTACCTGTATGGCATAATATTACCATGCTTCATATCTCTTTAATGCAGGTAGAAAGTAAAGTTCAGAATCATGACAGCAGCATTTATTTAGTGAGAACACTCAATAAAGAGAATTAGTTGATTAATAAAGCTCCCTAAAGTTATAATTAGGCATCGGTTGTCTCCATATATCTACTGAGTGGGAAGTTGTTTTGTAAGAAATAATTGCACATTTCTCTTGGTACTTGTTTTATTGAGTTATCAACTCGGTACAATAAATGCTAATTCGGTGCAGGGCTTGCTAATGTCAGCAAAGCAAAAGGAAAATTAAGACACTATTTTACAGCTGCAAGTTCCCCAAGTAAGTCAAGGGGAAATACACTTCTACTCCACACATACAAAAAGAAGATCCACATAGAATTACAGCATAAAAAAATGGCACACACTCATAGTATGTTTGCAAAAGGCTTTTGTTCTTCCTTTCAGCACTGGGTTGGACTGGGCCAGTGGGACACCGGAAAATAAACTCTGTGGGCCCCGGCCAAGACCTGCTCCCCCAGATGTCCCATTAACACCTGCTCCTTTCAATAAAAATAAAAGACAGCAAATTAAACAAATACAAAAAATTCATAGGGTACAAAAACATATTGTATGATTTCTATAAGTTCCAAAACCTAAACCAGCTGTCTCCCCCATATTTAATAAAAGGTGCCTGCTCAGGTGCAGTAACCCATAGTAGGGTTGCCACCTGTCCGGGAAATTTCACCCAGACAGCCTGTCCGGATTTCCAAATTAGGAAATCTGGACAGAACATTTAAGTGAATAACATGGCAAGCATCATGTCATCAGTCTCACCCCTGATATCACCCACCCCCACAGGGCCGGATTTACATAGTGGGCCCTCCTAGGCCGGCTGTCGTTTGTCACCCCTGTCCCCTCCCTTTTATTTGCTAAAAAAAATTTTTTTTTTTGGGACCGAGCAATGGGAATTACATTTCTGAACCAATGTGGGTGTGGTTGGGCAGCATGCCACCCCTAAAATACTGCCGCCCAAAGCTCAGGCCTAGGTGGCCTATTCACAAATCCGGGACTGCACCCCCACACGTTCACTTTGAAAAAGTACACAACCTGGACAACACAATGGTAAAATATGTCTCCGTTAAAATCATCTCTAAAATTGTAAGTGTTCAAGGAGAGAGAAAAAAAATGCAAAAGATTGTTTAAAATGTTTAGTATAAGTATATTGTATATATCAGGAAGATAAAATACAAAAAAATGTTTTATGACATGGGATGTTAAATAAGTTCTATTGTCCAAAAGGTGAAACGCCCCTTTAAGATTCAAATTAACAACCAAAATTGTGGAAAACCACAGGCTCCAAGGACTCCAAATAATTCCTGATCCTTCTCAGTCTCCTACATTAACAAATCTGCATTTTCAGTTGAATTTAGTTTGGCCTAGTAATGGAGCTTAAATCTATTAATGTATATAAATTACTTTGTTTATACAGGTAATATCCAGATACTGTGTAGTTAGACACCCTTTCAAACCATTCACTTCATGGATAAATAAACAATTAACCCCTTCCACAGGATTTGGACTTTGATAATAAAAAGGACTGTGTTGGCAAAACAAGTCAAGCTACCTAATAGTGATTTAGGTAGTGATTGAATTGTAGTGATTGAATTGTGTATTAGCCCAAGTTCGTTGTTACTGTTTTATATAAAGTTCGTATTTGTTTCATCTGCAAACTGTGTGTTTTATTATTCCTAGTGGAATCCCCCTGAGGTATGCTCCTCATTGTTCCCTGGGTGGAGACACTGCGCTGTAATTCCCAGTTCCCAGTACTTTTCATAGGCAAAAGGGACTCAGGGCCCCTGGATTGCCAAGGGTAAATTGCTAAAGAGACAGTAACCAAATTAGGGTTATACTTGTCATGGTCCCTTATCAAAGACTGATCTTTCCAAATCTTAAGAAGATAAGACATTAAAGTTTGTGAAGTAAAACAGAGAAACTGTTGTAGCTCTACTTGACAATTACCTCTTCCCTCAATTACCTGGTACTACCCTCCTTTACAGTTATTATTAATTGCATTTTAATTAACCCGGTTGATTCAGCATGCTACTTTGGTAAAATCCCTTTTAATCTCTGATCATATTAACTTCACTGTCCAAACCTGCCATATAACAAATATCACAAGTAACCTCTTATCTAGATCCATATCCTACTACAGGTATGGAACCTATTATCCAGAATGCTTGGGACTTGGGGCTTGCCAGACAATGGATCTTGCCTTAATTTGGATCTCCATACCTTACGTCTACTAGAAAATCATGTAAACATTAAATAAACCCAAAAGGCTGGTTTTGCTTCCAATAAGGATTAATGATATCTTGATTTGGATCAAGTAAAAATTACTGTTTCATCATTACAGAGAAAACAAATTTAGTCATTCAGTTCTCCAAGGGATCTTTCCAGTGTAAGCTAGAGGCAGGTAATGCACTGCACGTTACTAAACTCAATTAACTGGGTCACCCCCTGTTCACTGCACATCATTCATTATGTTTTGTACTGTTAATCATGGTAATAAAACAATAAATTAATACAGACATAATCACATTATTTTTTGAATGGATAAGCTTAGATGAAGAGAAGATGAAAAAGATTATCACATTCAGATTTTCCTTTAAAGGGAAACGTCATGTAAAACTACATTAACTATGTCAGCGATGTTACATAAATATGTATTATTAATTTATTATTATGCATTGATTACCATCTAGATGCAGTTTCTATTTCTATTCAGCATCTTTTTAATTGGCCATTTAACACTAGGGTCAATCATCCGAGCAAGCAAAAAAGCTTGCAAAGTTGTTTTATTCATCTCCCTTCCCTTTTCCAGGGTAATGTTTTTTTCCAAGCTGGTAGCATTTGAGATTGCAACTGTTATTAGGATAGTGGTGACACCTTTTTCAATTGTTAAGAAGGAAAGGTGTAAAGGAAATATTTTAATTTCAAATTAAAATCATACAATTTGTTGGCAGCATATATTGGCCCATGTATGGGGAACTTAACACAGAACAGAATGGTGTTCAGCTGCTCAAAGCAGTATAAAGGTTTTAAATCAAAACAAAATTAGAATCCTGCCATAGACAATATGGATAATTGCCTTTGCTAAAACACATGTAGTTTCTTAGCAAAGCCAATTATCCCTATGGTCTATTTTGTAGCTGTGACAAGTAGCTGCTACTAGTAGCTCTGCGTGTCCTAACCCTTAGGCTTAGTCCAAACGCATTGCCTCGCCAGGCAATTTGGAGCAATTTTAAAAATCGTGCCGCTCCGTGTGAACACGCGCCGGCGTTTTTAAGCTATGCCGGTGCAGCAGCGGTGCCTAGCTATTCGGGGAGATTCGGGGGCGATCCGTTGCGGCAAGAAGTCGCCAGGCGACGGATCACCCTTTTTTGCTCGTGAGCCACATTTAAATTTAAAAAAGAGTTGGAGAGCAACACAAGCATGAAAAAGTCCATGGGGATGTCAAATAAGAGTTCTGATTAGCTTTATTTATCAAAGAGTGAAGTTCCGCCATTAGAGGGAAATCCGCAGCTGTCCATTCACTTCTATGGGATTTTCAAAGACGTATTTATCAATAGGTGAAAGTGAAATTTCACCCTTTGATAAATACGCCTTTAAAAATCCCATAGAAATTAATTGAGAGCTATGGAATTTCCCTCTAGTGGCAGAACTTCACTCTTAACTTCACTCTTTGATAAATATACCCCATAGTCTAGTTAAGTAATGGCAAGATTGTGGTTAATACATTCAATAAAACTTTGGCTGACCTTCAACTAAAAAAAGGACAAAATGGCATCTGTATTATTTCTCCCCAGTGCCAAATGAGTTGAGCTATAGGGACATCCTTATCCAGGGCCTTTCTCCCCACAGTCCATGCATTCTCCTGTACAAATATTCTGTGGTTTTCTAATATCTGATGCTGCTTTAAACATTTCAGAAGAGAAAAACGGGACAAACTCATTTAAGCCAAAGACATTCAAGAACTGATGGGATGTGAAATAATAGAGCTTTTGCACCATAACTCCCTTCTCCATATTTAACCTTCACATGGGCTGTTAACCACCCTGGGAAGAGGTAATTGCCAAGTAGAGCTACAACAGTTAATTAAATCTGCATTGAAAAGCTATCTTTAAGGAGGAAGTAAAACACTCTCAGTGAAGAGGAAGCCGGAATATGCTACAAGGCTAATGGTCTTTGTTCAGCTGTGTGGTAATTGCAAAGCCAATGGCTTAGATTAATTTTAGCAAAGAGTTTCTCTGTTTTACTTTACAAACTTTAATGTCTTATAATCTTCTTGAGATTTGGAAAGATCCATCTTTGATAAGGGACCATGACAAGCATAATCCTAATTTGGTTACTGTCTCTGTAAATAGCAATTTACCCTTGGCAATGCAGGGGCCCCGAGTCCCTTTTGTGTATGAAAAGTACTGGGAATTACAACGCAGTGCCTCCACCTAGGGAACACTGAGGAACACACCTCATGGGGATTCCACTAGGAATGATAAAACACAGTTTGCAGAGGCCCTGTACAAAAGGCTCCAAAGTCAGACACACCCTCTATCAAGTTCACACAAAAGGGACAATTTTATTAGGAACCAATTAACCTATCTGAATGTTTTCGGAGTTTGGGAGGAAGCCCATCAATGAAGGAGCTTAGGCAGACTTAGGGGTTGATTTACAAAATTTGTGTGGATGATTCGAAATTCGATCAAATTGTAAAAATCGAATTTTGGGATTTTAAATATGGGCACTTCGATCATCGAATTTGCAAAATTTGATCGTATTGAAGGATTCGAATAGATCAAATAAAAATCTATTCGATCATTCAATAGTCGAAGTACTTGCCCTTTAAATTTTTATTCGATGGCTCAATTCGCCAGATTAAACCTACCGAATTGCTATATATCCCTATGGGAAGTTTTGTGATCAAATAGAAATCCTACGATCGAATGCTTCAAACCGTTCGATTCGTATGATTTTTTTGAGAAATCGAAGGTATTTTTATGATCTTTTCATAAAATCATTTGATGATACAATTTTATTGAGAAAAGCGGTAAAATCCTTCAAATTCGATTGTCGGATTTTACTTCTAAAATCGTACTGGGGTTGAATTCGAAGGCTAAAATCCCTCGAGAATTCGACCCTTAGTAAATCTGCCCCTTAATAATGGAAAAAAAGGCCATCTCAACAAGAGAAATTGCATGTGGGGTGAGCAGTTTCCATTGATGGCCCTTTTCCTGTACTATACGAGGTATTAGGAGGAAGTCAAACCTCAAGACTGAGCAGTATCTGGTGGTAGAGATGGGTAGTCTGGTGAGTCCTCAAATAGAATATACAGACTTCTTATAGTTCGTGCCCTGGCTGAAATTGTACCACCTAGTCTCTCCTTAATGTTCTCTGTAGAAATAAAAATTCGCTTACAGCGAAAAAAAAAGTAACAAAACATCTTATCCAAGAACTTTTTTTTGGGGGTATTTACGAATATGTCTGACAGCTGTGAAATTTCTCAATTGCACCTATTGCGAGAATTTCTTGTACGTGTTTTTTTCACCAATCTATTTTTTACATTTTATCTACCATAAAGGGCCATTATGCACCTACATACAACTGCTAACATGAGCATAATAGGCAGGACTTGTTGAAAAATGCCAATAGCTTTATTTTAACAATAAATCATATTTTTATGATTTATTGCTACTCCTATTAAAGCTGCTTTATATTATTTCGATCAAGTCCCTCCTCTTTTCCCCCCCAATAAACGTGATATTGAGCTCTACATAAACACATCACCTCCCTAAGTGGCAGCCTTTGTAAGGAGCAGCTCGTTATACAGAGAGGTTTTCTGTAAAATGCTAATTTGTTTCATCAGCTTGGCAGATCAGAAAGTTGGAGAGTGAAAGTGTTTTTTATTATCACTGCCATTTACAGACAGTGTTAGAGGTTGCAGAGTGCAACAAAAAGATGCAAGCCAGATACATTTTGCACCCTGTCCCACTATCAGAGCCTAAGGGTACAGGACCTGGTACTCCAGAATGGAACTCCTGTGTCTGCAATGTCCCTGTGAATAGATCACTGATTTTGGCAGCACTGCATTCATAAAGTTAGGGGGGAGGCACATTGACATTTGCTTGTATTACCCCTTATTTATCCCCTAACTTGTGCATCCTTCAAACACACAAGTTATGACAGGGCTAACTTGCGCCTGGTGTGGCACATTGTGCTAGATTTTTTTTACTGGGCAAAGGTGCAGACCAGCGCAAGATCAAGAACACGAGTGTCCCTTGTCAATAAACCTTCATTTCCTTACAGCAAAAAACAAGAACGCACACGCACAACAAAGGACATTTTTACACAAGGAGTATTCCTTTTAGAATCTCTTGGGAAGGAAATCACAATTGTATGTACTAGCATGTTTTATTGTTCTGTGGGTTCTTTCTATACCCCATTAATCTCTTCCACCTTTCCAAGTTTTTTCTTTTCACGCCATTTCTTTTTACTATATGCCTTCCAATCTAGGGGCTTTTTGTTGTGCTCAGCACTTCTTGGAATTGTTTTCTTGAAAGGCCTGTATCTCATCAAAGAGGGAAAAAAAGAAAGTACAACCAGTTGTAAATACTCTAATAAGACCATAAAAACCGCAGCAACCTCGGTTTACCAAAGATGATGATAACATTAATTGAAGTGTTAGCGATGGAAAAGGTTTAGTTTATGCAAAGCAAATTTTAGAAACGAGCAACATAGTGAGATTCATCTTCACTCGGCAACTGATAATAGTATCTGCAAATCATTATTTTTACAGCTGCTGGTGTAGCAGTTCCCTGCCATTTATTATCATTACTTGTTGAGAAATACTGGCTTGAATTAGGGACCAGGCAAATATGAACTGTAAGTTATTCCATTCCAGTATTTGTATAATCTTTTTGCAAATCCTCTAAAATATGTTTATATCGTACTTTAAATGGAAACATCTCAAGACTGTTGTACAAATATATCCATCAGTGAGATAATTTCATAATAATGACAATATGCGTTGCAGGTCTATGGCGGTTAAGTATACCAAGGAAAATATTTTTCATTAAAGTGGACCTGTCACCCAGACACAAAAATCTGTATAATAAAAGTCCTTTTCAAATCAAACATGAAATCCAAGTTAAAATTTTAATTAAAGCATTCATAGCTGTTTTAAGCTCATTTAAAAATCTCAGCTGTCAATCAAATATTGTCTGACACTCCTCTGCCTTAGGCATAGAGGCGGGACAGATAATTACTTTCACTTTCCATTCAGCACTTCCTAGATGTCACTGCTCCCCACACATTCCCCCAGTTCTCTTAACCATTTAATTGTGTAGCCAGGAAATGGGGTTAGACATCTGGTCCCCAATTCTGGTGCACAAACAAGATTCTGAGATGATGCAAGGCTTGCCTTAATAACAGTGTCTACAAAATGGCTCCTGCCTGCTTGCTAGAATTATGAATTCCCAGACTGAAGGAAACAAGATTAAAATAATTTATATAGTGTAATTAATGTTCATTTTGCTTGACTAATGTGATAAAATAGTGATTTTGAATATTTTTTTTGGGTGACAGGTCCACTTTAACCACTTTCCCTCTGGTACATGTTGCACTTTTCAAGCTGAATAACTTTGGCTGTCTAAAAAGTACAGGTGTCTTTCAGTCTGAAAACCATCAAAAGAGAGTTTAAGAGAGAGAGTATGTACGGTACATAGGGATTTCCAAGGAACTCTTAAATTTAAATAATTTCACTTTTACATCCAAGTATTGATTATACCATTAGTGAGGAAAAAAGGAAAACTCTAATGTATGTCCATTTTTTTAATCAACAGGCTGACCTACTGATCACTGTTACAATAACTGACATATTTGATGGCTAAGAATTGAGATGACCATCACCTAAAATATCTTTAAATCTTCTTTAGGCTTACCCGGAAGCGAACCTTTCCATTTGTATTCATCTGTAATAAGAGGCGATGGGGGCCATTCCAGTTACCGTATACAATATCCACTTTCCCATCTCTATTAAAATCAGCAAGGGCTACACCTCGTCCATGCTGATAAACATCCTCCACTCCTGTAAGAGTAATAAAAAAAATAAAATGTATTAAACGTTATTGCTTTTACCTCAAGCGTATATTGCTGTATGCTGTATAAAATAGGGATGCACCGAAACCACTATTTTGGATTCAGCCAAATCCCCAAATCCTTCTAGAAAGATTCAGCCTAATACCGAACGAATCAGAACCCGTTTTTTTTTTTACTTCCTTTTTTTGTGACAAAAACTCATGCAATTTCCCTCCACGTCCCTAATTTGCATATGCAAATTAGAGTTCGGATTCAGTTTGGCCGAGTACAAGGATTCTGCATATCCGAATCCTGCTGAAAAAGGCAGAATCCCGGCCGAATCCCGAACCGAATCCTGGATTCCCTAATATAAAGAGAGCTCTGCAATCCCTTCAGATCATGACACCAACTTGTTTATGAAATATAAAACTTTTGTGTAAAGTAAAAAGTCTTTCAAAAGGACAGGAATCTGTGTTTAAGGACAGAAACACAAAATAAGCAGCAAACAATAGAAATGTAGTTATACAAGCTTTTTAATGTCCTACATTGAGTCGAACCTAAATTAGAGTCAGTATGGAAA
>CM044444.1:20899743-20918024 GCA_024363595.1 Xenopus borealis
CAGTGTCTCAATCAGTGCTTTCTATAACTTCTATATAATTGTCTGTGTGTCCCAGCAGCATATCTAACTAGTTTTTTGGATAGTAGATACTATTGAGCTTGGTCGGCTCTAACTAAATGGAGGTGGCTGCTTTCCAATTAGAAAAGTGACCTATTTAGCTAAGGTGGCATTTAATGTCATTGAAGACTTGAGTCATACACAGTCATTACTAGTGTCACAACAGACTATTGTATGCCAGTGGCAATCTCTCAAAAGCCAAGATATTGATTCTGGCAAATATGAAATGCAAAGGCATCAATTCAAGGGATGGCTACAGGAAATACAACTGTAAAAACATATAAGAATGTAAAGTGGCAGAATCCACATACAATGGAAAAATCCAGCATATCTATTTTGTTTCACATTTATTGCACTTAAACTACACTTACGGGTTTATTTATCAAAAATCAAATTTGTGAGGTTTTAGATGTTCTTTCTACTTCAAATAAACTCAATTAAAAAAAACCAAAACACTCAAAGTTTGCTTATGAAAAAAGCCTGAATAGAAAAAACTTGAATAAACACAACTGTAGAAAAAACTCAAACATGTTTAGATTGTGAGTTTATAAGCTCAAAAAATTGAGTTTGTGAATTTATACAAGCAAAAACATCTGGAATTTAAAAAATTTAAAAAAAGACATCTCCCATTGACTTTTACATAAATTCACAAGCGTTTAGATGCCAACGTTTTACATTCGAGTTTTTTGTGCTTATTAAATACCAAACATTAAAAAATTTTTAAAGATATAACTCAAATTTGTAAGTTTTTGTGCAAAAGAAAATCATATTGTGGAAAAAATTCAAATTTGAGCTGATAAATCAAGCAACCATCGGCAATAGGGCCAGAACTAGGAAAAAGTAGACAATTGCCCATTGGCCCTGTCACCACTGGAGGCACAGTTTGCTGCTCTTATGGCCTTATTTTAAGGCCACACTTTATTTTAAGGTGCGCTCTAACAGAGGGCAATGCTCTTAATGGAGAACTAAACCCTAAAAATTAATAGGGAAAAAAATGCCATGTTTTATATACTGAACTTATTGCACCAGCCTAAAGTTTCAGCTTCTCGATAGCAGCAATGATCCAGGACTTCAAACCTGTCACAGGGGGTCACCATCTTGGAAAGTGTCTTTGATACTCACATGCTCAGTGGGCTCTGAGCAGCTGTTGAGAAGCTAAGCTTAGGGGTTGTCACAAATTTTCAAGCAGAAAATGAGATTGGCCTGTCATATAAGCTGATGCTACAAGACAGATTATTAAATTCTGATGCTTGTTGCACTGGTTTCTGTGCCATGTAGTAATGATCTGTATTAATTACTAATTAGCATTATACTGTGACATTTCTATTCTAGGTGTACTGCATATTTGAAGTTAGTCCCCAAACTCAGTAAGTGACAGTAGCACAAAGCATGTGCAGTGAATCAACAGAAAAGAAGAGCATGTGCTGTGAATCAACAGAAAAGAAGGTGGGAAGCTACTGGGGGATCTTTGGAGACACAGATGTTTACTGCTAATTGTCTTTGGTTGTCTGGGGCTGGTATAGAAGCCCAAAACATAATGTACAACATTTCTAAATACTTCTTTGGTTTAACTTTTATGTCATTGAATGCAAATTGAAAACTTATTAGACATAAAGGTTGAAAACTTGCTATTTCCAGAAAAGTGAGATGATGGAAAATTCAAGCTAATTTGTACATTATGTCAATGCATTAACACTTTTAGGGGCAAATTCACTAACGGCGAAAAAACGATAGCGTTGCCTTCGCTAACATTCGTCGCACTTCGCCAGGTGAATTTTTGCCAGTGCTACGCTAATTCACTTAAGTGCGAAGTTACGCTCAGGGCGGCGAACGGTAGCGTAAATGCACCAGTGTTACTTTGCCAGTCAAAGCGTATTTACGCTAGGGGTTCCTAATTTGCATACGGCGCAAATTTTAAAGTATAATAGAAGTATATGTTACAGCCACTACACAAGCCCAGAAAACCTTTAAAAAATAAATGTTTTCCTATTGCCCTAAACATGTTCCCACTGTATAGTTGAGTTGCCATATGTTAAGAAATGTAGTGGGGGGAAGAAGGGTAACCCTAAATAAAAAAATTTTCAAACTCCTATCTATTGTATTGAACTTCGAAGTAACATCTAGCGTAAGTGGTAAGGTTCAGTAAAATGGTCATCGCCTGGCGTTAGGGTGCGAAGATGCGCTAGTCTTATCTACTTCACTAGCTAAAATTCGCCAGAGTCAGTGTTACTGAATTTGCGAAGTTACAAAATGATGTCACGCTGGCGAATTTTCACTAGCGTTAGCCACTTCGCCCTTTAGAGAATTTGCCCCTTAGAGTGTGTGAATTTCATTGTACTTTTAGTGAGGCTGGGATGCTAAAATAATTGTAGGCAGTTGTGAAAAAGGCTTTTAATTAATTTTAAAAAAAAGTGGTAGATGGGATGTACGTGACATTGTGTAAAGAAGCCAAAGCCTTTAGTTATAACAGGCTAAACTGCCACCATCCACACAGTGCTCATTCATGGAACAAGGTTGTTTCTCACACTGGCCATCATGCACGGTTCCTTGCAGCCATATCAAAATCAAGCACTTTCGCTCTATAATTTAACAGTGTCAGGGCAAAAATTCAGTCTAAAGGCTGGTAATATTTACAAGCAGCATGCTATAGCTGGCATCTGAAGAGGATGTGAGCCCACTGTTCTTCAAAATTAAATCTGTAGCAGAGAGCGACGAACATGGCAAAGTGGCCAAGAAGATGGTGGGGAATATAGAAGAGTTGAAGGGAGTATGGAAAGAAAAGCTCTGCAAAGAAAGGGAGAAGCTGAAATAAATGGCATATGGAAGTAAAAGTAGAATCACTCATGGAAGAGGTAGAATGCAGGGAAGAATAGCGCAAGCAGATTGGAAAACGGTTGAGAGAATGGAACATAGGTAAGGGCAGAGGGAGACCTGCAATGTTGGTGTGGGTAGAGAATAGTACATCCCTGTGGTAAAGAAAAGAAAGATAATCTGGAAGATGGAAAAAGGGGAAAAGTAGGCTATAAAAGGAAGTTTAAGGCAATGAGAGATTAGGATATTTATAATGTGGGGAAGGAATAAAGAGAAATATTTACAGAAAATGGTAAAAACAAGATGAAGGTGTTTTTTTTTCTTCCTGGGGTGTGTGTGCAACTAGTTGCAGCTGAAGAACAAATACTCCTGACCATGGAAAAGTCTTCTCTATGTACTTTTAATAAATTCATTTAAGATGGAGATCGGATTCCTTGGTTTTTCAGAGATAAAAACATATAAAGTTGTTACAATAAACAAGAAATAGCAATGTATTAGCAGAAGTCTGTAAACACAAGAGAAAGAATGGAAATATAGTAAGGACACCATATATAAAGAATAAGCATTATTTGGTTTCAAGAGAAGTCACGTTTTCTCTCACCTTGAAAGGAAGTCACCTGCTGGTACCCACAATAATGGGGGCAAAAAGTCCTTCTGCATCTGTTTGTGTGATGAATGCACTCTTGACAAGTCTGGTTAATCCCCTGCCATCATTTAGGCCAGCATTGAGGAGCAAGGTACTGCACACCCTCTCTCCATATATTCTGCTTTAATTCAACCTTGCCTTCAGTAAGATTACTTCAAAAACCACCTATTTCCCCCATTTACTACAAACCATATTTTTTTTCACAGACAGAAGAGAGATTTTTCTTTAAAATAACATTACTGAGGGAAATTGGGTTTTAATGAAAAGCTGACATTTGTTTTGAAGTATGACCTATCAGTCTTTTCGTAGAGCTCCCTCAAGAGACTTCACTCTGGCAAACATATATAACTTTGAGCCATGTCTTCTTTTGAACAAATAACGCCAAAATAAAATAAATACTGTACACTGACTGCTCTTGAGAACATTCGAACATATAATTTATTTGGTGAACATTAAAAAGTGGGTGTTTTTGTACGATCAGACCATAGAAAGGCCATTTGTCAGTCTGATTATTCACTGCGGTGGCACTAGAAAAAAGTGCATATAGGATTATAATTTATTAAAGACATGTACTGGATAACAAAGAAAAATGTTTTCTTGTCACTTCTATTAATTTAACTCCACTAACTGAAAGCTCTATTATATATAGTTCCTATTTATTTGATCCTAGTGGGATAATAGGCAAAATGAACAGTAAATATATAGTCATGTTCAAAGGATGAAAGGGGCAGGGTAAAAAATATAGATAACTGAATTTATATAGTAAAAAACTAGGTAACTTTTTTTGCTGCATGAAATTATTTTTTTCCAGATAAAAGGTAATAGGAGTACAGGAAATATGTATCCCATAAAGTTACAGAGATGACTGCTGAGGCAGGGAGCTAGCTCAAGAGCTCTGGGGTTTAAAATTGCTAAACGAAGGAGCCATAATGAAATCGAAATTCTATTCCTTCATAAACTTTCAGATGTATTTATAAAAGAGCATTACAAAAATCCACTATATTCCAATGGAATACACACTATAGAAATTCCCACTGTGTGAGTCAACATCTGCCTCAAGATGCCAGTATTCGCGTATGGGAATTAGCAGCAATTTCTGAACCAATGTGGGTGTAGTTGGGTAGCTTGCCACCCCTAAAATCCTGTCGCCCTAGGCCCGGGCCTAGGTGGCCTCTCCACAAATCTGGGTTTAGGCGTATTGGCCATATAGTCAAACGATCGGATTACGATGATGCCAAGGGGCACTCACAGGTTGGTCGGAAGAAAAACAAACCTTCGCGATCGATATCTTGGCCAGATATCGATTGGGAAGACTCGTCGGAAGCCCCCCATACACGGTCAGATAAGCTATCAAATTGGTCTAAATGACCGATATCTGCAGCTTTATCTGCCCGTTTATGGCTAGCATTAGTGAGGCCCTACTCCCACTGGTTAGGAGTGCTATTGGTACTAGTTGGCCATTTAATTTTACATAAACAGTTAAATATTGTATGTTATTACTGTATTCCTAATGGGGCCACCCATAGGTGCATTCCCGGATCCCACTAGGTGAAGGCACTGTGCTATCAAGTACCAGGTGCCCAGTCTCTCCCAATACAACTGCGGAGTGGTGCAGGTTTGTCCCGTGCCATCAGGTAAGCACCACACAGAGTTTCACACCAACAAAGTGGTGTCGAAAGGGTTTAATACACTATGCCCTCCCAAACACCCCCCCTAATCCACTGAAGTTCCATTTCAAGTATTTGATATATAAGTTAAAACCAGGACCACTGCACCAATGGTGCGAGTTGGAAAAATAGCCTTTGGTAGTAGCACCAAACTGCTCCTAGTACCTTCAAGAGCTGAATTTCCAGTTTTTAAATTGGAAACCCAGCATTACTGTGTGGAGGAGTGCCATTGCCCTCTTTGCACTATCACTGCAGTCTCTACTCAGACCCCCCCCTGCAGCAGGAAAGGTAAGCGGGTGAGGAGGGTGGCATTGCCAGTTCAGAAGATGTAAGGTAAATATATTGGAGGATTTATTTAATCATTACAAAATAATAAACTCTGCATCCACGGTAAATAAATCTATTATAACAAAAGGCTTTCGCTTCTTTACACAGTCACTTACATCCCATCTACCACTTTTTTTTAATTAATTAAAAGCCTTTTTTCACAACTGCCTACAATTATTTTAGCATCCAAACTTCACTATAAGTACAATGAAATTCACACACTCTAAAAGTGTTAATGTATTGACATAATGTACAAATTAGCTTGAATTTTCCATCATCACACTTTTCTGGAAATAGCAAGTTTTTCAACCTTTATGTCTAATAAGTTTTCAATTTGCATTCAGTGACATCCTAAAAGTCTGGTAAGTACTCAGGGGCTTATTTATTATGCTGCGTAAAATTAAATTAGTCAGAAAAACGGTGTTAAAAAAGTAGTGTAAAGTAAATGGTGAATTTCAGATTTGCCACACCGCTTCAGACCTTTGTAAGTTCAGGTGGGAGTTGCTCAATGTAAAAGCACATGTAATGGCCACTTGGCCACCCACCTGGTTGGCAAGGTTGCACCTGCTTACCAACTCGAGTCCTGAGTCCCCTTTGCAAAGTGAAAAGGTACTGGGAATGCTTCTCCGGCAGTGCCTCCACCTAATGGGTTCCAGGAATATACCTGCAGTTGGCCCATTAGGAAAACATGCAAACACACACTTTATTTTGTAACAATGAACTTTATGCAAAATTAAAGGCAAAGTAAAACTTGTACATTTGCATTCCTACAAATGACCCACGACCCTGAGAACCTTTAGCAGTCCTTGAACCTCCTTGCACGGCAAAGACCCGCAGAACTCCCTTTGTCTCAAGAGTCTCAATCCCTTTTCCCCAAAGGAACACTTATGTCTTATGACACTACCTGCCTAAATACTTTTCCTGCTGGAAAGTACTTGCTCCAATGTGGCAAGCAGACAAACAGCCTGTTTCCCAAACAGGAGATCCTTATTCTTCTTAATCTACTCTTCACACAGATGGGTAGGCTCCTCCATGAGCTGGAATAGCCATCTACCTCAAAGAAGTTTTAGAAGCGCCAGGCTCTCGTAGCTGATCACACTACAAGGCTTTAAATCCTTGGGGGTATTGCTCCCAATGCTGTCCATAACACAAGCACAATTACCCACTTGACTTCTCACATCCAGCACCTAATGCTGTCTATAGCATGAGCACACAGACCTCCACTGCTGAACTACAGCTCTCAACACTCTCCATAGAGCGAGAACACAAATCCGGCATCCAAGCTCTAAACCCGCATGGTTGAGCTTCCAGGCATTTTGTATCCTGCCTCAGCCTCGGCAGGCCTATCGAACTCCACTTTAGCCTACATTTTGGCAGATCAGATTCACTATCTCCTCAGTGAAATAGGTCAGCAGTAAGACAAAATCTTTAACCTGTAATGGCTGTCTGAGCACATGGTTCTCCCTTTTATAGCACAAGGGCTCTAGACACTGCCAGAACCACAGGAGACCCCACAGCTCAAGCCCAAACAGGGGAATTAACACACCATGTGGTTTAGACCATAGGATTAACCCTACATGTCCCTACACACATAAAAGAAAATACAATTTTTTACACAGCAATGCCAGACGATGTCTGGTGAATTATTCCTCCATTTTTTACATCACATAATAAGTCTGCCACTCAATGTGAGATGCGGTCTACTGGTTTATACAGAACAGGAAAATAATAGAATATAACCCTGTATTAAAGAAAATGAATAAGCCTAAGAACCTTTTTTGGTACTTATGAAGGCAAGAAATACAGAAAGCCATTAAATTAGAGCAGTTAAAAGGACACCTGTTGCGCAAAAATATTATCCACAACTAAAAGGGCAAATATAATAGTATTTTTTTTTTTAAAAAACTAGGCTACCCTCACAGCAAAGAAGCTCCAGTAGGAGCGGCCATGTATGGGCACACACATAATGAGCGAGTGCCGTGACTTGCTCATTATGCGCATGACGACAGAAGTGCATTTGTGCATGCGGTCTGATGTGTCCCAACACAATCAGCCTGCACCTTTGGTTGGGGATAATATTTTTTCCCAACAGGTGCCCTTTAAGTGTGTATTAGGGCTACTCAACATTCTATATACATACATTAAACTCTATAAATGATACTGAATATGTGTGACTAAATGCTGTATTTGGGAATTTCAGAAACTAATTTCACAATATCCACAAGTACAACTATATCCAAAATTGGTAGTTTGGACAGTGCAGTAGTTGATAATACTGCCTTGTCATTTTGGAATCCCAAGTTTCATGCCATCTTGGGCATTATCTGAAAGTACTTTGTAGGGGTCATTTACTTTACCCTGGGGAGCAAGTAGTTGAGCGCAAGGGTTGCAAGTGAGCACCCCACTCACTTAAGAAGCACCTGGGCCCCAGGGTAAGCTGTGTGTGACACTATGCATACACTTTTTAGTGTTCTGTATTTACAAGAAAAACAATGTACCTGCTGGGTGGAAATATTACATAAAGAATGGGGCCATAAATTCTCTTATAATAATACAGCTCAGTTAATAAATGCCCACAAGTCCCATTTAAGAAAGTTCCATTAATTAATACTGTAATAAGTACTTTTAGCAGCAGAGTAATGTAACGAATATAATGCTGCTACAGCAACTCTGAAGGTCCCCTGACAACCCACAAATTTGTCTAATGCATCCATGACCTTGGCAATTATGATCTATCATTAAATATAATTTTAAAAACATCTCTGTTGTTATAACTGCATTTCACTCAACATCATTCTTCCTTCTCTTTGACATATCACCTCTTTTAATGTGCATAAATGATTAACTAGCACACGGCTACCATTTCACCATCGCATCACCCTCCTTCCCAAGCCCTCAAGTTAAAAACCATGGAAAGTTTACAGCCTCTGGCCTATTTTTAGATTTTCATCTGTGTTTTAGCAATAGAGTTTGAAGAAAATAAACCTTCGCAATCCCAAGTCCCGCATGAAAATCACAATTAATTGAATTTGGTTCGCATTTTGTTTTATAGCTCTAATTGTGCCATAAAAGACGATTATGAATTTTAAATTCCATATTGCTACTGTAATTTGCTTTTATAGCAAGACAGCTTTGAACTATCCACCTTCGCCAATAGCTGAGAACGACACGTCTTTCCCATACAAATTTACAGGTTTGGAAAAAAAGTTCCTAAGAATCAATATACAGAGGTTACATCTTCTAATAGATTTGTCAGAGGCATTACAAATCATTTAATTGGAATGTACGCTGCCTTAATTGTATTATGTTCCATGTATAACAAAACATGACATTTATACAAGTTGATCAGTCAAACTCATTTTCCTCGGCGCAAGTCTTCTAATCTACAATATGGGAATTGCTGTTTTATTTGAATTACATAACTATATTGATAATAAAATGTCACTTTCCACATTCTACTTTTCTATACTGGGTAACTGTAAATATATTTTACTTTGTTTAATAATAAATACTTATTATAATGCATAATGAGGTTGATTAGTGTAAAAATCCAAATTGTAAATACCTTACGTCTAATTATCCTGTTATGGCCATTGTCATACTTTTTGACAGTATTTAATATTGTTTGCATTTATTTGCAGAAGAATATTGTCTCCCAGGTAGAATCTATTCCACTAAATACAGAAAACTGTTCTGCCTACTGCACAATCATTTACAATGGAGATTTGATTCTACTATCCCTAGACCTCCCAACATTAAAAAGGGGGAAAGATCTAAATGTAAGCAAACTTACACAACAAAAACAAGCTGTACTATGTGATATAAACAAATAAAAAATGGTTTAAAAAAAAAAGGGGGGGAAAGAGTGTCAAAAACATCTGCCGCACGTAGCACCATAACGTTTTTTTGACCACGCCTGTATGGTCACACACCCCTAATTACCATGTCCATTTTACAAAATTGGGCAGGTTATGAACACATTTCTGGGGGTTTTAGGGCAATGTTTTAGGTGACATTGCCTTTGCTTCTGGACTTTTTAATAAAAATTTGGGAACTAGGAAAACCCCGGCATGCCTGCCCAAACTGAGGGGAACACACCTTGCAAAGAACCCAGCAGTGGGTCTCCTTTCGATGCTACCTGGCCCTAGTTATTTATATAAAAACTCAGAGGGATTCTGATTGGGGGCAGCGAGAGCTGTCATCCCCAGGCATTGGAAATCTACTGAACCACCATCTTTTAAGGAGTTCCTTATCACAAAGATGGAACGCATAAAGCGAAGGGAAGAATTACATGACAAGCAAACAGTATATATCACAACTTGGGCTCCATGGGTAACACTTATGGACTCTGACCTTATCAAAAACATGTAACCAGACGGGAGCACTAATTCAACGACTATTTGGTCAATGGGCAAGTCGTAAGATTCAGACGCTATACTTAGGAGGAAGTAAAGCAGTTGAGCATACCCCTCCTCTTTAGTTCTTTCCCCCCTCTCCCCACCCTGTTTCCTCTTCCTTAGAGTTATAAAGTTGTGATTAATGACAATTCTTCTAAAGATAGAGTGGTGACTAGGCCTAACACATATGTATATCTTAGCAGTGAACTGCATGTGTTACATTGGTTAATCCAGAATGTGAATGAGCCAAAAGCAAGAGCAAGACCACAGTTCAGCTGATAATCGATAATATATTGCATTGATTTTTGATACTTTTTAGCTCCAATGTCAGGATAATTGTTGCACTTATTTCAAACACAGTATCTCATGCAGTTTCTTTTGACTGTTCTGCCTCAGCCTTTTGTCTGTAAAAGTACGGTATTGTTCACACTTAAATGCAAAATAAAGAATATATATAAAAAAAAAAATGTGACAGTGGCAAGCAGTGTTACTTTCTTCTAAGGTTTGGGGGCAGATTCACTAAAGGGTGAATTGAGTAATGCTAGCGAAAAATCGCAAGCATGACGTCATTTAGTTACTTCGCCAATTTACTAACGAGTGGAGGCGCCCCTTCGCTAGCGGAAAGGCCGCTCTTTGCACTCTAACACCAGGCGGATGTTCACTCTGGCAAATGAACGTAACATCGCCAATTCACTAAGATGCGGATTTTACTGTACGTTACCTCTTGCGCCAGACTTGCCCTTGCCACCTCAGACCAGGCGAAGTGCAATAGAGTAGATAGGAGTTTGTAAAAAAAAATTGTTGAAAAATTTTCTAAGTACCAAAAAATGCTAGCATATACCTTTAACCGGGTGATAGGCTGCAAAAAAAATCAGAAATATTTTGGGGTCACCAGCTTCCCCCCTACATTTCCTAACATATGGAACATAAACTATACAGTGGGCACATGTGTAGGGCAATATAACAGCTCTATTTCCTTTTATTAAGGTTTCCCGGCCTTGTGCAATATAATGTTTTTGCTGCAACATGAATTTTAACTTCCTGCCGTATGCAAATTAGGCAACGCTAACGCAACCTCGCTTTGCTTGCAAAGTTTCACTTTAGTGAATTTGCACCTTAGGCTTAAAGTTGTTACTGGCTTATCTACCCTAAAGATATGTATTTCTGAGTATTCCACTAGTTTGCAGTAGCCCCCACATCAATGCAGAATTACTGGAATGCCTTAAACTACGGCCACTCACCTTTCCATAGTTACCCAGCATGACGTTCAGGAATGGAATGCTCTATTGTTGGCAACAGGAATGGCATTCATTATGAAAACGTAAGGAAAAGGTATGTAATGAGAAAAATGCTCATCCCGGAGCAAAGGGAAGTTATTTGGCAATTATGATATTTGCAAAGCTTGCTGAGAATACAAGCATATATTATATTCAGTGCTAGCTGCACAGTAAAGTTTCAGAAATAGATATTTGGATTATGTTCAAAATATATCATATGTTTTTTTCATACATCTCCATATTAACATACATTTTAAAATGTTATTGTATACAGAGATGAAACCCTTAAGATCTGTCCCACAGAAATAGCAGGTTTAGAAGCCCTTTTTCATATGCAATAAACCTAAACACTTCCTTTTACTCTGTCGTCTTTTCCTCCTGTATTCTCACTCATTTGCGGTCACATTATTCATACAGTCAAATCAAGTAAACACAGTGGAACCCAGATATTATAGCAATTTAATTTGTACCAAAAATAAATTTATTAAGGCCCACTCTATATATCTACATCTATTAACATTATTTCTACAGTAAGTATTCATCACTGCTCTAAACTTCCTTCACACTGAAGGATTAAAAGGATTTGGTTCCGTGAAAACGATTCTTCCACTATGAAAAACAAAACCTGGTCCATAGGTCCAACCATTAATAATTCTAGATTGTATACTGTAGATTACTATAATAAACAGTGATGCTAGGAGACATTTACAAGATCACATGCAGTGTGCAAAGTGCAATATTGGATTCCATTTGCAATGCTTTCTTTATAATAATACAGTAGTTTTTTCCCTGAATAGTTCCAGTGCAATTGCAACAGCGATCTATATTGTATCCGCTGCCCATTGTGTCCACTGAGTAAGAAAGAATCTAATTGCACCTGCATTTGCCCCATTGGGTGCAGGGTGTGACAAGCATTTTTTCCAGAGTGGCGGTTGTACAGATCAAAACAGCATTTGCATCTAATTAACGGAGGAAAAGTCTGGCGCACTTATTGGCTTGAGCTGCTGTGGCAAAACAGTAGTGACAGGGGCAGGATGGCAGTAGCTTCAGAATTCCCTGGGTACAAGTTGTTCATCATTCTTCAGAAGAAGTAGAAAAGACTCAGGCTGAAGTGTAAAAGTATGTATGGACATGTATGTATCTTAATGACTTGCATCTATAATTGTGTCAGTTGTAGAGCACCCACCATGGCAGATGCATTTGTAAATCACTCCAATATCTTATGTAATTATAGTTGAGATCATTCAAAAAATCACATTGGTCCCTGGCGCAGCTTACAAGCTTAAACCTGTAACAAGCACCCAATGGGGCCAGTTTCATCAGGATACAATTTAATATATTTATTATGACTTTGGAAGGAACATACCGAACTTGCAGGAAACCCACAAGCTGTACGCAATAAGCAATCCAGTTGGAATCACACTCATATCCCAATTCCTGCAAGGCTGCTGTATTAACCACTGCTCCCCTTCATCCTTTATTTCAGGCATTCGCAAACAACCTTTTAGCAATGCAAAGCCAATGCTGATATCACTCATTGGCTGTTAATAGCAACACCGGCCTCTTGTATTGATCAGTAAAATTTATACAAAGATCCTTACCTGCGCTAGATGCTATATCCACAAAGGTTCCATCTCCTTTGTTCTGAAAGAGAAAATTTGGCCCATTCTCATTGTCACAGAAGATATCTGATGCAGCAGAGCTGACAATCGGCCCAACAGCTATACCACGCCCTCCTGTAAAAATAAAATATTATACAGCAACAAATATGTATGTTTAGAATGATCAGTGATAAAACTGCATTACATTCACGTTGAGAACCTTGTGATACCATCATATTCTGTTTGATGTAGAATATATATGCAGTAATATACAGTTGTTATATTATAACAGACACTTATAATATCAGGAATATTGATGCTGTTGCACAGAAGACTAAACTGTAACCATACAATAGACATTTAAATGAAGAGGGCTGCAGATTATAATAAATAATGTACCTCATAATAAAACTTAAAGAAATTATAAAAATGAGATCAGTGTTGCACGATCTGTGTAAAACACTAACACACTCCTTCATTTGGTCACATTTGCTCAGTAATTTCCAATATCTTTATACATTACAGTAGGGGCTCCATTAGCCGTTCTATATAAAGCCTACTTGCTTTGTAATCCCCATACATGTTCATGCAGGATTTATATACTGTACCCAGTAGTGAATTTTATATTAATAACATACAGGATATAAGTCAACTTATCTACAATATTCATGAGCTGGTGCCATATTATTCATATTATCTATTTAATTTTTTCTGTACATTAATGGGAATTACTGACAAAAATAGAGAATTCCTTGCCCCATCCTATTTGATTCACATAATTTTGCACCTTTCCATCTTATAATTGATAAAATGTTCACTACTCTTGTATGTTTGTTACCGGCTGCACTCCTTCTTTATAATGGAATACCTGAGTGGGGGAAGCCTAAAACAAGAGCTGGATCGTCACGGCAAGCTGGATATGGACCGAGTATTGTAAGTGGCTCCTCTAAATACCACAGGATTCAGGGAAGCTTTACAGTAATGATACAACATACAGCATATAGAGTAGTAGATATACTGTATATGAATACAGTATCCAAAGTATATTATTATTAGCATGTATTTTATAGAGTGCCAACATATTTCGTATACGTATTCATTTGCTTATATAAGTTGATAGAGTGGGTACAAAAATTCACTAAATCTGCCACTGCAAATTTGTCCAGTGTTGAGAAGAAAAGCTTGTTTTGTTTTTTAACCATATCGTAAATTCTTCATGGACTGATAATTAAAGTAGTTAATTGGAGTGTATTATAGGATAATCTTCATGGAACTAACTATTATTTCCCTATTTAAAAGGTTCCATTCTGCAGAGTTGATATGTGGCCTGCAATTCCTGCACAGCAAGGGGATCGTCCATCGGTCAGTATAGATTTCTTCATTCTTTCATTCATTCTTCATCTCTGTAACATTCTACAGCAGTGGCCACACACAGGTTGCTCTGCAGATAACCAGCCCTTGCCTTCATCTGTGTAACTCCTTTATTCTCCATATTACAGAGACATCAAACCCCACAACATTCGGCTGGATCAAGAAGGCCATACTAAAATCTCAGACTTTGGCCTGGCTAAACAAAATGTTTTTGCAGACAATACCATCGCTGGCTGTGCTGGAACTATTGGATACATGGCCCCGGAGGTGAGAAATGATTATATTCACAATAAAAACCCGAGTAAAGGCATATCAGTGAATGTGTCTAAGACAACAAAACAGTAAATAAAATGCAGCTGATCTTTCAAAAGCCATACAATGCGGCAGTGGACTGGTGGTCATTAGGCATTACCATCTGCGAAATGGTCACCAGCAGGAGCTCACTTATCGACCAACTGATGGCCTGCCTCATCGCGGAAGGACTTCTTACACCATGTGGTCTGGATAATAAGCTAAAAGATCTCCTGGAAGAAGTGGGTATAAAGCAATTGTAACATTCAGAGTTATATTTATGCTCCATTTATGCTCCACTGGGGTATTCAAGTTATTGAAATTGTGAAATGGTCACCGGAAAAGATCTGATACAGCTTATGAATGTGGAGGGGGAACGGTAATGTTAACACAAATATGTTTATGCCCCATTAATGCTCCATTGCCTTGGCTAAAAGGAAATTGGAAGATCTCTGAATCTGATTTGTTTATCACCTTTTGGGTATTCAACAACATGAGCACAGGCAACAGAACTAAAATGGCAAATACATCATAAAAATCCTGCCCCAAAGCTGAATGATTGTGGCCATGCTTTTCGCAAACCTATTCGATATGTGAACCTGCAAATCTATGACCTTAGCAATGTTTGCAAATCATTTACAATTACCTTATTGGTTGGTATGTTGGACAGTATAAAATCTGCAGTATTATAAATGTGTCCTTTGATTTTTCAAGGAGACATCAGGCGCCACCCATTTTATGAATCCATCGATTGGGAGGTGCTGGAAAACAGAGGAATCAAACCACCTTTCCAGCCGAGAGAAGTAATTACATGATTTGTGAATACCAATTGATTTGTGAATACCAGTCCTGGGTGACAGACAAGTGAAATGGGCAGATCACAACGCAGAGGGTTTTATTTAAGCATTTAACACACAAGTCTCCATACTCGCACAGCTACCACAACTCAGAAAATCTATACACATAATGCAGACGTCTCTGTAAAAACAAGCAATAAGGGATTGCCATTTTAAAGGTTGAATATATCCACTGTAATCTTTATTGAATGATTATGTCAAACAACAACTGCAACAGTTTCTAAACCCTTCCTATGGATTGCTACAATAAGTATTCACTTTCTCATAACAGATATTTTGTATCATTCTGACAGATCATTTTTCCCCCTTTCTTGCAGCCACCAGCTGAGTTCTTCAGGCCTTGCAATGGATTTCTGCCCCTGTCATATCAGACTCAGCCCAAAAATAATTACACCAGGAAATGTCTCGTTTTTGTGTTCCTCCTGGCTGCAGTAGGTATCTATTTAACAATCTAAAGCAGCCATGCTGTTCCATCTAGCATAGGGACATAGAGTACAGCAGGCATATCTGTGGGCTTCAAGATCAGCTCCACCTGCTGCAAAAAGGCCATATCATCTGCTACGTGTCCTGGTTACACCATCAGCTCCACTTCTGGGATACCATCTTCCAGAGCACGATTCCCTTGTAACATCAGGTTCTCCTGTTTGGAGGGTCAGTCACTCGTCTGGACATCAGGTAATGTATAAAGGTGGGTATCTATATGTGTTGCGAATGGTGCGTGAGTGTGTGAGTGAATGTGAGATAAGGGTGTAACAAGAAGTCAAGCAAAATCTAACATCACAGCCTGCTTTATCTTCCTGCACTTCATGTCTATGGATCCCATACCCTGTTAGTTTTGTACATAGTTTTTCCAGGGCAAGGGTTTTTACCCATCTGAAGTAAGATGGGGTTTTTTTACCTTGTCCTGTTTAGTTGTAGTCCAATGAGCGAAGGGTGGGACTTCATAGACACGTGCAGTTCAAGCCTCGCGAGTTTGTCATGTTTGTCATGGTGTGTGAGGTGTTACACCCAGTGTGAATGGTGAGTGAATGCCGGTAACAAGGTTGAAGCCTTGACGTGGTGTTACTGCTCACATGTATGGACATGTGCTAATTCAACCAATGGTGTGACTGAGAGAAGTGTTTCATTGGCAAAATTTGATGAGTACTATATTTATTTAAGTCCAAATGTTGTTGGAGATTTGGGATTGACAGTTTAATATTCATGTGAAAGTTAGCGTTAACTTTTAGTATGACTTTGCAGTTGGTCTTTACCTTTTATATTTTGTGCATCCCCTCCCACACTTGCTGCCTGCCCACTACTAGTATGGCACAGGTAGGAGAGGCTGGACAGGGGGGTATAACACAGCAGACCCTACAGTCTGGACTCCCCTGCAGACTGCAGTATGGGAGTTAAACCACTGCCTTTTGTTCAGTAGCTTTCTGGTCGCTACGTTCCAATTTACCTTACTAACCAGTCAGTGGTTTGAATGAGAGACTCACACATGAATAACAATGGGCTAAAAATTAGTAATAAAAAATAATACAATTATTGCCTTAAAAAACATTGTTTTATTGGCTGCTGGGGGCACATAAACCTCATCAGAGCTGCATGGAAAACATTTGCAGAGTGTAATTGGAGTGCAAGAGTCAAGACACTATTTAAAACAATTATATAATTTTGGGGATAGGGGATAGAGAGGTTTGACCTGAACACTATGCTTTCCTGTGCAGTATGTGTGTATCCACTTATGTGTATGTATTTGTGTATCCACTTGGTGCTCTCACACAGCTTATACTCAGTATTGCACTTTTTGGGCCCCGGGCTTTCTGCTGCGAGGGAGAGGTAGAGATCCTACTCGTGGCCAAGGTAGATCAAGTTGCAGTAACAAAAAGGATCCAACAAGTTCAAGTTCAAGCAAGGGTCGATGGCAGGCGACAAGGACTCAGTGGTCAAAGTTCAGGCAGAGGTCGATGGCAGGCGGCAACAATACAACGGTCAAGTTCAGGCAAAGGGTAACAACAATCAGGATACAAGGCTTAGGCAGGATCAGCAAAACTGAAGAATGGTTTGGGCAAAGAAAAATAGCAACAAGCATCCTTTTATTTTTGAATCTGGCCCCACACCGTGACGTCAGCGCATCCGCTGTCACGACGCACATGGCATATGTCTGTATGCATCGCGCATGCGCATCAGAGACAGGAGAAGACCGGGGACCGGCGCCTCTTTAAGTAAAAGGTGCGCCTTATATCAATATTCTATTTATTCAATAAAACGTTTGTTTGCTCAAATAATCTTTATCTTTTAGTTGTATGAAAAGTCATCTAGTCTAATGATGCACTCGGGCCAAGGACAATTCACTAGGCTACTGAGCGCCCGCCCCCTGAAGCGCTCAAGGCAAGTCATTTATGTGCGCTCGAGGGACAGGATATGGCAGGTGGCGGCGTTCCCGGTAGAGGGTGGCGGAGGCCCCTTGGCAGGTACCCTGCACTTATTAGTCAAACGCTGAATGCACTCCAGCTAAATGCCCATCATAAAAATCTCAGTATCTCTATCCTGCTGCACAGTAATGGAAAGTATCACCCTGTCAGGATACAATGTATGTAATGTAATGTCATAGCAATAGTAGATATAAAGCATCATTCATATGCAAACGAGTGCTAAAGAGACTAGTGTCAAAATTGACTCCAATTATTTTATGCTTAATTGCTTGCGTAACAAATAGAAAATCCCAATGAGAGGGGGAGTCTGATCCATTAGGGGCAGTTGTTTCCAATACTGGGTATGAAGTATTAATGGTAAAGGTATGTCAGGGGCTGGTCCGTATGTATTGGGAATATCAGATCATAACACTAATAAAAGGGATTCTATGGATTACCAGACTGTTTAATACAAAACACAAATGATTTGACTTAAAACATGTCATCATAGGGAGTATGAGAAAGAATATACCTGTACCCTGCTCCTCTCCTATAGATAAGTACCCAGTGTCTGATGGAG
>CM044444.1:20982736-20998393 GCA_024363595.1 Xenopus borealis
ACACACACACACTGATCTAAAGCCACAAACTACCACAATTCATTAGAATGCTTTATGCATACCTCCCAACTGTCCAGTTTTCAGTGGGACAGTCCCGATTTTGACAGCACAACCTGCAGTCCTGGCTGGTAACTGGTATGTTCAGACTCTCGCTTTGATCTCCAGCACTGAACAGCCAGAAACAGAGACATAGTTTCTTACTTAATTGGCTTTTGGCAGAGAGCTCAGAATAGCTACCAGCACTTGAATACTTTTGTAACAATTTAAAATAAGCAAATAAGTAATTGTAACAATTTGACGTAAGCAGGTCTCTTGGGTAAACCGTGACTAGCAGCTTAAAGGGCAATTCACTTTCATTAGTTAAACTAATAACATAAAAACAGAAAGGTGTTCAACATTTTTATAACCTAACAAATCTTGTAAAATGAACATGAAAGTTTAGGAGGTGTGGCCACAAAAATTGTTGTGGTCAAACATTTTGTCCCTCTTTCTATTTCCAAAATGTTTGGAGGCATGCTTTAAGTTTCCTTATTTAGGTTCATTTCTTCATCTTCTAGTCATTATCTCAATCTTCTCACCATTAACAAGCAAACCCAATAAAAACCACAGCAAGCAAGCTAACAAGACCAAGACAAGATGGCACATAAGTACACAAAGGGATTCAAGTGTGAAAGGAATATCTTGCAAGTCTGCCCCGAATTACAGCAGTGAAATGAAGTGAAAAGTCACAAAAAGGTTGTGGGAAAATAATGCAACTTTACAGCACTAGAAAAAAAAAAAGAAATGTGGGAAACGACTATTGCTAATTCTGCTGGGAATTATTTCTCTAAAACATTTGCAATTGGTCTTTTAAAAACGTGCTGCGGTTTGGATCCTTGTTCTCTGCAAACTAGTCCCTTATGATAATGAAAAGTCTGTGTTTATAGCATGAGCAGTGCGGAGGAAAATATTTAGCTTCCTGGAAGTGTTATATCTGTTCTTCTCTATGAATATTAATCCTGTCCTTTGTCCCTGTGTATTTCAATCACCATTCACTGCTTTCTGCTATACAGACCTTTATGGTTGTAACTATAAGTGTACACAGTCCAAAGCAACCCTGGGCTGATATATTACAGACAGAGAGACAAGAATAAGGAGAGGGTACGCAGTACAAAGAAAGCAAGTCAGGGTTAGTCAGATAAATGGGGAGAAAAGAAAGGCAGAGAGACAGCAAACGAGGCAGCTTTGAAGCATGAGTAAGGTAGACAAAGCAGCCACTGCTGTGCTGAACAAAAGCTAATGATGTGTATGCACTTATTCAAGAATTTTCACCATTTTAGATTCCCCCACAGTGTAGTCTCTGCCTACAGTAAGAGAAAGAAAATTGAATTAAGTTTCCTATGTCTGTACTTCATTCCAATTCCCTCACATAGTCCTACTCCAGGATGTCGACCTCCAGTTTTGTCACATAAAACGATCAACTAAATTGGAAATTTAGAATGATGTGATGTGATGTGATGTATGGGTCTTATTACTGTGCTGAAATCTAGAAAATCATTCTATTTGTTGGGGTGACCTGGAAACAACAAAGTGACTGAATAAAAATATATCTTTTTATTCAGGGGTGATTAAGGCTGCTACCTTCGCCCCCCCCTTCCCACTCCCCACTCTGTGCTGAAAGTGTTGGAGCTGGTCAAAGGGGGGCTGCATCACCAGCGCATTGAGTGAAATAGCACTCTCTGCACTAGCTAAGCTAAATTTCCGGAAATTCGTCTTTTTGTCCATAGGCAACCCAAACAGCAACAGCGCTCCACCCTCGCTCCCCTCTGTGCTAGCCGAGAACATGCACAGACACATTATGGTGGCAGGGGAGGGTGCAAAGTGTTTAGGGAGCAGAGGAGAGCAGGCAGGACCAGGGGACTTGAGGGCCAGGACTAGGGGTATGTAGGCCAGAGGTACATGCCTAGTGTCCCCCAACATTACACCCTAGACACATGCCTCTTCTACCTAACCCCAGGCCTGAATTTGTGGTGAGGCAACAAAGACCCGGGCCTAGGGCAGCAAACTATTGGGGGCAGCATGCCAACCGGACGCTCTTTTGGGGGCACTGGGGATGATCAGCCCCATCAGGGAAATCCAGTGCTGCCTACCCCTAGCTCCAGCCCCTGGATGTTCAGAACATGCCTATCCAGCTCTTGTAAGACTCAAACAATGAAGCTGTACAAGGATGATGGGATCCAAAATTTTAAAATAGCTGTGGTTCCCCAAACACAAAATCATTTAAAGGGAATGCAAAGACCAAAAAATAAAATCCCATTTTTACTTTCTGTAATGAAAAAGAAATCTATCTCCAATATACTGTTTTTTGTAATACACCTCCTTCACTTCACTTGCTCTGATTGCTGTAGATAGGAAACTTCACAGTCCCTAACTGCTCTGCAGGGAAATAATACTTTCAAATGTTTCTTTCCTGACCTCGAGCAGCTTTGTTTGTTTCCCTGTAGAGCAGCTGGCAATTTGTAGAACTGTGCAAAAATTCATATCCACAGACCCAGTGCAGTCTGCATATTCTTCAATTATCTCCCAGAGACTAAAATACAGAAAATGCATATAATAAAACAGTACTGGTTTAGAAGCCCATCAAGGTATCTGCAAGGAAAAATAACGGTGTACCAGAGCTGTATGCATAGAAGCAGAGGAAATTGATGACAAGGCAGATGTGATTCACGTTCACTGCTGCATCAGACTTGTCAATGAATCAATCGAACCACTCAAGTGAAAAATTAGCTCAAGACTTGAGGGATCCTTCAAAGAGAGAAGGTCACAAAGAGCTACGTGGCACCTGCCTGACATCTCTCTCTATTAAAGCTTTATATGGAGGCGCTGAACCTGGTACTGAAGTACATGGATCCTTCTTGCAAGCTCGCTGGAAATACCTTGTACTGCAGCAGGTGAGCCCCTAGTGCAATATCTTGCTACAAACACCCATATATAAATGTTCAGTTATAGTTACATAGTTAAATTGGGTTGAAAAAAGTCCATCAAGTTCAACGCCTCCAGCATACCCACACACCCACCCCCACTCTTTCACACAAACCATATATGCCCATATCTATACTAACTGTAGCAGTGGTAGTATCAAAATAGCCTTTGATATTACGTCTGTCCAAAAAAATCATCCAGACCCCTATTAAAAGCATCAACAGAATCAGCCATCACAACATCACCCGGCAGTGCATTCCACAACCTCACTGTCCTGACTGTGAAGAACCACCTACGCTGCTTCAAATGAAAGTCCTTTTCTTCTAGTCTGAAGGGGTGGCCTCTTGTGCAGTGATCCTCTTTATGGGTAAAAAGGTCCCCTGATATTTGTCTATAATGTCCTCTAATGTATTTGTAAAGTATAATTTGTAAGTACGTATAATGCCTTTTTTCCAGAGAAAAGAACCCCAACCTGGACAGTCTCCCCTCATAATTTAAGTCTTCCATCCCTCTAACCAGTTTAGTTGCACTTAGTCTCTGCACTCTCTCCAGCTCATTTACATCCCTCCTAAGGACTGGAGTCCAAAACTGCACTGCATAATCCAGATGAGGCCTTACTAGGGATCTATAAAGAGGTATAATTATGTTATAGTGGCAATTGAAGGTCGAATTTCAAGTTCATGCAAGTTTTCAAAATTTGACCAATCGAAATTCATTAAAATTGATAGAATTTCCTAAACTCTAGTGAATAGGACCAACCTGAAAAATCGAAGCTAATTTGATTTGAGTTTTCGCCGAAAAAAAACCTCTAAAGTCAGGAAGGCCAGATTGAGCCCCGGATGTCTCCCATGGACCAAAACAGCAATTCAGCCGGTGTTCGGTGGCGAATAGTCAAATTACAGTGCTTAAAAGGCCAGTGTATGATAAATATAAAAAATCTGAGTTTTTTTTTAAAAAAAAACTTAAAATCCTAGTCGCTTTTGACAGTTTTTGCCCATAAAAAAAAAAAAACACAAAAAAATTTGAATTAAAATTTTCAATTTGACCCTTAATAGATCTGCCCCATAGTGATCGCTACTAAAAGGGTAATATTTGTTAATAGGTATAAGGAGGAGTCAAAAATTATCCAGAATGCTTGGGACCTGGGGGTTTCTGGATAACTTATCTTTCCGTAATTTGGATCTTCATACCTTAAATCTACTGAAATATCATGTAAACATTTCATAAACCCATTAGGCTGGTTTTGCTTCCAATGAGAATTAATTATTAGGGATGCACCAAATCCACTATTTTGGATTTGGCAGAACCTTCGAATCCTTCCCGAAAGATTTGGCAAAAATACCGAACCAAATCCAAACCCTAATTTGCATATGTAAATAATGGGTGGGAAGGGGAAAAATTTTTTACTTCCTTGTTTTGTGCCAAAAAGTAATTTGCTTTCCTTCCCTGGCCCTAATTTGCACATGCATATTAGGATTCAGATTTGGTTTGGTCAGGCAGAAGGATTAGTCCGAATCCTGCTGAAAAAAGCAGAATCCTGGCCGAATCCCGAACCAAATCCTGGATTCAGTGCATCCATATTAATTATATTTTAGTTTGGATCAAGTACAAGCTACTGATTTATTATTACAGAGAAAAAGGAAATCATTTTTAAAAATGTGTATTACTGGATTATAATGGAGTCTATGGGAGGTAGCCTTTCAAAAGTTCAGAGCTTTCTGGATAAAGGGTTCCTCGATAATGGATTCTATACCTGTAATATCCATTTGTGGCCATTTTTAATATTGATGTTTCAACTTTCATTTTTCACATTCTTACTGTATGTCTTTCTGAAGCAGCTCATTAGTTTATATATTACTTGATACATTTTTCATGTATGAGTTTCATTAAAGGGTTTGTTTACCTTTATATTGACTTTTAGTATGACAGAGTGGTATTCTTACACAAATGAAACTGGATTTCTTTGATTATTTATGTTTGAGTTATTTAGCTTTGCAGCTTTCCAGTTTCAGCACTTTGGTAGCTAGGGTCCAAATGTTTTATGTTACTGTTTCTTTAATCAAAAGGACAATGGTCTCTTGATTTTGCATTTGTATATATATATATATATATATATATATATATATATATATATATATATATATATATATATATATATATATATTTGGTTCGGGATTCGGCCAGGATTCTGCTTTTTTCAGCAGGATTTGGCCTAATCCTTCTGCCTGACCAAACCAAATCTGAATCCTAATATGCATGTGCAAATTAGGGCCAGGGAAGGAAAGCAAATTACTTTTTGGCACAAAACAAGAAAGTAAAAAATTTATATAGATCAATAGATAGATAGAGACATTTTAAAGCAAAAGATTATAAAATTAAAACCAAATTGAAAATGGATTACTGTATATACTCGAGTATAAGCAGAGTTTTTCAGCACTGAAAATGTGCTGAAAAGGTTTACCTTGGCTTATACTCGAGTCAGTATAAACCAGGCATGTCCAAAGTGTGGTTTGCGGGGCCGCATGCCTGCGTGTGACTGTATCCAAACTGACTGGGGTGATCCACATCCTGTGGCTCTACTTCCTGCCTACTGGACCAAAGAATGTACTTGCGCAAGCAGGTGTGCACGGGATTGTGAGGGCATGAACAAGCACAGCACGGTACAGCAGCGGGAGGGCCCCGCTCCCTGGGCAGTGGGCACCCTGCCGCTGCCTTGGTTATATCTGCCGCTCACCATTGTTCATCTACAGTCCAAGCCCCCCGACACTCACAGCAGCACATGTGTCTGAAAGAGCCCTTCCTACTACACTGCCCTCAGCATTATAGTGATGATGCACCAGGTAATGTCCGGAGAGGCCCCGGGCTTGGTTCAGGCTACATGGCACTTTAGCTAAAACTAAAGCTTATTGTGGTGTATAATGTAAAATTGTAACTAAAATAGTATTTGCATACCATATATATACTGTAGGAAAGTATTTAATAACATGCTAGTCTTGACTTGTAGATTCAAACACTGAAACACGAAACCATTTTACGGTATATGGGTTTTACAGCATGTAGCTGCTGCATTTCTCACCCTAGGCTTATGCTCGAGTCAATAAGCTTTCCCAGTGTTCGTAGGTAAAAATAGGTACCTTGGCTTACACTCGAGTATAGGTATATACAGTATTCGAACAGATTAATGGTGACTTGAAGAAAAGCAGATTACTTGGGTGTTATCTTGTTATCAGTAAAATAGAAATGTCAGGGCAATAATCATAAGGTTGCTTTTGAGAAGATTATTGACAAGTAAAGGCTGAAAAAAGCAGAGATTGTCTGTAGGAACCCAGCTACCTCTGCTATGTGAGTGGTAAGCAGAAGAGGTACCTGTGCCAAGAAGGTAATGAACATAGAAAAACTGAAATATAATTTTCACAATATACAAAAAAACGATTGCGTTATTTACCTACTTTACAATATATGCATGCTAGGCTTCCCAAAGCAAACATATGGGGTGCCAACAGACAACCTTGTTACTTTCTAATTTATCTTAGACCCTTTACAGATGAGAAAAACTAGGGGAGCTCAGGTCCATGTCACAACCGGAAAACAGCATAAACCAAAAATAAAACATGGGCTTCATATACGAAAATGAAACCAATCGAATGTAGTTGGTACTGGCTCAGTGCAGTTTTAGCTTTAGACACATCTCATAGACCTCCTATTATGTTATAATTGCTTTACAAAAGGTCACAGAAAGAATGGCCTTGCTGTACATGTTCATGGAATATGATCCATTAGGGAACTGTCATTGATAAAAGCCATTAATATCCCTGATGGTAAGGAGATGACCTTAGGTTTTCTCATAGCCAGAGAGATAAAACAAGATATCCAAAGAGAGAGAATAAATCTTAATCCCCTTTTCTTCAGCATAAATAGAGGAGTTGTCCCTTTGCAAGCAGAACCAGTTTAAGAAATCAATAACCATCAATAGCACATATAACACCTGTGTGTTCTCCATGTGTGCCACCGTAAATTCATCACCAGCGATTAGTTCCCTGTTGCTACACGAACCTTAACTTTATTAAAGGCTTTACTTTCATTAAAAAAATTAGCTTATTGCATGCACCAAAGTATGTCTCATACCGTGAATTTCAATATGTAACAAACTGGTTTGTTTATCCTTGAGGAAGGCCACAGTCCAACATTCATGTAACAAATCAGAGTGCACTTTTTTATTTTATATATCTATATTTTACATAAACAGACATTCAATTAAGTAGTCATACTTTATACAGTAAGATATACATGAATATAAATACTCTATGCTACTAAATTATTTATTATTAGAGCCCCCTAAAAAGGACACTGTATAAACAAAATACTACCTTCATATGAGCCGAGAGTAAAAGCATTAAGTATGTCTGGAATCTTAATGTTTTCCATGAGATAAGCTGTAGGCAAAGCAGTATTACCTGAAAAGGCATTGTTTGTGTTTAGGAAATAGATTTCTTCCCTTCCATCTCCATCAATATCACAGGCAGCGACCCCGATGGCATTTCCTTGTCGATCTCGTAAAGCATAAAATGGAGAGCTCCGTTCATCAACAGCTATATTGACTAGGTGACCTTTCTCCTTGATATATTTCAGCACTAGATTTGGCCCATTGTATCTAAGGTAGAAAAAGACAATCAATAAGAATCCAGTTGATTAGGGTAATGCTAGGGTAATTTGGGCCCTAGTTACCAGATTGATTAAAATACAAACTGGAGAGCTGCTGAATAAAAAGCTAAATAACTCATAAACCACAAATAATAAAAAATGAAAACCAATTGCAAATTGTTTCAGACTATACCTCTCTACGTCATACTAAAAGTTATCTCAAAGGTGAACAACCCCTTTAAAGGGCAAGGAAAGTATAAAATAGAATAAGGTTAGAAATGCTATATTTTGTATACTAAACATAAACATGAACTTACTGCACCACAAGCCTAATCAAACAAATGATTTATGCTTTCAAAGTTGGCCACAGGGGGCTGTCATCTTGTAACTTTGTTATACATCTTTGCAAGACTAGACTACATACACATGCTCAGTGTGGTCTGCGCTTCTTAGGGATCATCATAAATGATCAAAAAACAAAACTGCTTGAGTTCTGCATGGCTGGTAAGTAAGGAAGGGGCTCCCCCTGCTGTTCATAAGTATGATTGTTTCCCTGACCGTCTGACGATTCCTATCCCCAGCAGTAAATGAAGGGAGAATTTCACTGCATACAGTCAGGTTTCTTGTAAAAACGGTATACATTTTTTTTTTAAGTATTTGGAGATAGATTTCTTTTTCATTAAAGAAAGTAAAAATGGGATTTTATTTCTTTGACTTTCCTTGCCCTTTAAATGATTCTCTTGTAGACCTACGGTATGAAGATCCAAATTATTGAAAGATCCATAATCTGGAAAAACCCCAGGTCCCGTACCTGTACTGCATTATGATCTATTCTCTGCAAAATCTTCCATCAAGCGTCATTTGTTATTCATGTTCTTCCTTTTATTCAGGAAATTAAAATACTACCATGGCAGTTTTGGAAAAACAGTTGCTCCATTACAACATCTGGAGATAATTTAAAGGGACACCTTTCTGCTGGGATGGTACATCAAAGGAACTTACTCTAAAGCTGTTCATAGTGCATGTTGACATGATTATTAAAGTTCTATTTTGATTTTATTTCACTTTCCTTTATCATATGTTACCGAGTGACAGAAGAAATTAAGGTACTGATCATAGGAGCATCTGTGCAGCTGGAAAGTTTAAGGAAAAAAACCTGGAACATTTCAATGACAAGGAATGCAGAAACGTATTTACAAGTCTGCAACAGACTATTTGTCTTTCTTTCTCTGAGCGTGAAAAAAAAAAAAATCTAACTGTAGCCTCAATATGCAGCTGCTGCTTTTCAATCCAAGCATCTTATGGCAAAAAAAAAAATTCTATTTGCTTATAATTTTAATTAATATATTCAGTGCTGTGATATCTGAAAAGGGGCTTTTGTGAGCAGTTTATCAAATTTAGAGAAGAAAAGACACACTCTATGGCCTTGGTATGCTAATGAAGTCAGGATAGCGCATCTATGCTTTTATATTGTGTTCTGTTCACTTTATAAAAATAAATGAATAATTATACAAATAGAAAGGAGTATTACAGGTTTGGAAAAAAGAGACAAGTTAATTTTATTAGCGGTTATGTTCCAGAAGCTCAAAAGTAAATAGTGTTATTTATCAGTTCTGTGACATCAAAATGACTGCGCTCAATGTCATTAGCTCGATTAGTGGGGTTATCTTAGGATAATTTATATATACTGCATTTGGTGTGAACTTAAAGGGATAGTTCAGTTTCTTTTAAAGGAGAGGTTCATCTTTTGGACAGTGGAGCTAATTTAACAGCCCATATCAACAAAACATTTTGTAATCTTTCTTTATTACCCAAAATGTTTGCTTTCAGAGATACAGTATATACCACAGAAGCTATGGATCATCTCTGCAAAAACACTCAAAAACACTGTTTTCTCTTCTGTTATGGGATCGCCGACATGCTCTGAATCTGAACTATGCATGCTCTCTCTCTCTCCTGTTTCATTTGCATATCTTCAATTCCATTGGCTGGCAAGATTCAGCCAATTGGCAAGGGTGTAACTACAGAGGAAGCAGACCCTGCAGTTGCAGGGGGGGGCCCAGAAGTTACTGGTGTCTCCATGAGGCCCTAATTAATGAGCAATTTCAACATATATTGGAAACACAGGATGACCTATGGATATGTCGGGGGCCCTAAAATTAATTTGCTGTGGGGCCCAGTAACATTTAGTTAAGCCACTGCCAATAGGATCAAAGATATGAAAATGAAGCAGGAGAGAGAGCATGCGCAGTGCAGATTCAGTGGTGACCTTCCTTATTCAGCAGCCTGCATCTATTACACAGTGGGGCACATTTACTAAGGGTTGAAGTGAATTTTCGAATAAAATTGGAATTTTTAAAATTCAAATTTCTAAGTAATTTTTGGCTACTATGACTTGAATAACCCAAAATTCAATTCGAAATTGAAATAATTTGAAAATTTGAATTTCAAAGTACTATCTCTTTAAAAATTTGTTTAACTATTCGCCACCTTAAAGCTGCCAAATTGCCATTGTAGCCTATAGGGGGGGATGTCCTGGAAGCTTTCCTGAAAATCTATTTTTTTTTATTTTAATCGTTTTAAAAACTATTCAGATTTGAGCAAAAACGGACCTATTTGATCGATATAGGTCCATTTTAACTCAAAAACAGACCCCCAAAAAAATTTGTTCGTCGAATTTTTACATTTTTTTCTTGGAAATTCAACCAATAGTAAATCTGCCCCAGTGTGAGTCAGGATCCCATAACAGAGAAGAGAACCAAGAGAGTTTTTGCAGAGATGATCCATAGCTTCTGTGGTATGTATCTCTAATAGCAAACATTTTAGGTAATAAAGATTTTTTAATGACATGGGTTATTAAATTAGCTTTATTGTCCAAAAGGTGAACCTCCCTTTTAAGTAGATCAACATTGCTATTCATTTCTGTATTCTTGTAGTGTTTTTTTAATTACTGAGCTCAGCAGGTCTCCAGTTTTGAACTTGCTGCCCGGGGCATATTACTGCCCTTTTCGGATGCGGCACCCCCTCTGCGCACTTTTCTGAATGCCGGAGCATGGCAAGGAGGGACAGCAAGGAGGTTTTGAACAAACTTCAAAGTCCAAAATAATTTAAAGTGGTCCAATAAGATCAGCGCAGCTCCCATTAACTTCAATAGCACCTCACAACTTTTACTTGGAGAAGTTTGGCATTTGAGGTTTTTCTACTTAATACATTTCAAATGTTTAGAGCTTTTTAAAAAAAGATATAGGAAAACCATAATTTTTTTCACAGAGCTTGCTCACATTCCAAACACTTTTTTTCAGTTTAAACAAAAGAGAAGGAAAAAGAAAAGACCTTGGAGTTTGCACCTTCCCACAATTATCCGAACTAATTATTCATATATACAAACGTTAAAACGTAACTTTTATTAATGAAACGTAATAAAAATGCTAACGTCGTCCAGTTTAATGTGAAAGAAATTTAAAATTAATACTAGATAGGAATACACATCGCAGAATCCGGCAGCCAATGGGAGGGTCTAAAATGTTGTCTGATTAATAACTAATAGCTAATATGTGCCTCAGGCACATACATATAACCAACTGTATTTAGGGATACGACTAAGTATCTGTAGTGTGTATTAACTTGACAACACAACCCACAGCATGTGGAAACCAGCCTGTAAACTCAGGCAAACATGACAATCATTGAGCCCCGGCACCCATATCCATCCGTTATCTGCAGAGTATCGGAGGATTGTGACAATTACAGGTGCCACACGGCAAAAATCATCATAAAAAGAAGCACTCGGGGTAGCCTATAAAGGTGTGCCAAAGTAATATATGCTTGTAAATCAACAAGTGCAAGCATCAGGAGGCATCCAGTATATAGATCCATAAAGTCACTCGTATCACGGATACATAGGCAGGCTAACTGCAGCATATGAACATGGAGGCTGAACGCTAGCTCACTCGTGTCTCAGACACGTATGCTGACTGTCTACAGTGTGGGGGCGGGTATACTAGCAACTGACTTGCTCGTGTCTCAGACACGCAATCTAACAGCTAGTGAGAATCACCGCTTGTTCCCCACCCATCAAACACCCCTTCCTTCCTCCCCCCAGGCAGCCGGAACAAAATCTGCACAAAGTGGGTCCCAATCTAGTAAAGACTAAAAATGCGCTGACGCGCGTTTCGCCCAGCAACTTGTGGGCTTTCTCATAGGCCTATGAGAAAGCCCACAAGGGGTGTTTGATGGGTGGGGAACGAGCGGTGATTCTCACTAGCTGTTAGATAGTCAGATTGCGTGTCTGAGACACGAGCAAGTCAGTTGCTAGTATACCCGCCCCCACACTGTAGACAGTCAGCATACGTGTCTGAGACACGAGTGAGCTAGCGTTCAGCCTCCATGTTCATATGCTGCAGTTAGCCTGCCTATGTATCCGTGATACGAGTGACTTTATGGATCTATATACTGGATGCCTCCTGACGCTTGCACTTGTTGATTTACAAGCATATATTACTTTGGCACACCTTTATAGGCTACCCCGAGTGCTTCTTTTTATGATGATTTTTGCCGTGTGGCACCTGTAATTGTCGCAATCCTCCGATACTCTGCAGATAACGGATGGATATGGGTGCCGGGGCTCAATGATTGTCATGTTTGCCTGAGTTTACAGGCTGGTTTCCACATGCTGTGGGTTGTGTTGTCAAGTTAATACACACTACAGATACTTAGTCGTATCCCTAAATACAGTTGATTATATGTATGTGCCTGAGGCACATATTAGCTATTAGTTATTAATCAGACAACATTTTAGACCCTCCCATTGGCTGCCGGATTCTGCGATGTGTATTCCTATCTAGTATCAATTTTAAATTTCTTTCACATTAAACTGGACGACGTTAGCATTTTTATTACGTTTCATTAATAAAAGTTACGTTTTAACATTTGTATATATGAATAATTAGTTCGGATAATTGTGGGAAGGTGCAAACTCCAAGGTCTTTTCTTTTTCCTTCTCTTTTGTTTATTTAATGACACAATTGACCTTGCACACCACAGGTTATTTCTCTGACAATTAGCGGACGGATGGTGCTCCCCAAAATCTCTATACTTTATACTACTAATTTTTTTCAGTTTAGTAGTTTTCCCGATTGTTCACCAGGAATAAAGACCATTGCTTTACTCTTTTTTTTCAAAATTGAAGTTTAGGCGCGCTTTTACTAAGGGTCCAATTCGAGGATTAAAAAACCCTCAAATTCGACCGTGGGAATTGTTGGGGAATGAAAAAGTTTGCTAGCGCCGGTGGGGGGCTTTTTTTTTTTTTTTCGTTATCCCCAAACGGAATGTGGGCTCCATCAGCCCACACCTTTGGTTGGGGGTAACTTTTTTTTGCAAACAGACAAACAACATTGTTAGAAACAGAATATGTAGCAGTCAGATATAACATTGCTCCAGATTTCAACAGCATCCACATTTATTCCAATCATACAATGGCATGATAAAATGTAAAACTTATAGTTAGTAAAACCCCATCTGTACAATTGATTTGCCTATATAAACTGATCATCTGATTTTTGGAATGTGTTCCTATTGTTACAGTTCACCTTTAAATTAACTTGGTATGATGTAGAGAGTTACATTTTCAGACAATCTGCAATTGGTTTTCAGGTTTTGTCATTTTGTTTTTGATTTTCATCTTTTAATTCAGCAGCTCTCCAGTTTGCAATTTCAGTAATCCGGTTGCAAAGGTCCAAATTATCCTAGCAACCATGCATTGCTTTGAATAAGAGACAAGGAAATGAGAGTTCCTGAATAAGACAAAAGATAAGTACAGGTATGGAACCAGTTATCCAGAATGCTCTTGGCTTTCCAGATAACGGATGTAATCCTTAAATCTACTAGAAAATCATGTAACATTAAATACACTCAATAGGCTGGGTTTGCTTCCAATAATGATTACTTACATCTTAGTTACAAAACAATTACATCTGTTTTATTACAACAGAGAAAAATGAAATAATTTTTAAAGATTTGAATTATTTGGATAAAATGCAGTCTATGGTAGACAACTTTTCCACAATTCGGAGCTTTCTGGATAATGGGTTTCCATACAAGGGATCCTATATCCCGGGCTGAGGGGTAGGCAGGTAAGGCAACCGCCTAGGGCGCAATCACTGCGGGTCACACTTTTCAGTAAAGTTTCTTTTTTCGTTTTTTTTTTTTCTTTAATTTTTACTATTCAGTTTGCTTGGCCTTTATTAATGGCATTATAATTTTTCAAAATAGCATGCCCCAACCCCCTCTCAGGTTTATAAATTGTGAAGGCGCTCCGCCACCCTGGAGCGTGACTTGTCGCCTTCCACGCTGACTTGTCGATGCACATCCGCAGTAGGCTGCAGTGCGCGACGCATCCATAAATTGGGCGTCAGTGATGTCATTGCAACGGAATGAACAGCAGCAAAGAGGACCTGTGGGCACTAGAGGGAGAAACTCAACTCTGAAGACCTGTCCAGCTGGTGCTGGGCCTGGGCTTTTATTACTCTTCTGACCCAGACGCTTGATGGCACAGATTATGGGGGGCTTGTGCCTGGGGACATATTAATGGCTACTGGGCTGGAACAGCTACAGATCATGGGGGGCTTGGGCCTGGGGAAATATTGATGGCTGCTGGGCTGGCACAGGTGTGGGCTTGAGGAAGCAGTTTGGCTGGGCTCATTGTTGGCTGCTGGCACAGGTACAGATCATGGGGGGCTTGAGCCTGCCACCTTGGAGGAAATACTGATATCTGCTGGGCTGGCACAACAAGTACAGGTGGGGCCCTGCCTATATCTCATTCAAAGTAGCAATAACAATAAATCTGTTTTTTAGAACAGCCCCCATTTAAAAGTTGGATCAAGTTAGAAGGCAAATAACTATAAAACTATAAATAAAAAAAATAAAGGCCATCTGAAAAGTTGCTTAGAATTCTCCATTCTATAACATACTGAAAGTAACAATAGGTGAACCACCTCTTTAAATGAATATGGGGAAATAATGAGGAGCAGTTGTTGTTCCTCAGGATAGAGACTGAAGTGCATTACCCTTACTAATTGTACTTCTAAATTATGGGCGATATTGGTTTTGCTTCACCTAGGGAGATAACAGGACATAATTAAACACAACCCGCAATGTCGGTAAGGGGCAGATTTACTAAATTCACATGAAGAATTCGAAGTTTGATCGAAATTTTAAAAAATTCAAATTTGAATCTTCGAATATACAAATTAGGCAAATTCGACCATCGAATATTTGAAGAATTTCGAATATTCAAATTTAAATTTAAAATTTTATTCGACCACCTAGTTCGCCAGATCCAAGCTGCTGAATTGGGTATCATTATTTTTGATTGAATAAAAAAAAAAAAAATAGATCGATCCAAAAAATCATTTGAATCGATCGATTCGAACGATTAATAGATCGATTGAATTTTTCCGATATTCGAAGGATTTTACTTCACCCACTATTCCCATGGTCCAGAATTTTGATTTTTTTTTTTTATAATTATAAATCAGACCCTAAGTGTTTAAGAAAGAATTGTTTTTATCAGCCACTAGAGAGGATGCTAGGAACATCTCTTCATCTGAGAGAATCTTATGAATATATGATGATCAGAAAGCTTATTTTATACAACACATTATAAGAGAGAACATAAGAAGGCAATTTAATAGGGACAGAGCAATAGAGTGGTGTTGCAATGAGGCTGTTGGTGGGAAGTTGAATATATGAATTATACATGGATGGGAATTATTTCTTTAATGCAGTATAGAAGTCCAATATCTGGATACATGTATATTTATGGACTGCAGGTGGCTAATATTAGAACAGTACTACACCTGACTAGAGTGTTCATTTCATGGACAAAGCCAGAGTTACTGGACTAATCTTCAATACCATCGGCATCTACCAATTCTTGAATATCCCAGATACAATAATTCCTTGGAAATTGGATCTCACACCGTGATACCTTAACTCAGGAAACAATAATGTAGACTACTGTTGTAGCTTTAAAATAATTTATACTTAATGCTTCTT
>CM044444.1:21002196-21012617 GCA_024363595.1 Xenopus borealis
GGGGGGAGCAGCAGGGCCGAAACTAGGGGTAGGCAGAAGAGGCAGCTGCCTGAGGCACAACAATTGGGGGGAGCTGGGCAGCTGCCTCTTCTGTCTACCCCTAGACCCAACTAACCGGACATCTAACACTCAGCATCACTGCTCATGCACGAAGGGCCCACGTCACTGCAGAAGTGCGCCTTGTCACTGCATATGTGTGCAATGTGGGAAGTGGGGGTGAGCCCTCCAGCTGGGTTGCCTAGGGTGCCCAGCAAGCCTTTTCCACCTCTGGGGAGCAGTCTGGGCTGGCGGGGGCCATCAGGTTTTTCCCCAGTGTCCCACTATTTTCCCAGCTCAGTCTGACCCTGCAAAAACATTCCCTCCTCCCCAGGTCCCCCTCCCAGCCATTTGGGCCCTGGTCTGTTTTTTTCCAGTATATTGACTGAACTCACTTTCAAATAACACAAGCAAAGCTTTTTAATTCTACCTGATTAAACTCCGTGTTAAAAGAAACTGTACCCTCATCACTAGATGGTAATATTTTTGTTGCCGTCTTTACTCCAATAGCACAACTATTATATATGTGATAAATTAATATTAAAGAAAAACTTATGAGCTAAGATACACTATTCTCTGCACACAAACAGCCCTAGCCACTTATTATTATTGACAATTTACCAAAAAATAACATTCAAGTTAATTTCTTAATTCACCTTTTACAGGGGTTACATTTTCCCTTTAATACATAGATTATTTGCCAGGCCAGAGAAGGGAAGGACATTACAGGAAGCTGAATCCAGCGGTGTGAAACACAGACTATATCATGTTATGAACACTACTGCACATTGATCTGTTAAAACATGATCGCTCATCTGTCAAAACTGTTTAAAAAAAAAAAAGTACAGGTTAATTCCTCAGTGGCAGTTGGACTTTGGTCATACCTCTAATATTACCAATTAGGGATGTCAAACTAATGTTCCTTTAACTGTAATGAAATATAATAGCTTTCAATATCGGATGGTTCACAACTGAGGTTTCCGGGGCTTGACATACCTGCTTTATAACGGAAATATGCGAGTGAGTTTTAAAGTGTCCTTTAACAGAATTCAAAGTAGGACGGCACAGGGGTAATTTCGTGTATTAATACCGCCCATAATTGTCACTTTAGCCAGTGTACATGCCTCCAAAACACATAACAACTCAAGGTTGGAGATTACTATGGGGGTTCCACTTACCAGGTTGCAAGAAGCCCATCTGTAGCCACGACTGCATCCCAGCACTGCTCTCAACTAAAAGCACCTGGCCTACGGAACGCATTTTAGGACATCGTCGGCTAAAAACGATGTCCTACATGCGCCCTCCTAAAGCTATTACTCACCTGTACAAAGAAGTTGAAGTCCTCCCTCCTCCAAACTCAGCCCTCCCTCCTCCAAACTCAGCCCTCCCTCCTCTATAGCTATTCTATAGCTTTAGGAGGGCGCATGTAGGACATTGTTTTTACCCGACGATGTCCTAAAATGCGTTCCGTACTGGCCCCCTTACTTGTTCTATACTAATCCTATCCCTGAGTTATCATCCTGGCACAGGGGCAGCTGCTCCCTTTCCAGGGTCAGGTAGATCACTGACACCAGCTGCCTGCTAAGTGCTTACATTACAGTAAATACAGAGAAGCCAGTAAAGGCAGGAGCAGAAAGTTGTACTTGGTGCCCCACCGCAAGGGTCCATGGATCCTCCCAAAGCGGAGTAAAGCCACCAGCGTATAAAGTCAGCTCATGTCATACCCGGGGAAGAAAGAGTAATGGTACATGGGGAGAGAGACTACTTGGTTGCTGTTATTAGTAATATACTTACAGTGGAAATCCTATGCTGGAGGAGAAGCAGAGAAGTCCACAAACCACACACAAGTTTTTCTGGTGTTGCTGCGCTTGCCAGGCTGAGGCTGCCTTCTTTTGCAGATTGCAGCTAGTGTTGCCAACTTTTCTTGAAGAAAATACCAGCCTTCCTATTGTAAGGACCACTCAGGATTTGAACACTTGGGACTGGGGAATGCTGGATAAGTACACAGGCAGTGCACTTACCAAGTGAGCCACTAGATGTTCTTGGGGCTGTCTTGATCTATGTTATAAGTGTTCTGTATTCTGTTACATTCCCAGTTTGTCTCCTCCTTGGTCTCCTCCCTCCTTGCTACCCTCATGTGTTTTATTTTCCCTAATTATTTGCCCTTTATAAACCACACCCTGAGCTTTGGGCACAAACATGGGCATGGTCAAAAAATTAGCCAAGCTATTTGCGAAAAAAATGTCCCACTTTTTACTTCCAAAATGTTGGGACGTATATAATCCGAATAACCCACAGGCACCACAAACAAATAAAACCAGGACGCCCGCCCTATAAATGTTACAAGTGCAAATCTCCACTCTGCATTTACTGCTCTTATTAGAATACAGAAGGGAGATAACATTTTCTACAGGACATACCTTCTGGGGTTAATTACAATGACATTCATGATTGATTCAGCTGAAATGTGGGATTTAATATTTTATGCAGCTTTCTTTTATTGTTTATATTTAAAAAGTCAAGAAAGTAATTAATTAATTTCTAAACCTCTAAAATATTATTATAAGATTTTCACATACGAGTTATTGAGTTAAGTCAATTTTTCTATATATTATTTAAAAAAAAAAAAAAAAAAAAATATATATATATATATATATGAATAAAAAATGTATGAATAAATACACCTTGTTACACAGCTGGTGGACTATGCCGTGAGTACTTTCTTTTGGAGGATTGATTATTTTGGTTAGCACCCGGCGATCAACTAATTGAATGGCGAGTGCCATTTTGTTTTTAACAGCTGAAACAAAATGTCTATTACTGCCTATCCAGTACAGGGTGTCAGTTGTGTTATTGCTCCCAGTAGGTGTGAGAGTCAGTTTAGATTATTCAGTATGGGAAAATCCCATTGCCAATTCCATTGTTCTGTTCAGATGGTTGTTTTCTTCAGATAGACTCAATACAATCAAATGGAGTTCTAGTGTTTCTCCTCTTAGTGGTGCCACCAGTGTGCCCTCTCATTAACTTTCTTCCTTCTGTCTCAAATTACTTCTGCCAAACACAGAAATTTGTCGCAAATTCATTTCTGATTTATTCACCCATCACTAAGGGTTCTTACACAACCATTTTTACCTTCACTTCCCTGTGTCACTCTTTCATTTGTACTCAAACATATGCATGTAAGCGCCAAACGCAGGTTGGGAAGCAACATGCTAACAGCACAAATACCGCCCCAAAATCATATTTTTGGAAAGTACACATCCTGATAAATTAAGCAAAGATAAAGACTAGCGTTGGGCGAATATGGGGCATTTCGCTTCACCGAATCTTTCGCGAATATCTAGAGAAATTCTCGAAACTGTGAAAACTTCACGAAACGCAGGCACATCTTGTTTTGGAAACGCAGGTTGGGAAGCAACATGCTAACAGCAAAAATACCGCCCCAAAATCATATTTTTGGAAAGTACACATCCTGATAAATTAAGCAAAGATAAAGACTAGCGTTGGGCGAATATGGGGCATTTAGCTTCATTGAATCTTTCGCGAATATCTAGAGAAATTCTCAAAACTGTGAAAACTTCACGAAACGCAGGCACATCTTGTTTTGGAAACAAGGTAATGTTTTATTATTACATAGAAAAAGGAAATCATTTTTAAATATTTTGATTATTTGGATAAAATGTATTCTATGGGAGACGGCCTTTTCTGTATTACAATAATGCAGTGATTCCCAACAAGTAGCTTGCGAGCAACATGTTGCTCTCCAACCCCTTGGATGTTGCTCCCAGTGGCCTCAAAGCAGGTGCTTATTTTTTAATTAATGGCTTAGAGGCAAGTTTTGGTTGCATAAAAAACAGATGTCCTGCCAAACATTCTCTCCTGTAGGCTGCCAGTCCATATAGGGGCTACCAAAAAGCCAATCAGAGCTCTTATTTGACATCCACGGACTTTTTCATGCTTGTGTTGCTCTCCAACTCTTTTTTAAATTTAAATGTGGCTCACGAGCAAAAAAGGTTGGGGACCCCTGCAATAATGCATATGGTGTCCTTCTCAGAGAGATCATGTATGAGTGTCCTTAGAGCGAAACACTGCAGATATTTTGCTAAAAAAGGGGGCCACGTAGCTGCTGTTGTTCAACAACTCCGGGGATTTGCCGCTAAACTGGTTATTGCTAAATCCTTGGCACATAATCCCATTTATACTCTGGATACCAGTCAATGTGCACTCTGCATAGGGTATTTTTGATGGTTGATCCCAAAGGGTTGTAAAACTAACTCTGCATAATGTGCCCTGTCTATCAATTTCACCTAAAGTCTATAAGGTAAGAAGCCGTAAGTGAATATTCCTTGCTCTGCAACCTCAAAACTGTCCTGTTACTCATGTACCCAATCATGAGCAAGGCCTTCTTAATCCAATACGTACATTTTAGCATCCTGCTGGCCAATCCACATGCTATATGAAGCCACAAAAATAAAAAGTTGGTGAGTGTGACAGGGGTCCTAAAGTTTTATATACAAGTAAGATATTTGCAGCAGACCTGGAAATCCTAATGACCTGAAACACCTTGACCGGTATAAGATCTTTTATGTGAAATGCTTGGGACCTGGGGGTTTTCAGACATTCTGCAATTTGGATCATTAAGGCTACTAGAAAATGTGTAGCTTCAATTTCCCAGTTTGCCATGTTTACTTCAAGAACAAAAAAAATAAAATAAATAGTATCATTGAAACAAAATGGATGTTTGGTACAAGCCCTACATGTTGAACAAGGGATTATATTGCCCCTTTAAAACATCTGTACACAGAACTGCCTGACATCAGAAACACTGTGTAAGGATAAAGTCAATGTTGCATTCTTGCATGCACCATCAAGGCACAGAATGAGGAAATGAATTATTATTTTGGGAATGGATGGTTGAATATCTATAAAGTATTAGAAAGGAACCGATGTCTGTGTCTCTCCAGCTCACGAAGCATTAGCAAAAAAAAAAAAAAAAGCAGAGAATATAGTCCATTGACTTTCTGTTGCTCTACCTCTCGTCTCCTTCTGAGTCACTGCATCAATGAGTAGTCTGCAGGAGAACCCTCAGCCAATTAAAGAGATTTCTGTGAAAGCATTGATCCCTGTCAGTGTTACCGTGTGTCCCCTTTATGTGCCAAATGCTTTGGAAATGCCATCCACCGATTATAGGACCCTCGTTTCTAGGCAAGCAAATTCTCAGTGCTTTACACAGCACCCTTTCTTAGTAAAATATCTGCAGTGTTTCTAACAACATTCATACATGATCTCTCTGAGAAGGACACTTTATGCTTCATTTACACACTGTCTCTAGACTGGAAACATTGTCCTAATGCTAGACAAGCAAAGGACTTGAGGTATAAGAGAGACTAGGGCTGTATTTTGTACTTACCCCCCCCTCTTACACACACACACTTACATTATCTATAGTATAACAAGTGCCAATGATTTCCAAAATCAAAATCAATATATTTAGCAACCCATAGTCATACACCCAGGGCCGATTTGTGGAAAGGTCACCTAGGCCCGGGCCTCATGCTGCCCAACCACACCCTCATTGGTTCAGAAATTTAAATTTCCCATGTGCCAATTCCAATTGCTCAGTCCCAATGATGACAATTTGAGCAAATAAAAGGGCAGGGACAGGAGCGACAAACGACAGTGAGATAGACAGCTATCTAAATCCGGCCCTGCGTACAATACATCCCTCAACATAATCTTCAATACTATACACAGTTATCGCTGTCCACATTACCCTTTTCGTATTTCAGGACAATGGTGGACCAAGTCAAATCCAGCCCAACCCCAGGCTCTATTACAAAGCCTGACCACTGACACTTTCAATATAGGTATTTCTATTTGTTTTCACTAAAGAAACTGTCAGCTTGGCCTATAGCGAGAGCCCCGCTAGGTTTAAATGAACAGTAACACAAAACACAACAGTAACACAAAACACAACAGTAACACAAAAAAAAAGGAATGACAATATAATGTACTGTTTTTTCTAAGTAATTTTTGGGCCCTTCAACTATCGAATTCGATTTGAACACTTTAAAAGGGAGTCTGGGATATGGTAACATTAGGTTTGATAAAGGGTTGCGACGACACGAAATGTTGCCCTTTTGTATGTTTCTTGGGCTAAATAAAACTTTTTTTGTACAACTACAACTCACACAGTGTGCTGCTGATCATTCATTTTGATACTGATTAATAGCCGTCAAGCAGGAGTGGGCTGGCCAGTACAGCACCGGATACCATACAATTTGGTTTGTTTTGGGAGTTTGAGCTATCCATTTTCGTTTACAAAATTAGATTTAAAAACAATTTGATTCCAATTTTAAAAATTCGACCATTTCGAAAATCGAACTACTGTCTCTTTAAAAAATTTGAATTCGACCCTTCGGCACCTTAAATCTGCCGAATTGCTGTTTTAGACTATGGGGGACCTCCTAGAACCTTTAAGGAGTGTTTCTGAAAATCAAAATTTTTTTTGGTGAAAATAGTTTGAATCGAACGATTCAATCGAACGTTTTGAAAGATTTCTATTCGGCAGCTACTTTCTCCCTTTCTAAAGTAGGAATGTATCCAAAGAAATAAACGGAAATACTTTTCCCAGTGCACAAGAAGCAGTAGTACTGTGTATATCTAGCGGCTGGATATATTCGGTTTATATTTTCAGTGCGGGTTTCATTTTTTATCGATAAGATACATTTTCAGGTGATAAAATATACTGCAGCATCGGGTTTCTAAAACAAAACTTTTGACACAAGGAACGTTTTTAATACAGGTATGGGACCTGTAATCCAGAATGCTCTGGGGTTGTCCAGATAATGGATCTTTCTGTAATTTGGATCTTCATACCTTAAGTCTACTAGAAAATCATGTACACATGAAATAATATTTATTTGCTTCCAGTAAGGATTAATTTTATCTTAGTTTGGATCAAGTACAAGCTACTGTTTTATTATTACAAAGAAAAAGGTATACAATAAAATCTGGATTATAATGGAGTGTATGGGAGACCGCCTTTCCTTAATTCAAAGCCACAAATATAAAAATAAGCACCTGCTATAAAGGCCACTGGGAGAAACATGTTGCTCAATAGCCACTGCATTCATTTTTGCAGGGTCATAACTTTTTTTTGTGGTCATAAATGCGTCCTTTGGGGTATCTGCAAGTTGTGGGAGCTATGCAGAAGATGAAGTATGATCCACTGCTGCCTCCTCTCAAGGCTTTATGCAAACATACCACAGATGGGTCACAGAGCAAGAAGCAAATAAGGGAAGTCTGGGTCCACACATCACCCCAGAGATATTTGTATGAATGATTAATCTTATATATTCAATGAAGAACGCTAGAGAATAAGCAGAAGATATAGATCCACCCTCATTGCCAGATTCTTACAGATAATCCTCATAGAAGGACAAGCGGGGTACTGAACAAGAATGGAAGACAACGTAAGTTATTATGTTCTGTTTTAATGCCAATGCCAAAATTCTATAAAATAAGTATTTCCGCACTACATGAAATTACCCCACCTCCCCATAAAAAAAAAATTAATATTACAAGTAAGAATTTTCCTTTCTCAGGTATTACAATATGCTGCAGATTTTACCGTGTCCCAATTAATGAAGTGTAATACTTACAGATGTATATGGAACATTGAGCATTGCCATGGGGGGGGGGGGGGGGGGGGGGGGTTGGGGGGGTGGAATTAGTGTGAATCTTAAAGGGGTTGTTCACCTTTGAGTTACCTTTTAGTATGATGTAGAGAGTGATATTCTGAGACAATTTGCAACTGGTTTTCATTTTTTATTGTTTGTGGTTTTATAGTTATTTAGCTTTTTATTCAGCAGCTCTCTAGTTTGCAGTGTCAGCAATTTGGTTTCTGTGGTACAAATTACCCTAGCAACCATGCTGGAATATGAATAGGAGATGGACTGAATAGAATGATAAGTAATAAAAAGTGGCAATAACAATACATTTGTAGTCTTACAGAGCATTTGTTTTTAGATGGTGTCAGTGACCCCCATTTGAAAGCTGCAAAGAAACAGAAGAAAATTGCAAATCATTAAAAAAAACTATGAAAAATAAATAATGAAGACCAATTGAAAAGTTTTAGAATTGGTGATTCTACAATATATTAAAAGTTAACTTGAAGGTTTACCACCCCTTTAATGAAAACGCATTTCCTAAGAGGCACCAAAGTTGGTTTTCTAGTTTGTGCATATATTTATCATGCCAGATGCTAGCTCTTCCTGGAATGACAATGGAATCGGAATTCTCTTCACCTCCAACAGGAGCTGCCAGCAGTTATGTGTTTATATAGCAATCAAACTCATTCAGCATCAAGGAAAATCTATTATTATATATTAAGGCTAGGCATAGATACCTTTTTATACTGAAGTCTTGGGTATGACCGCAAGCGACTTTATAAAAACATCAGCACTGCTCCACTTTACTCCTCTTCTCATTTGGGAAACATACTCCTAACATGCAGCTGATTCTCTTTATAGGTTATCCCATTTGCCCTGCATCATTTGTACCCATTTATATTACTTACTGCAATGCTTATAAAGAGTGTTAGCTTCTAGCTGGGCTTTGCCAATATTTACTGCTGGTTATAGAACACTGGGACACACAGATCAATGGTTGCAACTGACACTACTCTCCTGCAGTGCATTGCAATGAGCTTTGTTATGTAAATAGATTTGGTATACAGATATAGGACCTGTTATCCAGAAAGTTTGGTACCTGGGGTTGTCCAAATAATGGATCCTTCTGCAATGTGGATCTTCATACCTTAAGTCTACAAGAAAATCATGTACACCTTAAATAAGCCCAATAGGCTTGTTTTGCTTTCAGTAAGGATTAATTATGTCTTAGTTTGGGTCAAGTACAATGTACTGTTTTATTACTACAAAGAAAAAGGTATACATATTTAAAAATCTGGATTATTTGATTATAATGGAGTCTATGGGAGCCATTCCGTAATTCGGATCTTACTGGATAATGGATCCCATACCTGTACCAAGGAATGTTTTCAGTCCCCAACCTCTTCTTAGAATGCAATGTGAGTAGAATGGTCAGAACAGAATCAATAAATGGGCATAGGGAATCCAATAAAATACAATATTCTCTTTGAGACTGGACTAAATAGGGACAAATTTATTATTATTCACTAATTCGAGGGCTTTTAGCCCTCGAATTCGGCCGAAGTTAGATAAGCATTCGACTATTGAATGCTTATCGAATAGTTTTATGCAATTTTTCTAATACCGATCATGAAATTTCCTTTGATTGTTCGAAAAATTTGTTCTATCGTACATGCAGGCTTCTATTGCAATTCAGTAGGTTCAATCTGGCGAAGAAGGCAGTCAAATAAAATTTTAAAGTTAAAGTACTTCGATCATCGAATGGTCGAATTATTGAGTATTCGATATGCTCGTATTTTGGGTATTCGATGATCGAAGTGGCCAAATTTGCATATTCGAATGCCCGATAAAATCGTACGATTGGAATTCGATCAAACTTCGAATTATTCACATGAATTTAGTGAATCTGCCCCATAATGTTCCATAAAATGATTGTAACCAATTCTAGATTACTACAGTTACTAATATAGTATATATTACTATAAGGAGTAGAATATAAAATTTAACTCCACACCCAAAACAAATAAATTAATGGATTATTTATGAATGCAAGACTTGTACTAAACATGCTCTTGTACTTTCAGAAGTTTGCGCCTGCATCTGTTCTACCCCTTCTAATGAATGGTGTGCAACTGCACCTAATGATGCTTGGGAATCCCTGAGTTGTCATTACCCTGAACCTGGAAATTGCTCCCGGTTCCCACATCAGGTCGGGTCAAGAGATTCATCATACTTGTGGTCAATTAACTGAACGCAAATGGCATTTTGAACAGTCCCTCTAGAAACGGAAAATGCCCCTTTTTCTAACATTTATGACTTGCATCATAAATGCACAGGGCACACTTGAAGTGGCCATTACTTGGAGCATGGCTGCAAGTACCCTGCAATAATGGGGCAACTTTGTATTATGGGTACAAAGCATGGCAAGTTGCATCTGACATTGACCTTTGCACAATGTACCATAAATGACCCATGTAGTGTAAAAGTTAATGGTTCATTAAAAATTATCCTTAAGACAAAAGTTATTGTATTTCAGGTACCTCTACAGTTAATAAATACAGGCAATTGTAACAAAAAAAAACATGCAAACATCCACGCAACTCAAAGATCTCAACAAATCATGGTTTGAACCTTCCTTGAATCTGCCCAATATTGCACGGAACAGGCCCGGACTGGCAATGCAAAAAATGCTAATTAGGTCTGTATTTAATA
>CM044444.1:21018842-21029338 GCA_024363595.1 Xenopus borealis
AAAAAAAAAAAAAAGGTTGAACTTGATGGACGCAAGTCTTTTTTCAGCCAAACTTACTATTAAGTTATTATTATGTTACTATGTTACTTGAGGACAGACGTTAACTTGGACGCAGAGATTGATACGGTCAGGCAATTCGGCTGCTTTTTGTGGATACCAAGACTACTGAGTGTGATCTACGTACATCTCCTAGAAGTAGCAATTGGGGAATAGAAATGTCAACAGCTTTGTTACAATAATGATAATGTATATGGTTGGACTGTAGCAACTGTTATTGAACTCCTCCCCCTGTTGTAAAGCAATGCAAAGGAAACATTATTTTTGACTCAGCTAGACCCAGCTCAAAGAGTATTTTATGCTTATCACAAACATAGGAGTCCAGAGTCTATAGTAATATTTTACCTGTTTTCTAACTTGGAAGACATTAGAAGTAGCAGCTCTCTTAAAGGGGTTGTTCAACTTTGAGTTGACTTTTAGTATGATGTAGAGAGTGATATTCTGAGAAAATTTGTAGTTGGTTTTCATTTTTTATTATTTGTGGTTTTTGAGTTTAGATTTTTATTTAGCAGCTTTCCAGTTTGCAGTGTCAGCAATATGGTTGCTAGGGTCCAATTTACCCTTGCAACCATGCATTGATTTGAATGAGAACATGGAATATCAATAGGATAGGGTCAGGAAATAAAGATGAATAATAAAAAGTAGCAATAACAATAAATGCGCAGCTTTAGAGAGGATTTGTTTTTTGAGGGTGTCAGTGAATCCCTATTGAAAGGTAGAAAGAGTCAGGAGAAGACAACAAATAATTCATAAACTATAAAAAATAATGATGAATGGGATGAATTGAATAGTTTAGTAGAATTTGCACCAGCACAAGAAGTGCTTGCAGTGTAGTCTCTTTGCTCACTTATACATTTTACACCATAAGAAGCACAGTAACAAAGGGTCATTTGGAATGATTACAGGGGTTGTTTAACAACTGTAGTCTTGGCTTTCCTCCTAAGTACAGCTACACAGGGAATTAAACTGGCATGCCGTAGGTCCAAACTATTAACATAGTAATCAAACCACAGGAACTCTCTGCTTTAGAGTCCAGGGTCTTAACCCACTGAGCTATTCATTCTGCACTCATTCCACCTCAAGTAAACTCAAGACTAAGCAAGAGTTGATTGACTTGAATATGATAGGCATTACCTAAAGGAGCCTTGAACAAATGCTGTAGTTATTATTGCTGCTTCATTACAATAACAGGCGTAGAATCCATTACAAACTTCCATGAGCGTGTTGACATGCCTAATAAAAACGGCATCAATAAGAGCTTGTATTGTCATATTTGGTCCCAAGCAATACAGAATTGTACATAATCAAAATCATATTGTATCCGTTTCTTTGGTTGACCATTGTTACATCTACAATTATTACTGGAAGCTAAACAGTTGTGAGGATAGAGCAGTGGTTCACAAAATATAGGGATGGATTCCAATGGGGGCTATTTGGGGAAAATTCTATTTATTCTCCTAGATACTCCTGGGTAAACACCGATTTCTTTGTTCATAGAACTATGGCAATTCTATCCTGTATCTACAACCTTGCTATGAGCTGGGGGGGGGGACTGGTCAATGTTGGATATTACAGAAGGCTTCAATCAAAAGGCAGAAAGCCACTAGGATAGACAATACCTTCTTCATCTTAAATCCAATATACATTACAACATACATTGTGTTATATGATTTGACATGCCTGCCTGATTTGACGTGCTTTCTTGTTTTTCTTGAAATGAAATGTCTGTGATGTTTTTCATAACATATACATCAATACAGGTCCCTTTGCAAGAGAAGTGTTCCTTTTATGTTTATCTCATGAAGCTTGGATCATGCAAATCTCTATTCTGCCTACCACATTATATGTATGCAGTATGGAGGTCAGGTTTTAAAGTGGCCCCTGCTTTTGTCATAATCAGCCCAAGATTAGTTTAGAAATGTCTACTTAGAACAGGGGGCGGACAGTATTTTTCTACACAATAAAACCAACGAGTTCTGAGAGTCAAATGACCTTCTAGCAAAGAAAATGGTTACATCATAAGTAAAATGAATATTTTGCTGTCAAACATTTTAGAACCAAAACAGCAAGCCTCTATATTGGCAAAAACAAAACATGATCTGTATTCATAAGTTCAGAATGAGCCTGTGGGGCACCAGGGAAAACCTGGTAGGCCTCACCAATGCAGACCTGCTCCACACCCTGGCCCCCCAGTCTGACACAGGTTACACATATTTATGTATATATACCAACGAGCTCAAACAAGCAGAGCTAATGAAAATAATGTCTCAATGTTGTAAATATATTGTTAACAGGTTGAGTGCAGAGGACTTCTTGTATTTCTGTATATGAATGTAAATGTGGTCACAGCCTCATTGCTCCCCTGCTTAATGGTTTTAAAATTAGTAGTTTACCTTGTTTGTTATACTTTATGCAGGAGCAGTGGTCAGCTCCATGTTGTAGCTCCCACTCAGCTATAGTCAGGTGATCCCACTGGTGTCTAATAAAAGGGCAACCAAGATTGGGAGTTTCAACCTTGATATCAGCAAGTCAGTTGCAGGTAATACTTGGTCCCTGTGTAAAATCTATAGTGAAGCAATAAATTCTTAAAGGGGTGGTTCACCTTCAAGTTAACTTTTAGTATATAGTAGAAGGGCCAATTCTAGGAAAATTTTCAATTGGTCTTCATTATTTATTTTTCACAGTTTTTTAATCATTTGCAATTTTCCTCTGTTTCTTTGCAGCTTTCAAATGGGGGTCACTGACACCATCTAAAAACAAATGCTCTGTAAGGCTACAAATGTATTGTTATTGCCACTTTTTATTACTTATCATTCTATTCAGTCCCTCTCCTATTCATATTCCAGTCTCTTATTCAAATCAATGCAGGGTTGCTAGGGTAATTTGTACCCTAGAAACCAAATTGCTGACACTGCAAAATAAAGAGCTGCTGAATAAAAAGCTAAATATCTATAAAACCACAAACAAAAAATGAAAACCAATTGCAAATTGTCTCAGAATATCACTCTCTACATTATACTAAAAGTTAACTCAAAGGTGAACAACCCCTTTAATGAACCAGATGAAAGCCGAGTATAGAACTGGACAGAACGGGGATGCATTTGATGTAGCTGGCCGGCTTAATTATATTACAATATATGGACAAACAATCCCTGTTTTTTAAAGGGTAACAGCCTCACTGCACCCCTGCTTAATGATTTCAAAATTAGTAGTGAGCATGACATTCCCTTGTTTGTTATAATGAAAAAAAATGCTCCAGGTTAAACAAATATTACCCCTCCCACTAATTATATTATCCTTTACCTTTACTGTTACTTTCCAAAGGGAAGCTCTCTCATAACCCCAGCCTAATGAAAATGTAAGACAGTGTTGGGTGCCTTTAAAAGTAAAGGGTTTAAAGTCTTTAGGAATTCAATAAGGCCAGTTAATATTTTAGGGATTCTGTTTATCAGAGTAGCTCTTCTTTGGTGGCAAGATACATGGGAGTCCCAGTCTGGAACACAATATTAACATTTCATTGAATTATTGTCCGCAATTTACTGTAGTGATTTCCTTTAAAGTGGACCCGTCACCCAGACACAAATATCTGTATAATAAAAGTCGTTTTCAAATTAAACATGAAATACAATTTAATTTTTTTATTAAAGCATTCATAGCTGTTTTAAGCTCATTTAAAAATCTCAGCTGTCAATCAAATATTGTCTGCCACGCCTCTATGCCTTAGGCATAGAGGCGGGGCTAAGGTTGCCACCTTTTGCCGTGGCTAAACCCTGACAGGGGGTGGAGCTCATGACATCAGTGGGCGGGCCCTTGATGTCATGAGGCGGAGCTATGACGCAGCGATCACCAATTGGCCGATCACTGCGTCAATCAAGCTAATCCTGCCCGGTTTTCCTTATTTGGAAAACCGGGCAGGAAGTATTGACCCGGGCAGCCCTTCAAAATACTGGGCTGTCAAAACTGGACAGGTGGCAACCCTAGGCGGGGCAGATAATTATTTTCACTTTCAATTCAGCACTTCCTAGATGCCACTGCTCCCCACACATTCCCCCATTTAATTGTGTAGCCAGGACATGGGGATAGACATTGGGTCCCCCATTCTGGTGCACAAACAAGATTATGAGATGACGCAAGGCTTGGCTTAATAACAGTGTCCACAAAATGGCTCCTGCCTGCTTGCTATAATTATGAATTCCCAGACTGAAGAAAACAAGATTAAAATTATTTATACAGTGTAATTAATGCTCATTTTGCCTGACTAATGTGATAAAATATGATTCTGAATATTTTTTTGGGGTGACGGGTCCACTTTAAATAATAAATACTGCTCAGCCACACTTTATCCCAGAATAGTTTAACATATTATCAAGAGAATGTCATGCAGGAGACTCAAGTAACAGGGTTATAGCCACACAGCAAAATGCCTCAATTAAACTTTTCCCCAGCTATCCAGAGCCTGTGGATGCAGCAACATGCAAACATTTCAATGACAATCCCACCTGATCTGTTTAAATCTGACTCCTTGCTCTTTGCTCTTGTAATTGAAGTTGGAAGCATTAAGCACAGCTTTCCTAGTCCTGAACAAAAATTTTCTTTATCCCCATGTTTGACTACAGTGTTACATAATGAAGCCAAAATGACATCATTATCTCTATATGTATGATGACTGACATAGTGCTGGTAATCAGTTTTGTGTCTCTGTTTAGTTCCCCTCGAACTAATATAAGAAAAAAAGCAAATACAAATAGATGCATGGGTTCATCTTTTGTAAATATATACTGGAATGAATGTGCTTTCATTGTTGAATGAAAGGACAAAGGTATACTTGATATAAATAATGGTTAACTGCCAAATGTGGCATGGAGTTTACTTAAAGGGGTGTTTCACCTTTAAAGGGAAACTGTCATGGGAAAACATTTTTTTTTTTTTTAAACGCATCAGTTAAAAGTGCTGCTCTAGTGGACTTCTGCACTGAAATCCATTTCTCAAAAGAGCAAACAGATTTTTTTATATTCAGTTTTGAAATCTGACATGGGGCTAGCCATTTTGTCAATTTCCCAGGTGCCCCTGGTCATGTGACTTGTGCCAGCACATGAGCAGGGAACTGCTTTCTGGCAGGCTGCTGTTTTTCCTTTTCAATGTAACTGAATAGTACGCAGTGGGACATGAGTTTTACTATTGAGTGATGTTCTTAGATCTACCAGGCAGTGTTAGGGAGCTGTTATCTGGTAACAAAATGTCTAGCCCCATGTCAGATTTCAAAATGAAATATAAAAAAATCTGTTTGCTCTTTTGAGAAATGGATTTCAGTGCAGAATTCTTTTGAAGCAGCACTATAAACTGATGTGTTTTGAAAAAAAAATTTTTCCCATGACAGGTTCCCTTTAAGTAAACTTGTAGTACGTTATAGAATGGACATTTCAAAGCAATTTTTCAGTTGGGCTTCATTATTTATTTTTTATGTATTTTTTATTATTAATGGTTTGCTTTTTTTCTTCTGACTCTTTCCAGCTTTCAAATAGGGGGTCATTGACCCAATCTAAAAACTCTGTAAGGCTAAAAATGCATTGTTAATGCTACTTTTATTGAAAACTTTCTATTCAGGCCTCTCATTCATACTCCAGTTTCTTATTTATATCAATGAATGGTTGCTGGGGTAATTTGGATTCTAGATACCAGATTACTAAAACTACAAACTGGAGAGCTGCTGAATAAAATACTGAACAAAATACTCAAAAACTACAAGTAATAAAAAACAAAAAATTGTATATTGTCTCAGAATATCACTCTCTATCATACTAAAGGTCAACTCAAAGGCGAACAATCCTTTTAAAAGGGGACAGGCTGTCAAAATAAGCTGGTTAATTAGAGTGTAGCAAACTCTCTAGGTGGAACATTTACCAAAGATAAATGGATATATTTTCAGGACTTTGCTATTGAATCAATAGAAAAATACAATTTATTTTAATATTTAATATTGTCCTAGCTTCCAGGATATTGCCTCAGATCCCCATAAGATCTGAGCTAATGAATAATGCCAACCTTGTATTCCAGATTGATTTTGATCAATATTGAAAATATCAATAAGATTGAAGATCAATTGATAAAATGTGATCAATCATTGTCTTTCTTCATCTAGCTTCAGTGTGTTTTAATATTCAGTTTGGGAGACAATTTGATGACTGCCAATGTATTCCGTTGTTTTTTCTTACTTACCCAGCCACTACCACTTCAAAGTCTCCATCATTGTCCACATCTGTGATGGCAACTCCATAGTTTAGTTGGTTTGGGTTGCTATCATAATCCTGGGGAAGGACAGTCTCGGTCACAGCTGTGAACATGGGTTCCAAGCGTTGAGCTCCTCCACAACAGATAATTATAGAAAGCAATAATGCAAGAAGCATCATCTTTGATATCTGAAACAACAACAACAACAACAACAAAAAAATCTCATTAAGACAAAGGAGCCAGATAAAAATATAATAAGAATAATAACGAGGAACATTATGCAGTAGGAAAATAAGCTCATCAACAATGGACATGCTTTGATCGTATGCCAAACTGAAATGTTATTTTTATGCTACATTTTTTGCACCTTTTAAAGGCAAATGACATCTAATCGTTTGCAGTTTTTGCAGTAGAACCTAGTTTAATTTGCACTGATTATTTGTCTTGTTGTGTATATGCATACATGTCAAGCTGGAGTGGCTGTAATGAAATATAATCAACAGTCTGAATTATAAAATTGCCCTCAGTTGCAAAGAAAAAGAATAAAAAATGTACAGTAATAACAGACACATTTGCTTAAGATCTAGTAACTCAAAGAAGTGAGGAAGAGCCTGAATCAGGTTCTTAATAATAATCACATATCCATCACCCCAGCATGTGGGAGTGTTTGTTGATGCAATTTTTTTCATGGGTATACTAATTTAACACTCCGCACAGGCTCTCAAATTCCTTGGCCCAGATCAGTTGGAACTAGGGTTGCCACCTTTTCTGGAAAAAAATACCGGCCTGCCTAAATAGTTAGCTTTTTTTCCCTATTAAAGTGGACCTATCACCCAAAAAAAATATTCAAAATCACTATTTTATCACATTAGTCAAGCAAAATGAACATTAATTACACTATATACATTATTTTAATCTTGTTTTCTTCAGTCTGGGAATTGGGATCATTGGGATCAGTCATCACAATGGGATCAGTCATCATTTTTACAAGCCAGGCCGGTAAAATACCGGCCAGGTGGCAACCCTGGCTGGAACAATGTAGACACCAGGACTCAGAAGGCCAATTCAAGTGGGGTGAACCCCTGCAACTTTATTCGTCAGATGTAATAGTTTCGGGGGCAACTTAGTCAGACATGCAAAGCTACACCATTGTAAAGTGTTAAATAGTCCAAAACATCCAAACATTATTTTGGTAACTCCACCCACTAATTAAATAGTTAAATACAAGGTGTCAACCGAATGGTAAGTAAAAACATTCATAGTATTCACATGTATGAAACCCATACATTCTCTGTAATTATACCAGTGAACCCAAACAACTTGCTAATGTTGGCCAGTGATGCCAGAGGCTCACCAGAAAATCTTAGACCAAAGGCCCACGTTCCACGTTATTTTCCCTCCGCTCAGCAGCTTATTCTCCTAGTCTCTTCTCTATACTGTCACCTAGCATTTGCTCCATTACTCCTCTTTACAGAGAAGATGAATGATGAAGCTATAGGCACAATGTAAGTACAGTAGAGGGTCCCTTAGCACCATGTATGCACCAGGGTTCCTTAAGATGTACATTTGAATGATGCTCATGTTGGGAGTCTACATGCTACCCCCCAACTCATCCCCAACAAATACAGATTTTTGAAATGTAGTGAATGCTGTGTACATTTAAGAGGTGCAGGTAGGGCTTCCACCTTTGAATTTCAGAAATCCAGAAATAATTATAAGAGGGTCATTGATGTCAGGGGGTGGGGTGGTAACATCAGGGGGGTGAGGTTATGACAAGGGGCCCATGGTTGGTTGAATTGCATTACTATAGTAGGAGAAACAAGGTGCCCCGGACTGTAATGTAGATAGCTCACCAAGTAGTAGATGTGGTCCAGGTGTAGCCCCAGAACCCAGGTTTAGGGAGCAGCAAACCAGAGTATACAAAAAAGAGCAGGGCTGTCTGGCACTCAAACGGATCCACAGAATCAAAATATTGAAGTTAAAAATACATTATTAGTCAAAGTTAAATTAGTATACTTGCATCTCCATCCGCCCTACGTGTTTCGTACACACAAGGGCATTTATCCATGGGCTATGTTGAATAGCATGTCAATATGAGCAGACTTCTTGAGTTTTGAACAGCACAGCTTGTGTAAAAACCAGAATGTTCAGTTCAAAACATGGACAGGTGACAACCCTAGGTTACATATATAGTTAAGTAGTTACATATATAGTTACATAGTGAAATTAGGTAGAAAAAAAGACCAAAATTCCATCAAGTTTAACCCCTCTAAATGAAACCCAGCATCCATAAACACACCCCTCCATACCCTCACATAAATTATATATACCCATATCTATACTAACTATACCCATATCTATACTATACTAGCGTCACAATGTAGCAGCCACATTATAGAACCGACAGCTCACAGGTTAACATAAAAAACAAACCTTTATTTTAACATTAAATCGACAGACAAGGCATCTGAGGTCTGACGCGTTTCGTGAAACATCACTTCCTCATGAGACTCATGAGGAAGTGATGTTTCACGAAACGCGCCAGACATCAGTCACCTTGTCTGTCGATTTAATGTTAAAATAAAGGTTTGTTTTTACGCTAACCTGTGAGAGCTGTCTGTTCTATGAGGTGGCTTTGGAGTGGCTGCTACATTGTGACGCTGAATTACTGGACGTTCTTCTTGGTGACGGACTCGGGGCGGCTGCACCAGAGTCACCTCGTGGTTGGGGTAAGACTTATCCCTTTATACAAGTTACTTGCATCCAGTTGTGGAGAGAATTTAATGTACCAATAGACCTCCCATCTCTAAGTGAGGGACCGGGCGGATTGCACCCGGGCCAAAAAGAATTTAACGGTGAGCTACATAAGGGTGTAAAGAAAAGAAAAAGGAGAAAGATTTTGGTTTAATTTTACCCCACCACCTTGATTTAAACTAATTATATTTAATGAATTAAAGTAGAGGAGTTCCTGTGTAGCGTTGGTTACACTGGTGTGCAGTGATCTTTAAATTTGTATCTATACTATACTATACTAGGTGATGGGAGTTAAATGCGTTGTATGGTACAAAGAGGGAAAAATATAGAGGTATGTGCCTCTTTTAGTACTTTGCACCCTCTCCTGTGCATTAATGGTCCATAAAACTCAGAATATCCCGACAATTTAAAGCTGATGCTAATAAAGCACAATTTCAGTTTAGTGGTAAGTATAACAATTTCAAATAAAAGCTAGTAGTATCCTACTGCTGAGTAGCCACGGCTTCTGTCACAGCAAGTTGCCCATTACAGAAAAAAAGCTGTGTTTTGTGTCATTTCAGCGTTAAATGAAAATCTGTGTTTCTACATTCTGTACAAGTTCTTCCCTGTGATCTTCCTTCGTGATCCATGCTGGAACTGAAACCGCTGAGTATTGGCCCTGATGTGACATTCCCAAGCAAAGAGAAAAAGTGCCATTAGCGAATCCAACAGACATTGCTTGTCAAGCAGAATAGAATATACAAGAGAGGGCACAGTACTGTGAATATGTTTAAATAATTGCTTAATTAGAAAAACAAAAACTGAACACAAAGCTATTTGAAGAATATGGTATTAAAAAAACCCCCACCAGACTCCTGTTGGAGAGTCCTCTGTGCTAGTCCCAATGTCTTCTTACACTATAAAGTAATACATTTTTTACTTAGGCACCCATGAGCTGTCTATTGTGGCAGTTTAGAAGAGGAGGGGTATATAAGCTGTCTATTGTGGCAGTTTAGGAGAGGAGGGGTATATAAGCTGTCTATAGTGGCAGTTTAGGAGAGGAGGGGTATATAGAGTTTTCTTTTCAAAACAATATTTTTTTTTTTGAGTGTATATCAGGTATCACTCTAATGCATTCAACCCAGATTCCTGTAGGTAAAGTTTTTCCTGTTCCCTCAAGATATACCATACTTTTCCATATGTTGCTGGAATGTAATATAATATAAACTGGCCATTTTCTGTCCGTGGCACCAATGATGCTGTGAGAGCTTACAGTAAGCCCTGCTACTCAGTGGTACATTCTCTGCCAATCTATTACTGCATATTTTCTAAGTTTTTTTGGGATATTGTGTTATGTTTTACCAGTATACGGCAGATTTCTGTCCTCATAAAAGCATTACATTAAAGGGGTGGTTCATCTTTGAGTTAACTTTTAGTATAATGTACAGAGGGATATTCTGAGACAATTTGCAATTGGT
>CM044444.1:21087801-21104800 GCA_024363595.1 Xenopus borealis
TTTATTTTATTTATTTAACTTTTTCTGGGCTTGTCTAGTGGCTGCAGCATTAGACGATTAAGTTTCTGTAAGCAAATTAGGCATCGCTAGCGTTACTTCGCTTTGTCTGACGTAGTAACGGTAGCGAAAATTTGCTACCGTTCGCCTAAGTTTGTGCAACTTCGCATTGTAGTGAATTAGTGCCAGACTGCCGAAGTGTGGTGAATTGGGGCAAAGCCAACGCTTGCATTAATTTGCACGTTAGTGAATTAGCCCCATGTGTCTATATGTATATAATAGGGAGCACTTGGGGTTTTCTGGCAAAGGTCTGCTTGGAATACTATTTATATATGATTTGTATTCCCCTGGCATCTGCATTCACTGAGCTTTATAGTACTGCCATAATGTTATAGCAAGTAGCAGAAAGGCAATTGCAGAGCAGCGTGTGCAGCATATATTAATATCAAGTAGCCCCGGGTAATTAACCTCTACATGTCCAAGGGGAAACTATCCCTGTTCTTGCATTGGTTCATCGTGTTCGGCTCTAGTACTCACATAAGCCCATAACCTTCCTGTTTTGTCCCAGGCCAATACTGGCAGTAATTCAGCTGACCCATTAAGAATTATTTTGTTTGACTCATTGTGCCCTTAGCAGCGCTGTTCTTTAGGCTAACAGAACCCAGGATGTTTTTAAGGGCTCCTACACACGGGCGTTTTTACCTGCGCTCCCCTGCATTGCGTTTTGCTGCGTTCAAACGCAGAGAAGCGCAGGTATAGACGCACTCAATTATTTTCAATGGGGCTGTACTCACACGAACGCATGTGAGCGCCGAACGCAGGAAAAATGCAGCATGTTGCGTCTGAATCTGCGTTCGGCGCTTACACGCGTCTCGTGGGTACAACCTCATTGAACAAAATGAGGTGCGTCTAGACCTGCGCTCCCCTGCGGCTGAACGCAGCCAAACGCAACGCAGGGGAGCGCAATTCAAAAACGCCCGTGTGTAGGAGCCCTTAGTGGGGCACAAATGCACCTTTAAATCCCCCAACACTGATCTCCAAAGATCTGCCTTATAGTTGCCCTGGGAAATGATTTCTGTGCAGCTATTTGCCCGACAACACATCTGGAGCCTGGAGAGTTCATTGAAGGTTAATTCTACATTTACAACAGCATCACCAACAAATGAAAGTTGATTAAATGAATTCAAATACAATGTAGTAATTTTTTAAAATTAGTATTATTTGGATAAAATGGGAGATGGATTTCTGGATAATGGGTTTCCAGATAATGGATCCCATACCTGTAGGGAGTTAGTACAGGTATGGAACCTGTTTTCCAGAAAGCTCAGAACCTGGGATTTTCCAGATAAGGGATCTATCTGTATTATCTACATAGCTTTAATGATCTATAAATCATTTAAACATTAATAAATTAATTACCAGATGAAAGCAAATTTTTCTCAGATTCGCTTTCATCTGGCATAGTGCCTATGGATTGGAGGAAAGCTGACGTCATCCCAATATTTAAAAAGGGACGATGATCTCAGCCTGGCAATTATAGGCCAGTAAGTTTGACATCTGTGGTGGGCTTGTTAAAGGATCACATTCGTCATTTTGTCCTAATGAATGGAGGAATTGAGGAGCAACCAGCATGGCTTTATTTGGGATAGGTCATGTCAGACAAATTTGATTGCTTTTTATGATGAGTTAAGTAAGATGCTGGACAGTGGGGGGGCAGTAGATGTGATCTATTTGGATTTTGCCAAAGAGTTTGATACAGTGCCCCAAAAATGACTGCTTTCTAAACTAAGGTCTGTTGGGCTTAATGAAGTCTTTTGCACATGGATAGGATTGATAGGATGGTATTTGAAGATGACACAGAACTATCCAAAACAATTAATACCATCCAGGATGTGGCATCCTTGCAACAGGATCTTGACAAACTGTCAATCTGGGCAGCTAAGTGGCAAATGAGATTCAATATTGATAAATGTAAAGTCATGTACCTGGGATGTAAAAATATCCAAGCCACTTATACACTTAAAGTGGACCTGTCACCCCAAAATCATATTTTATCACATTAGTATTGTTTTCTTCAGTCTGGGAATTCATAATTATAGCAAGCAGGCAGGAGCCATTTTGTGGACACTGTTATTAAACAAGCCTTGCATCATCTCAGAATCATAGAGGAGTGGCAGACAATATTTGATTGACAGCTGAGATGTTTAAACGAGCTTAAAACAGCTATGAATGCTTTAATAGAAATTTGAAATTGGATTTCATGTTTAATTTGAAAAGGACTTTTATTATACAGATTTTTGTGTCTGGGTGACGGGTCCACTTTAATGGGACTGCACTAGGCAAATCCATTATGGAAAAGGACCTTGGAGTCCTTTTGCCTTCCTCTGGATCAATTAGCAGTTAGGCAGGTTAAAAAAAAAAAGTTAAAAGGTTGAACTTGATGGACGTGTCTTTTTTCAGCCTAACTTACTATGTAAAAGTTCATATAAATGCTAACTTAACCTTCACCCTGCCATGAAAGGCTGCAATTTAAAATCATCTCTTCTGACACTCATATCATGAGCTGTTGCCGTTGCTTTCCTCAAATTTCAGGGTTCCAAGGTCAACAGGGATGAAAAATCAGTGAGTAAGAGAGCAGCTCCTGGATGCACAGTTCAACCCTATCCTTACCGCCTGCTCCACTGTGGAAGTGATTTATGTAAATGGAGTATAAATCCCTGTAAAACATTGCAGGGTGCAGTTGGTGCAACAGAAATAATTCTGGATAATAAGCAAAATATGTTTTAACTTAACTGAAAGTTTTTGAATAATTTCAATTTAAATCATGACCCTGGTGAAAGTTCTTTGAACCACATATTTTTTGTTTGTTTAGTAGGAAAAATATAAATGCTTTTAAAGAGAGTACATTTTGTTTTACACTGTGGATACAATAAATGTTATTTTTTTATCTTAAGGTCAGAGGCCAGCCTGGGGCTGCTGCTTTCTGAGGCACGGGGATGCATCGCTAGTGCAATGAGCACAACCGCTCTCTCTGCACTAACAGAGCCAGGAAAAAACCTGGAAATTCTTCTGTATAAAGGAACTTACATATCTGCAAATGCCAGTGGGTTTGATGGGCAGGTCTGGACATAATACTTCATTCTCCCTGTGTATTGGAGCATTTTGTGGCCTGAAAGAAGCTTCAAAATTGTCTTTATAGCCGGGTGTATTAACTTAAAATAAAATGTCAATATGAAAAAAAAAAATGGAAATTTGGCTCTTAAAGTTACAATAATGTGGCTTTTTGCGCACCCTGTAACTGACCACTCACTGTTACCTGAGGAAGTAGAGCTCACATTCCGGTTGAGTATAACAGTAGTTTTGTTTTTGTTTTTTTTTTTTAAATGCCCCCCCCGCCAATGTTATGCTACTCCCACAGGGAGGGAGCTCACTCGCATGCGCATAATGAAAAGCTGTCCCTAATTGAGTAACGCGCATGCGAGTGAGTGGCATAGCGTTGGCGGGGGGGAAGGTGGGCTCTACCAGCCCGCACCTTTGGTTGGGGATAATATTTTTAACCAGTAGATGACCTTTAATGGCAGTGGTGCATAAACTGCCACATGATACTACAATCAGGGGAGGGGTAAAAAAAAAGTGATACTGACACTAATGGGCAAATTTCACGTGAAATGATCAAAGTTCGATCGAACAACGATCGTACAAATTTTTCGTGAAATCGTAAAGTTAAATTTGGCCTCTTCGATCATCGAATAGATCGAATGATCGGATATTCAATCATTTGATGATCGAAGGATTAAAAATTTTAAAGTTATTCGACTGCCTACTTCGCCAGATAGAACCTACCGAATTGTAATAGAAGCCTATGGGAAGCTGCCCATAGGCTTCTGAGGCTAAGTCCTGCTCCAATACCATTTGTACAATCGGAGCGTTCGATCGTTCGGACTCTCTAAGGAAATTTCACAATTTTTTTGTGAAAATCAACGAATTCAACGATAAATCCGATATCGAGCAAAATGATAGCCTAAAACAATTCGATAAGCATTCGATGGTCGAATACTTATCGAATTGCGAATTTGGTCGAGCTAATTTCTGGGAGTAATAGTAAATTTGCCCCTAAATATTAATCTACATTAAAGGGCACTTGTTGGGTAAAAATGTTATCCCCAACCAAAGGTGCAGGCCAATACAGCCAGCATTCCGGTTGTAGATAAGTGGTTTTTTTTTTTGTTTTTTTTTTAAAAGAAATCCCTCCTGCCAGCGCTAGGATTCAAACTTTTAGCAGCCTCGGGGTATAATAAATCTCCAAAAAATTTTGTATTTCTATTTCCACAAAAAAGTCGTGCTAAAACCTCGACCAGAAACTCACCAAAAAAGTGAGTTTCAGTAAATAATCACCTAAAGGTTATGTTGATCGTTTTTCGATGATAGTTCTGCTTTTGTAATTGTTACTCGAAATTCCTAAACCTGACAGATTTGCCAACCTGACTGTCCCTTATTAACCTGTCAGAGTTTCTAATGCTAACTAACTCCTACTGCACAAATATGGCAGCCCCCTCATAGAAGAACATGGGGGCAAAAAAGTAATGTAAAAGAATCAGGCAAATACTTTTATGGCAACATTATAAATAGCATTCTAAGACAATGTTATGAGATATATATGTATGCCAGTTGTTTCCAGACTTTTAGTTTAAACCAGGTAATTATGTTGAAGGCAAACTGGAAGACACAGCTGAAGAGAAACTGAGTGATAAAGATTAATTAACTATAATAAAAATCAAGTTTCATCTCAATCTACTGATTGTCATCTCAGCAATCGGTCTCTCTTTATTCTATATTCATACAATAGTCAGAGCTTGATTGGCAGCTCAATACACCATTGGTGTGTGATGTATTTGCCTATACTGTGGGGGTCATTTATCAACACTAGGCAAATTAGCTCCAGGGCAGTTACCCATGGCAACTAATCCGATGTTTGCGTTACCTACAAGCAGCTTTTTGTGTACCTTTGCCCTTTGAAGAGTCTCTTTCATTGAACATTATAGAGATCACTTCTCTAAAGCATTTTTACAAAATTTTCAAGAAAGCCGTGATGGCTTTCTTGAAAATTTTGTAAAAATGCCTGTATCAATGCCTGTATCAATGAGGTATGCATTAAGAATTGACATCTTGGTACAGTAATAATGACCTGTGAGCTCCAGGCAACACTTAACATTTTGCTCTTTACCTTCTGTTCAAATCTTCCTCCAACATATGAAGGTAAAATACATAGTTGGTACTACCCAACTATCCCTAGGAACCCTTGAAGACCTCATCCACCAATCGATCTTTATCACCTCATTCCATGGGAACCCTTGAAGTCCTTATCCACCAATTTAATCTGTATCACTTCATTCCCTATCTGAGAAACAGTATGGCATGGACCTTTATATTAACAGCATCTGTGCTACTAGTTTCCTAGCAATTCAGAAATTGACTTCTTGATCATAGGCCCTTCTGTCTAAATCTGTCACTTTCATCCACCAATTCCAAATGACTCCACAAGATCTCAGATTATATTGCCTATTGCCAAAACATCACTTATTTTCCCTAGAACATGAACAATGCTCCTACAAGTTTCTGTTCTGCCCAGTACCTCACAAGCCATGGGAATGTGAGCATCAGTACTACTATATTAGTGTAGGCAAAATATCTCTGTGAAATCTTGGATCAGATTGCCTGGCTTGAAATTCACTTTCACACAATCTGCAGCTATTTGTTTTTTTTTTTTAATTTTAACTTTCCCACAAACAAACAATAGAAAAAAGAAATATATTGAAGTTACAAATTAAAATCAGTTTTCTTTACTTAGGTCACATAGTGTATCAGTGACAGTATTTAGATACAATTATTACATTTGCATGTCTGCAATTATTAACAAATAAATCTGCAGCAATTTCTTGTGTGCTCTAAAATTTGAAAATAGTACAGAAAGTACATTGTGTTTCCATGCTAAACCTTTTATTCTGCTCTGTGATCTTCTATTTTCATTCTATAAATGTTAAACAATAAATCCAGGCATCAGTTTTGCAGATGACTAGATTTATGTAAGTCTTCCACTGATCACTTGGTTTCTAAGACCAGCAATGCGAATGAAATGTGATCTCGCAATCCATATTTGATCAGTGCATTGTCATAAATAATCTGGGTTTCCTTACATAAGTGAATCTATAATTGCTATCCATTATAGAAATGTCAACTTCATATAAATGCAAAACAATGTGCCAAGATGATTAAGGAAACCTCCTTCCACTCATCTTTGGCTTTAAATTTTATTTCCTAAATGTTACTGAGCAGTCGTAAAAGCTTTTGAAGCGTTCTCTTAAATAGAGAAATAGAAACCAGGGAGTGAAATTGCTAAATGACAAAAAGCAACAACACATTGTAGATGGAATGGAATACTCTTCCATAAAACAGACCAATTAGCAAGCTAAATAATTGATCTCATATTTTAAAGTGAGAGATCAGATACCCATTGCTAACTTAGGGGCTGTAGCTAGATTTTTGCCTAATAAAAGATTCTAAGCAGTTCATATACTCATTAAAAGTTTTCCTTTCCTTTTAAGCGATTTGTATATGTATTGTTATTGAATTGTGTTTTTCTATTCTCTGCCCTGATGGCTCAGACTGTTGATACACATGGCAGCAGATTAACAGACCTGTCTTTGCTGGGAAACTAAGACTTTTAAAACATGGTTTGAAAAGTAACAGGGTATCAGGGGTTAAGCAAATGCTGCTTTCAATAGCAAATGATTTTACAAATAACTTTAAAAGCACTGAACATTTTTAATAAATGCATATTGGAAAGTTGCTTTAAATTATGTTTTCTTTTATTAGGCAATTTTTTGCCCTTTAACACCATTCATTACATATCACATAACGGTATGCAGAGTATAATCCTGAAAAGTAGTCTACAATTTCTGGAAATTAACACAAAATAAGATGAAAAACATCTATATTGGGAGAGTGGGGGTACCGTTTTGTTGTCTTCTTATTTGTAATAGTAATAATAGTACTAATTCTGTACAACAGATGTTCCCATACTGTGGGGTTGGTTCCCTTGTGGTGGCCAGAAGCAGGGGCGCTCCACCAATGAGGCGAGCTGAGGCACTCGCCTCAGGCGGCAGCACCCCCTTGGTTACCTGGTAACTAAGAGCCGAATTTCCCGTTTTCAACCCTGAAATTCAGCTCTTCTAGTGCAGAGCATTCAATTGTGTGCTCTGCACTAGCACCGTGGATCCCCCTACCCCTGTCCGGCACTCACTTTTGAGCGCCGTGGGGAGGGGGGGGGGCTGCAAGTTCAAGGACGCCTCAGGCGGCACAGTGCCGGGGATCGCCCCTGGCCAGATGCAATGGTTTATGGCAATCCACCTGCAGTTTGAATGGTTCTAGAATATTTTTATATATCTATATCATTGCAGAAAATCTGACCAGGTCAAATTCTGAAATACAGGTAGTGAAGTGAACAGCCCTCAAATACCTCCCTATTAAAAACCAAAGGGCAGTCTGTAGGATGTTCCATGATTTAGATTCATTAGTGCTAGTTTGGGAGCTGAACATTAGCCATTATTTGCTCTTTGTCATTGACATAATGGGGATCCTTGAGAATGGATCAGACAACATTGTTCTTTTATGAAGGGCAATGATCCCGTAGCCCAATATGGCACACCACTTACATGGTGACTTGTCCAAATGACTGGTTCCGACTGTGTAGGGATGGCTTTGTTCCTATGCTACGCATTACATGTGAGTGTGCATATTTATTCTAACTGGGAAAAGGAAATAGAATTCCATTCTGAGAATGCACTTCCCACTGTGTGCTGATCTATTTTCTCTGGTTTCTACTATAAAGAATACATTTGGCAGTCAGCACAGCGGCATTGTTAAGCAAGACTATTGTCACGGTTGGCACCCAAAAACCAGGAACAATGCTAAGCACCCTGTTCTCGGTTCTTGCTTCTGCCTCTAACAGCCGCCTTTCACCTTGGGAGGAGCCCTCGGCTAATTGGATGTCGCCAGGTCTTATTAAGAGGGGTGCAAAGCAAAGGGTTCTGACTGTAAAGCAAAGTCTTTTGGGCAGAAGGTCGTAGTACAAGGCGTTAGACATAATCATAGTCAGATCAGGCCAGGTCGAGGCAGGCAGAGAATAAACGTAGTTAAGCAGGCAAGGGTCAAACCAGAAAGTCAACCAGAAAGGATTTAGCAGAATTGGGGTCAAATAACAGGCAGGGTCAGGTTTCAGAAATCTGGATAGTCGAAAAGCCAGGCAGGGGTCACAACAAGAATCAGAAACAGATTAGCTCAAAACCTTTAAATTATAAAGGAGTGTGCCACAAGTGCCCTAAGGAGTCTGCGGCGAAGGAGACTGGCGTCCCTGCCATCCCCCCACTAGACTACCAGGTACAGTTTTTAATACAACTATATTAAATGTGTATATTTTTTTAATCTTCTTCCCTATTTTACCTTTCCTCTTAAATGTCATTCCTTTGATCCTATGCTATACATTCTCCTGGTCCTTACTTGCTTTTGAATGTTTTTATCCAGTAGGAGGCGTTGTGAAGTACCAGTCCCTACTTCTGCTGCATTCATTGTGTTAGTATTTTAGCAAGCACGGGGAGGGTGCTGTTGGCATGCCAGTCACTTATGGAAGTCTGCAGAGTAATTCACTGTTGCAGTACATCCATTCTTTGGGCCCTGTTGATCTAGTATATGGTTGGGTAGAGTACTGTAGGGCTCCAATCACTTTACAGCAGCCCAAGCAGTGCATCGGAGCACTAAGTATTCCATAAGATGAAGCTGCTTGCCACAAGGACTGCCAGCCTGTATGGCAACTTGTTTTTCTTAGAGCCCTTAAATAACCAACAGTTTGCCTTGGACTTAGCTGTAAATGGCACATTTAAGGAACATTCATTGGTTTGAATTTCAAATTGTTATTTCTCTGCAAGGTTTGTACTAATGTGTTGAGTTGCCAATAAAATTCCCGACATCTGCAGCCATTTAATTACCTTGTGTATACCAAGCTTTGTTTAGGTGCATTGAAACAGAACAGAGAGGGAAGTATGTTTGGCGATAATCCTTCTATTCTTTAATTGCATACCATTTTCTTTCAAATTTCTAAATAAATGGATTTCTGAAAGTTGTACGATTATCAAATATTCTTAGACAGGATACCATAAGTGAATGTCTTTTGATCTTGCAGCTAAATATTGTCTGCCACTCCTCTATGCCTTAGGCATATAGGCAGGGCAGATAATTACTTTCACTTTCCATTCAGCACTTCCTAGATGCCACTGCTCCCCACACATCTAGGGTTGCCACCTTTTAAGGAAAAAAATACCGGCCTTCCTATATATTTAGCTTTCCTATTCATAACTTTGGGATCAACCAGCAAAAATACCGGCCAGGCCGGTAAAATACCGGCCAGGTGGCAACCCCCCCCCCAGTTCTCTTAACCATTTAATTGTGTAGCCAGGACATGGGGATAGACATCGGGTCCCCCATTCTGGTGCACAAACAAGATTCTGAGATGATACAAGGCTTGCCTTAATAACAGTGTCCACAAAATGGCTCCTGCCTGCTTGCTATAATTATGAATTCCCAGACTGAAGAAAACAAGATTAAAATAATTTATATAGTGTAAATAATGTTCATTTTGCTTGACTAATGTGATAAAATATGATTTTGAATATTTTTTTTTGGGTGACGGGTCCACTTTAAGGGAGCTTCCTCCCAGGCTTTACCATATTGGGCTTTTCATTTTATTTCTTAAATGTTGTGTTTCAGACAGGTAATCTTTTGATGTTGTTTTTTTTCCACCCAAGCAATGTTGCTGAATCCAAATCTTACATAAATATATGCCTATTGTTTGCAGGGTTTTTTTTCTGGTGCAAAACAGCAAAGCATCAAGAAAAGAATGGCTGTGGAATGTAATTGAAAAACTAGGGAAATTATCACTGTGTACAGTTCATCAGCTTAGAAATTAAATGTGAAAGGCAGGTTGGCACATAAATGCCCCTTGGATGTGGAACCATATGTCCGTGCTCTTCTGAGTCTTAATTCAGACCTCAGGGAATTGAGTCGAAATACTGGCTGGTCTCCAAGGGCAGCACAAGAGTCATGTATTAATGTTGTTTAATGTCTACCCTGCAGTCAATGAATTGTGCAATTACACTGTGTTGGAGATTTAAGAAACACTAACAAGCTAAACCCTTCCTGTGCATTAAAGATAAACATTTATATAGTAGTCCTGCATGCACTGCATTGTGTTAAGGGATGCAGGAATTTTAAAGCTCAGATGGAGACCCCCAGACTATCTCCATTCCCCCGTTTACTTATCCCTACCTAGTGGTACAGTACTGCAATCTTTAAATTGGTGCAAGACATCCCTGTAAAAATAAAAGCCCCTATCATCTACTATTTTCTTGGGTAGGGAAGTGTCAGTCTTAGTACACAAACCTTTGGGATCACGGGGCAACTTTACATCCGATGCACTGTATGCTACAATGCCTTTGCTAATGAATCATGCTTCGCTCTCGCAGTGCAATGATTGTTCCCTATGTGAAATTAATGCTGATGGGTGTTATGGAAGCTACTTCTTCCTGGAACCTTATTTTATCATTTCACAGCATTAAGATGTCTGGAAAAAAAAGCTTGATGTTGAAGAAAGAAGAATGCCTTGGAGAATATAGTGCATATCAATTGATGTAATTTATAAAGCAAATGTGTACTTATTAGGTAGCAAGGACTCAACTTCAAAAACAAAAGCTCCATTGAAATAAGCATTTTTAGAGGATCACTCTAGTCATTAACCCCTCTCTTATACCCAAGGACACAGTGCTTAGACTGCCAGCTTCTTTTATTCCATATACAGTTGTGCTCATAAGTTTGTATACCCTAGCAGAATTTATGATTTATTAAATATGAATGATAACACAAAAACTTTTCTTTCACTCATGGTTAGTGTTTGGCTGAAGCCATTTATTGTCAAACTGTTTTTACTCTTTTTAAATTATAATCACTACATTAACTACCCAAATGACCCTGATAACAAATTTACATACCCCAGTTCTTAATACCGTGTATTGCTGTGTTATATAGAAGATATTAGGGCCGCCTACTTGCTGCCCTTAAACATGTTGCCATCCTAGGCCCAGGCCTAGGTGGCCGCTCCCCAAATCCAGGCCTGGCTGTAGCCAATGACAGGTCGAGTTGACTTTGTGTTTTGGATCATTGTCATGTTGGAATGTCCAAGTACGTTCCATGCGCAGCTTCCAGGCTTTTGAGTGCAAATTTTCCTCCAGTATTTTTTGATAACTTACTGCGTTAATTTTGCCATCAATTTTGACCAAATTTCTGGTGCTTTTGTAGCTCACACATCCCCAATACACCACCATGTTTCACAGTAGGAATGCTGCACCTTTCATCACAGGCCTTGCTGACTCCTCTCCACATGTAGCGTTTATGGTTGTGGCCAAAAAGTTACATTTTTAGTCTCATCACTCCAAATGATTTTGTGGCAGAAGGTTTGAGGCTTGTGTCTGTGCTGTTTGGAATATTGTAAGTGGGATACTTTGTGGCATTTGTGTAGTAATGGCTTCTTCTTCTGGCACCTCGACCATGCAGCCCATCTTTCTTCAAGTGCCTCCTTATTGTGCATCTGGAAACAGAAACACCACATTTTTTCAGAGAGTCCTGTATTTCACCTGAAGTTATTTGTGGGTTTTTCCTTGCATCCCGAATTTTTCTGGCAGTTGTGGCTGAAATTTTAGTTTTATTTTGTTTTTGGTTTCAACAGAATCCTTAATTTTCCACTTCTTAATTAGAGATTGAACAGGCTGATTGGTAGTTCAACTACCTTTTCCTGCAGATCCTTTGACAATTCTTTTGCTTTCCCCATGACTTAGAATCCAAAAAACATCAGTGCAGCACTGGATGAAAGGGTCTGTCAAGAGTCCAGAAAGTCACTGACCCAGTAATTACAAGCAAACAGATTAGATGTGAAGATGGTGACCTTTAATAGCCATTCTAACCCTTTTGTGTCAAGTTATGTGCATGTTATCAGGCCAAATCACCAGGGTATGTAAACTTTTGATCAGGGTGATTTGGGTAGTTTGTGTAGTGATTATGATTTAAAAAGAGTAAACACAGTTGTTTGACAATAAATGGCTTCAGACAACCACTAACGATGAGTGAAAGGAACGTTTTTGTGTTATCATTCATATTCTCTGAAAAATGTTTAAGAAATCATAAATTCTGCCAGGGTATGTAAACTTATGAGCACAACTGTAGCCTACAAGGAAACGCATTAGATTTTCCTTAGGCAGAATGAAGAGAAAATACTATAGACATGGAGGAAATGTTCCTAGGTATAGTAGATTCAGTTCAAAAGCCTAGATGGGTATTCATGCATTTATTCACATTGTAAGCTTTTTGGGAAAGGGGTTTCCTTACTTCAATATTTCAGAATCTTTGACTAGTGGTCTACCCTTGTTATTTATTGACTGCCCTTGTACTGTGCATGTTATCTGAACTGACTACCTTGTCTGTACAAGAAATCTATTTAAAGAATATTTAACACTGTATAATCATATGGGCTATATGCAAATCCATTTCTGTACACATTCTAACATAGCCAGATAATTAGATATCTAATTTGTGAAGGGTGAATTCACTTTTTACTCTTTACTTATTCTAAAAGTTTCAACCCATTCAGACTGATTACTTGAAGGAAGATCACTGTGCATCTGGCACACACTAGTAGCCACATTGTACAAGGCAACTTGACATTTTGGCTGTCATACATACTATTGGATAGGGCAAACAGGCTATTATCCATTAGTAACAAGCAATAGCTCAGAAAACGATATTGTATTTTGTTAAGCCCTTATTAGCTCACTGCCCTACTGTGTTTAATATAGCCCTGTCAATAAGTTGTACCATGTTTTATAATATGGTATGACCACAGGAAAGATTGAAAGTAACTAGGGAATTCATTAATGTATCTTTACATCTCAAGTGTGGCCCCTGGATGAAAAGTGTTTCCTAGGTGCAGAGTTGTACTGCTTAGATACCAGGGGCTGTTACATGGATTATGCATTAGAGTATATGAAACTGTTGCTTTTGTCAGTGTCTGTGCAACCAGCCCATAATCCCTTTGTAAAGTCTTCTTAAATGAGTCAAATTTAATACAAAGATATAATAGAGACGTTGAGTGAAACTGAGCATCTTGACTGCTGCTGTTTTGATGGCAGCGCTGGTCTACATATCCCACTTGCCTTTATCCTTATTGGATTCTAAGGTAATATTGTTTTCTTAATCCAAGAGAAGCGTACATTCTCTGGGGTGTTCTTTTCTTGAGCCTGAATTGCACAGAGGTCCTTAACTGCTCTTTCATGTGCCTGACATATTTGGAGCATGTGGGTAATATGTTTAATTGATGGAGGAGGATAGGCTCTAGATTAACATGGCAGCTGAAGGAGAAAATATTTTTCAGCACGTGCACTCATTCTATGTCTAATTGCCCCAATTATGTATTTTTAAAATATTATTCCATCCATGAAGCATGCCAGATTCATTGGAGATGCGCATAAATGTTTTTTTTTTTAATTAAGTTCACCAGGCAACCTTTGGGGCCATCCTGGAAAAGCCATGGAATGGACGATTTTTTTTTGTTATCTATAAAGCTTGGGACCTGGGATTTTCTGGATAAGGGATATTTTTGTAATTTATATTCCCATCCTTTAAGTCTAAAAATTCAGTTAAACATTATAAATAAATCCAATAGGGTTGCTTCTAACAATAAGGTTTATTTATATCCAAGTTAGTATTAAGTACAAGATGCTGTTTTATAATTACAGAGGAAGAAGGATATAAATTGTAAACTATCGATTAAAATGTAGTCTATGTGCTATTCTGTAATTCACGTCTTTCTGGATAAAGGGATTCCAGTCGGGATGCACCGAATCCACTATTTTGGATTCGGCCGAACCCCCGAACCCTTCCTGAAAGATTTGGATGAATACTGAACTGGGAAGGGGAAAACATTTTTTACTTCCTTGTTTTGTGCCAAAAAGTCATGTGATTTCCCTCCCTGGCCCTAATTTGATGCAAATTAGGATTCGGATTCTGTTCGGCCAGGCAGAAGGATTCGGCCAAATCCTGTCCAAATCCTGGATTCGGTGCATCCCTAGTTTCCAGATCATTAATGCCATACATGTACAGAAGGTTCGGCCTTGGCTGTAAAACTTTTATCCTTGAGCACACTATATTGGTTTAGTAAATGATTAAGACTTTTTTCTCGTGCCAATATATTGGATATGTGTGTCACCTCATTCCCTCAGCTCTTTTCCAAATTCTTCCTGTCACCCGGCATCATTAGATGTTAATTATTAATTATCACTAAAAGCAGTATTGGTGCATTGCTATTCTTGATCTCTCTTTATCTCTTTTTCCCTTTCATACTGAAACCATATCTGATCTCCTGCTGATTTGACTCAGACCTTTTATGTTCCAGGTGCTCAATGCACCTCTCTACCTGCAGCACAGATATATTTTGACTTGATGGAGAATGCGGCCGCTTAGGAGGCTATACTTAAGACTTCATCTTACCTGGCTGCTTCCAGAAATGATGAAAGCACAGTCTGTAGCTACTCCAGTAACCTTGCAGGTGTCTGTTTAGCAGAAAACTAAGGGGAAAGAAGACTATAATTTGGCAGTTAGTGTAATTTCATCTTTCACTGACTCTGTGAGAAAAAGACAGATGTTCAGTATACTGCCAAGCACACAAAAAAGCTACAATCACCCACTTGCAAAACCAGTTGACTTAGAAATGTAAGACAGTGACATAATTATTGTCTGTCTGGCAAACCTGATGGGACTTCACACTTAAATGAAAACCTTCAATAATAGACCTAAATAATACAAAATAGCTGGTATTTGAATAAATGTCTTTATTTTACACAGAAGTTAGTCTTTATTCTTTGATATTCCTCTAGGTGGAATATGGGTGCCCCAAAAGTGTAGAAATATCCGTATTAGAAATATATGTTTATTAGCAATTTTGCATCCAAAAATAATTAAGATTGACAAAGTCAATTTATACGGCCTCTTCAAGCCTAAAGGCTCCAAAATTGTTATATGAACCTAAATGAACAAAATGGCTGCAATATGCCTCAAATTGATATTATCCTTGTTTTTTGAGCAATTGCTAGAATTCTCCACTATAATATCAAACGGACATTTAACAAGAAGTAAAGCAGGAAGGGCATGTAGTCCAGCAACTTTTAAAGTGGATTCTTTATTCTAATTTGATGCTATAGGATCATCCAGTTGAATTCCCACCTGCTCTTGAATTGACTCAGCAGTAGGTCTGTCCTTGAGTAGCTTGATTACAGTCTGATATTGAACTGGATTTACAACTCCATTCTCTTGTGGCTACTGGGTGACCTTCCTCTTCCCTTGGTCTGTAATTTTACATGTGGAAACCCCAACTATGTCCACACACCCTGCCTAAAAAGTCCCTGGACCCCCATGTTTGTTTTGGACAGCTGCTGTGCCAGAACTGGTTTCTAGCTCTTCAGTGATAGCCCACCAGCATAAGCCAAGATCAGATTGGCTTCTACTGCACATGGTCCCGGTTGGCAATTCCTGTATAAGAGCTAGAAAAAAGGTGTAAAAGTTGGTGTAAAATATATATAAAGTTCTGTCCTGTTGTGTGTGAATTAATGGCATGCATTGTGATCATGGAAATAATCCTTTACAAATAACTGACTGGTATATAATTGGCATCTACAATTGGCCTTATATCTGTCTGTATTTAATTTATGCCACAGAGAAATGCTAATATTACCTTACATCATGACAGGGGCAAAGCCCATTGAAGTAAAATGGGCAAATTCCATCTGTAAAAAATTTCTGGAGTGAAAAGTAATGTAAAATTTAGCACCACCAGCATTAGCTTTTATGCATTCCTTTTCAAATTAAAATCTTTTTACACCACAATATCTGAGTATATGCTCACATACTCATTTTGCATGAAATTATTTCTCTACTTTATAAGTACAAGTGATTTTTCATAACACATTTTCAATGCATTTTTATGTATGCAGATTTATGTATCCCAACCCATAAGAGGGTTAGGATACTGTTCTTTTCCACACGCTGAAACTGATAAGATCATTGTTTGAGCAATGGAAACTTGGACTTCCAATGGGTTTTGATGATGGAAGCATTGCTGTCTGGTTCTGAATAGTCACCCGGCTGGTCCACTGATGCTTACATCAGCAGAAAGAAGAGGCTGCATGGAGGTGCTAGACAATGACGCAAGCTAAGGTCAATTAACTTTGCTGGCAGTATGTTAATAAAAAAGGTCAAGGGGATATAGGAACATTAATCTTATTGTGAGCTAAAATGTGCCTTCATCACATGAAATATCACAGGACTGCTGTAGGAAGTTTTTAAGTAACTAATTTTGAACTGTGAGTTCACCATGAATGTATTTTTTAATACATTCCCCCGTCCCATTGACCAGTCTAGAGTGGTATAAAATGATGACATTTTCATAGAAGACGTCTAGTGTAAAATATTTATCCACCATTCTATAACCAAGCTCTTTATAAATAATAGTTTCCATGAATGCTAGACATAGACAGGGACGCTCCGCCAATTAGGCAGCACCAGACAGGTTTCCAGGGGTGGCAAAAATCCGCTCCTGGTAACTTTAAGAGCAGAATTTCTGTTTTTTAAACCAGAAATTCAGCATTAGTAGTGCGAGAGAGCACAATTGTGCTATCCGCACTAGTGTTCCTGCCTCCCTTCCAACAGGTAAGGGGGTGGCATTGCAGGAGCTGCCTCAGGCGGCATCAGAATCGGTGCTTGACATAGGAGGCCATTTACTTTCTGCAGGGAAGGGTTCGAAGTGCAAAAAAATACAATGCACCAGATGGACTTTATGTCCCATCCTGCACCT
>CM044444.1:21144518-21156487 GCA_024363595.1 Xenopus borealis
TATTTGAGAATTTTACTCTTAAATGAACTCTGGAGAAAAATTTTTTGTTATTCTGCATATTGTCCGCTTATTCCTCAATCAGAACGGTTATATGCATCTGAATTCATCATCCAGCATTCATATGTATAAATGGAAATACTGATAATACTGATAAATTATGGATATGGAGTAGTTTTAAGGTTTCTATTTTATTTTTGCATATATATATAACACAACAACTGTATAAACATTTGGTTCCTTTAGTCTGTGGCAGTTTAATCAGTGCAAAATAGAATAGCAGGACAATCTGGAATGTCCCCTGACTTACCTTGATGTCCTCAATAGTATCAGTATTATTAGTGCTACAAATATTAGCAGTAAAATATAAAATGCAGTTAACCCAATCTTGTGTTTATCCTGGGTGTCATGGTGTCCTCTATTTTAGGGGCAGTTTGGTACACATGGGGTTCAAGGTGGAAGGGACAATCAATCACCCAATCATTTGTTGGCATCAATCCAGTCCCTCCATACTTTGTCATACTTTTGAGGGCAACTCTTGCAGCATATGTGAGCTGTATAAGGGAATTTAAGTAGGTTCAGCCAGCTGGCAATGTTGAGGATGGGGGGGGTTGTCATCCAATGTATTCATTTTCTGTCATATAAAAGCAAAGTAAAAAAGAATATTCTCATGGGATGTAACATTCTCATTGGAATAATTTACAATGCCTAGCAGGCACACTGTATGAGTAGATTAGGTAGAGACCTTTTGTCTTGAATATAAGCCTGAGCCCAAAAGGACTGGATTTTGGGGAACTACAAAATGAGGTGGAGGTAGTTTGTCTATGCATTTTGGGCACTGGGGTGAGTCTCAGTTATACATACGGAACAACTGAAGTGGAGTTAGAACCTCTGCATGAGGTTGAATTGGATTATTGATTTGTTGATGGTTGAGACCAGATAGTCTTAGGCTGTAGTAGTCTCTTCATCTCAATCATCCTCATCTATCTGCCGCAAGCCCCATTGCCAAGTTGTGCAAAGAGAACCAGAGATTACCTCTTGAGTTTAGAATTGCCTGATTTTAAGGATTGTGCCATCCCTGAGCATGTACCCAGGGTGCTTAGTCCCCACTTTGACCAGACTCTCTATGTTGCTAAAGTCAGTTGGGGGAGTATAGTATAAAGATTACATCTTTTGTTATTGCTTTATAGCAGATTTGTTTTCTTTGATCAGTTCCCATAAATAATAACCTACTGTAATGTAAATATACTTAGATTTTAACTGATAGAATTGGACATGTAATTAGGCAGGAATATATTTACCCAGTACAAAAACTGGGCTGTTTATTTACAGACAGTGATTTTGTTCCGATAAAGAATTTTGTTATAATTTTTCTTCACCGTGCATATTTCCCTAAGTATAGGGTGAAGGGATCAGCGCTCAGGCAGGCCATTTGACTCTGGGTTCACACGTGATATAGTTTAGACAAAATCAATGGCTTTTCCTTGAGCTCTAGAAGAGTAATATAAAAAGATCCAAAGAAAACAAGAGATATTGCCTACAGAAATACACTTTTTTTAATGGGACTCGGCTCAGCAAACATCAATTGATTTTTGTTTATTTATTTATTTATAGCCCTATTACTTATTGATGACATTTTAAACCGGAACTTCAATCCACAAATTGACCATCCCCACTGCACAAATGTAATCATAACAGGAAAAATTTTAAGTGCCACAAGGTAGTTTTGTATCTCCTGAGTTTATTTCACTATAAATGGACGGTAAAGTAATTGTATGTGCTTCTTCTCAGAGTAATTATGCTTTGTTGAAATAGTTATCCGTTAATTATTTTGACTTTGTTTTGATTTTCCCTGCCAAATAATCAAGACATGTGAGCAGTAACGCCACATCAAGGCTTCAACTTTGTTACTGGCCATTCATTCACCATTCACGCCGGGTGTAACACTTCACACAACATGACAAACGTGACAACCAAAGACAACACACAAGGCTTAAACTGCATATGTCTATGAAGTCCCACCCTTTGCTTATTTAACAACAAAACTTCCAGGACAAGTTTAAAAACCCCATCTGAAGCGGTGGCCAATTTGCCTTAGACTGGAAAAACTATACAACGATGTACATGACTAACAGAGTTTGGGCTCCATAGACCTATGTGCAGGAAGACAAAGCAGGCTGTGATCTTAGGGTAGAGGGACACTGGTAGATTGGGGGAGATTAAACACCCGGATGTCAATGTCCCCGAACTGCCTTCCTCTGCTTTTGTGAGGAAACTTCAGATGCCAAATCGCTCCACGTGCCATCCCACCGTCGATTTACATTCGATTTACATTCTTGGGCAAGAATCTGCCCGTGTTCCTCTACCCTTAGGGGTAAATTTATCAAAGGATGAAGTTCCGCCACTAGAGGGAAATTCTGCCGGTCTCCATTCATTTCTATGGGATTTTTAAAGGCGTATTTTGGAACTTTTACTTCACCCATTGATAAATAGGCCTTTCAAAATCCCATAGAAATTAATGGAGACCGGTGGAATTTCCCTCTAGTGGCAAAACTTCACTCTTAACTTCACACTTTGATAAATATACCCCTTAGACTCTGCTTGCCTTCTTGTTACGCCCTTATCCTTTTGTATGTCACATTCCCTCACACAGTCCGCAGGGGGGTTGTCAATTTTTTTAAAAATGGCAAAAGCCAGTGACATGCAATGTGTAGCTGCCATGGAGACATGATGTAAACCAGAGCCAAATTTGTGCATGGAGTATGCATGTCCCACTGATATTCATGAACTTTTGCAGTGTGTTGCATATGTGTTGTGCAGCCAATGCCTTTATATGCCCCACCAGACACAACATTAACCCCTGCTGCTTCTGTATATCAAGCACCATTACTTCACATGCTCATGCCTCTATGTAAAGAAAGATGAGTAGTAGAATAGTGATGGACGAATTTGTCCTGCTTTGCCAAAAAAATTGCGAATTTCCTGTGAAATTTGTGAAACGGCAAAAAATTCAGAAACGCATTGAAGTCAATGACCATCAAAATAATTTTGATGGACGTCAATTTCGACCCCTACGACAATTTTGTTCATACGCCTATTTTGTCCAAATGCATTAAGTCAATGATCGTCCCAATAATTTTGATGCGCAACAATTTTGCTGCTCCTGCCAAATTAATTCGACCATCACTATAGTAGAGGACGGACAAACACCCAACACCAAAGTTTCATAGGGGGAAGGTGATTATATCAAGTGGCATAACTGTGATATGCACTTTATTGTCTGTCTGCAAGGCAGATAATGACTCACACCATTGTCACCAGTTTATTGTTTTTCACTTTTATATATAAATAACATTGCTTAGATGAATTAGAAGGATTCTTTTATGCTTTATTTCATGTGTGCCATTTCATAGGAGAATATAATATAACAAGCTCAGACAGGAGCTCTGGCTGTACATGCCTGAATCACCTTTGGCTGGAGGTGGAAACTTGCTTTAAAAATTCTACTTCCCTAGATTGTCTGACTCAGTAAAGTACCTACTATAGAAAATATTCTTCTTGCAGGGGTATTCACAAGAACAAGCCAAACTGCAGGATTAACTGTTCAATCTTTAGTGTTTAATTGTCAACACAACATACAGGACTCTTTGTCACTCTTCACACTTGACAAAGAGTCCTGTATGGCTCGAAACATGTTATGTTGACAATTAAAAACTAAAGATTGAGCAGTTAATCCTGCAGTTTGGCTTGTTCTTGTGAAAACCCCTACAAGTTTGGACTCCCTTCAAGCATCTATGGTGGAGGTGCATTCGCAAGACTTCTCTGCCACAAGTTTTAAGCTTTAGGTTGAAGTTAAACAGCACCTTTTTTCTTTATAGAAAATATTCTTCATTGTTAGATGTGAATAAGTTGATTTTAAAAACATGAACTTGGTACCTTACATTTTATGCAACAATCTAACCTGACAGTGATTTGTAGAGAGCTAATACACTACAGAGAGTCTGTGATTACCTTAAATTACCAATCCCTTAGGCTCCAGATGAGGTACCGTAAAGGGGTGGAAAAGTGCATTCCACAAGGTCCATCCATGAAGTTTCATAGTCTCCATCACTCAAACAGGACATTATTGTATTAGAGAGGGTACAGAGAAGGGCAACTAAGCTGGTAAAAGGTATGGAAAATCTTAGCTATGAGGAAAGACTGGCCAAATTGGGGATGTTCACGCTGGAGAAGAGGCGCTTAAGGGGTGATATGATAACTATGTATAAATATATAAGGGGATCATATAATAATCTCTCTAGTGCTTTATTCACCAGTAGCTCTTTCCAGCTGACACAAGGTCACCCATTCCGATTAGAAGAAAAGAGGTTCCACCTAAATATTCGGAAGGGGGTTTTTGTACAGTGAAGATGTGGAATTCTCTCCATGAATCAGTTGTACAGGCTGATACATTAGATAGCTCTAAGAAGGGGTTGGATGGCTTTTTAGCAAGTGAGGGAATACAGGGTTGTGGAACATAGCTCATAGATCCAGGGAATAGTCAGATTGCCATTTTGGAGTCAGGAAGGAATTTTTTCCTCCTCTGAGGCAAATTGGAGAGGCTTCAGATCAACTAGCAGTTAGGCAGGTTAAAAAAAGTTAAAATGTTGAACTTGATGGACATGTGTCTTTTTTCAGCCTAACTTACTATGTTACTATGTAAGGAAAAGGATCTCCTACCAACTGCGACAAAAGCCACCTCTCCCCTAAGCTAGGAATCGCCTCAGCCAATCACCAACTGAGTAAGGCATCCAGCCCTTCTAGCATCATCATGCCGTTTTCTCCATTCTTCTATGGGTAATTTGTCTCCACAGTAATGGCACATTTAAAGGGGAACTCCACAAAAACATAATCTTTTTCAAGAGTAAACATAATTTCAAGCAACTTTGCAATATACATAAATGAAAAAATATGCAGACTTTTCATGATTTTTAATGGTTCCTGACAGTTCCCTAGGCCTAGCCCCCTGCTCTCCTGCTAATCTGTTTGACTACACTGGCTGAATACTGTTACTTTATATCAGCATCCATCTGTCCTCAGCCTACATCTTCCAAACCCCACCATTCCCTGCACAGGTGATTTCAATAAGGAAAGGAACATCACAGCACAATGCATTGTGGTTATGTAGTTCCTGCATGCTGTCTGTAAGCTGTGAAGAAGTTGCTACAATCCCTGCCAGGATTTCAAATGATGCAGAAAGAGAAGAACTGTTAAACAGCTGGATTTCAGCAAAGAAAATTGCATTTATTCATACTTTTTGAAGAAACGGGTAACTGTGTAGGGGTTTATGTAATTTTGGTTTGGAACCTGGAGTTCCCCTTTAAAGGCGCACAGAAGCTACTGTACCTAGAAGATGAGAGTTTTGGTGTTCTTATTACTAAAAGGTTATCAAATATTTGTTTTAATGTCTGTCTTCATAAACATGGCTGAATAAAATTATCATTGCGTCAGCTATGGTAAATGGATAGAAAGTATTTATTTATTAATTTTTATTGGGATTAAGATGGAAAAACCCAGTGCTATGACTTCACTTACAAGGCATTGATATTCAAACATTATGCATATCCTGGCATGGACATAGATGTCTGGAGGGGCACTGCTGGGTGTGTGGGCTAGATATGCTAATGGCTTGCACATGGTGGGTGGTGATCTTTTCTGTTTAATAGCTGGCTCACATGCAATCATACTGTAAGATCCATTGAATATGATTTAAAACTTGAAACAAAAAAGAACACACAAATACCAGACACTGTAATTTTGAGCAAATAATGGAAAGTTGCTAGCAAATGTGTATTGTAAAAACCTCTTGATAAAGATGAAGCACGAGTTACAGAACAATATAGCTCTTAACCAATGCGTCTTTCTCTTGGGAATGATAACTCCCCGGATCATTAGTTATTGTGGGTTGCTAGGCAATAACTATAAGAATGCTGTAATGGCATTAATTGTGAGCATACTCTGCTCTGTAATAGAAATAATTGCGCTCATCCTTCAAAATAGGTTGCAGAAATATGACAACTCGGTTACCATGGCCGTATATATGAAGATGGGAGACACCATGTGATACTATACTGTGTGTTCTGGGCTGAGGCTAGTACTTTCAGAGTCAGACCTTTGTCCAGTCTCTGGTGCTAGTAGCCCCAGCCAAAAGAATTCTTAAAGGGGACCCGTCACCCAAAATAAATATGCAAAATCCTATTTTATCACATTAGTCAAGCAAAATGAACTTTATCTACACTAAATAAATTATTTGATTCTTGTTTCCTTCAGTCTGGGAATTCAAAATTATAACAAACTGGCAGTAGCCATTTTGTGGACACTGTTATTATGGCAAGCATTATATCATCTTAGAATCTTGTTTTTGCACCAGAATGGGGGACCCAATGTCCATCCCCATGTCCTGGCTACACAATTAAACAGTGAAGAAAATGGGGGAATGTATGGGGAGCAGTGGCATTTAGGAAGTGCTGAATGGAAAGTGAAAGTAATTATCTGCCCCGCCTCTATGCCATGGGCATAGAGGAGGGGGAGACAATATTTGATTGACAGCTGAAATTTTTAAATGAGCTTACAGTAGCTATGAATGCTTTGATAAAAAATAGAAATTGGATTTCATGTTTAATTTGAAAAGAACTTTTATTATACAGATTTTTGTGTCTGGGTGACAGGTCCACTTTAATGCTAGCTATAAGTTAGCAACAACTATAAGGCCCTGCTAAGAATGTGCTAACATAGGGCCCAAAAACATTAGACCAGGGGCCCACCATAAAACCTTAGACCAGGGACCCACTCTCAGTACTAATATTCTTCATCTCCTCAATCAACCTCTGTTCTCCTAGTTTGTTTTCTTTACATACAGTACTATAATCAATTATTCTGTCTATTTAGCATCTTTGTTCTCATATAAATAGGGAATGGACATGAAATAGGCCAAAAGAATAGCAGCATGAGGGCCCACTGACACCTTGGCCCCCTGGGAGTTTTCCCCGGGAGGTATTCTGTGGGCCAGTCCAACACTGTATTTATCCATATGTGGAATCACTTAAGGGACATCAAGTCTACTTTTTTAATGTAGAAGGGTCATCAAATCAGTCTTATTTGGTACACAGATGTTCTGTTCCCCATAATAAAATTGTGCATATGAGTGACTGTTTACACTCATAGACTGCCTGTTTGTGTTTGTGTGCATGCTCATTCATAAGCAAGCGTGTGCCATGGGGTGATGTGGTAAATGGGTTGCCTATGGCGCCTGGCCTAACTTAGCCCGGCACAACCTCGACTTTTTCTACTACTGTAACAAGATATGCTCTAAGGTACCTTTGCACACCATCAAATCAATTTTTAATTGACTTTTGCATGCAAATGGAGGCTGTGCAAGAGACCACCCCTGCCTTATCCATGTAATGCGATGATGACTTGGATACAAATTGCACCATTTATAAAGGGGCACATGTTGTACACCAGCACTCCTGCATACCATGTGAATAGCAAGCCCATGATTATCCCCAGTCTCCAGCAGTTAAGTGTTCCACATTATCTGATATTCTCACAGTATTTTAATAATAATCTTCATAATCTTGAAATAATCGTTTTATGACAAATGGTACAGTGAATATTTTGTCATATCCCCACAAAAAGGGTGCTATTATAGTAATGGTTTCTAGCCTTCAGGCAATGTCAGCTGTACCCAAATCTAGTATAGAAGACACAAAGAGGACCAATTACCTATAAAGCCTATAGTTACATGCAATTCAGTTTTTAGGAGGGCTCTGGGTTTCCTGATCCACTCATGAAAGTCCCCTAGTCAATTTTTGGTCCACATTGGCTGGTGACATTTGCCCACTACATTTCAGAGGACAATGTTCTACTCCATAGAAGCAGCAAAACGCTATGAATATTCATACTGTTCATGGTAGACAAGGAGACACATTAGCTAGGCACAGAATGTGCCACTGTGTAATTCCACCTCAATAGATAACTATTGCACTTTTTAACATTGAAATCTATGACATGGTTCACAGGTAAGTTTTCGCTATCTGTATTTCAACATAATTATTGTCCAGTAGAAGAAAAAAGGGTATCCTACACCTTTAAAGAAAGATGATATACTGTAACATTTGCTGAGTTATTTAATGGAAGTAGGTATTTCTAGACTTACATAAAATGGTCATATTTTTGAAAGGCATGAACTATTAGTTGCTTACTGTACATGATGTTCAGTAACGGTGCAGAGATGTTAGTTAGGGATTTCAGCTGTCTGTGGCTCACAGTAAGTGACTTGCTGGAGAACATTAGGTAAACACATTTAATTGCCAGACAAGGAACCATTCTGCTCCTTGCAAGCTGTCGTATATCTTCACTAGTGGAGCACCTTTGGGGGATTGGAAAGAACAGTTATCATTTAAAGCGCCACAGAATTGCTCCATATCTGTAGACTAAATAAAATCTGTATAATAGGTAGGCTTTTTTTGTAGTTTATACTGTATACAGAGCAGCTAAGCCCGAGGTGTACACTATGAATATATAAAAAAATTTCCACACAGTGTGGTAGTATCCAATATAGAAAAAAATAATATTTAGGCCTTGTGGTATTAAAATGATGTTTATCATAGTCTTTGGGGCTATAGGGGAGCCTAAGAATCGCTTGGAAGATCACATACTGGATGTCCTGCTTATCTTGAGCTAGTTCATATCACTTCAAAATCACTTCTATATGTTCTATTCCCATCAAAAGAAGCCAGATTGGGTTGCGACCGGTGGAGAAGGTATGCTTGAAGGAAGGTAGCCTTTCAGTCCTAAAACATTTTAGGGAAGAAGTTAATCTAAAAAACAAAAACCCCTGTTGTATTGTGTAGAGCAGGGATCCCCAACCTTTTGTGGCCGTGAGCAACATTCTGAAGAAAAAGTAGTTGGGGAGCAACACTAGCATGAAAATTGTTCTTGGGGTGCCGAATAAGTGCTGTAATTGGCCCTTTGGTGGCCCCTATGTGGATTGTCAACCTGTATTGAGGCTCTGTTTAGTAGTACACCTGGTTCTTATACAACCAAAACCTTCCTCCAAGCCTGGAATTCAAAAATAAGCTCCTGCTTTGAGGCCACTGGGAGCAACATCCAAGGGGTTGGAGAGCAACATGTTGCTCATGAGCTACTGGTTGGGGATCACTGGTGTAGAGGATCCCCATATTCCATGATGGAATTACTTGAATTGACAATTAAACACTTAAACAATAAAAACGTTAATTCAGAATGATGTTCTGTCATTAAAGCGACACACCGCTGATCAAGGATATATGGCAACAAATTCCATTGCTTTCTAGGTCAACTGCTTCAATGTTGTTTATAACAAGAAAAAACATAGGCATCATCATCATCATCGTTTAGAGATACTGAATTTGAGCTTGTATCTGAGCCTGTCTAGACTTTGGCACATCATCAGTTGTGTAATGAGAAGAGGAAAATTAAAGGAATGTTTCTAACCCTAAAGCCGACATAAAGTGAAACAGTATGTATCCAGAATAATGCTGTGAATCATGGCAACTCAAGACACAAACTAATGTTCTCATTTTTAATTTAAAGAGTATTTTCAGCTCAAACAATAGTGAAGTAAGTAAAAGTAAAGGTACCAAGAAGCATTTGCTGCAGCTGAGCTTCCCAAACTGTTTTTTTTATCACCCAAGGTGAGCCTTACACATTCTTTCTACTGTAATGTTTATGTCTGTGCAATGGCAGACAAACCTGCGGAAAAATAGCACTGTTATGAGAAATTATGTCTCCAGGATGTAACGGACATAAATATGCTTTCGATAGTTAACAATAATCAGGTCAGTTAAGCTTGATAATAAGAGTAGCTCAGATGCTATTAGAACACTTTAGAAAACATAGCTCTGACCTGCAAGGGAGTCATAATAAGAGAGGCTCTCCGAAGAATGTGATTTAATTTGTATGTTACATAGTAAGTTAGCTTGAAAAAAGACACACGTCCATCAAGTTCAACTTTATAAGTCTATATATAACCTGCCTAATTGCTAGCTGATCCAGAGGAAGACAAAAAAACTATTTGAAGGCTCCAATTTGGGGGAAACATTCCTTCCTGACTTGGACTAGTCCCTGGATCAACTTGTACTATGAGCCATCTTCCACAACCCTGTGTTCCCTCACTTGGTAAAAAGCCTTCCAGCGTTGGACTGGGCAGGCAGGACACTAGGACACTTCTGTACGCCAGACCTCTACTTCCGGGCGTAACACCGTTTCTCTGGGCCAGTCGCAGGAATAAAAGAGTCCACACTTACATAAGCCGAGGAGGGTGGATAAAGAGAATTGTGGCAGGGGGCCCTGAGACAGCAGCCTCGGTGGGCCCCGGGCTGACCCTGAAGCCATCCAACCCCTTCTTAAAGCTATTGAATGTATCAGCCTGTACCACTGATTCAGGGAGAGATTTCTAAGTCTTCACTAGTCTCACTTTAAAAAAACACTCCTGAATTTTAAGGCAGAACCTCCTTTCTTCTAATCGGAATGGATGACCTTGTGTCAGCTGGAAGGACATATTGGTAAATAAAGCTGTAATGGGGGGAATTTGTTATAACTGGTTATTAGTTCTAAAATCTGAATAATGTTGTATAATTTTGATGAGCTATAGATATGTGATCAAAATTGGGAGATGTTGAGGATTTGATAATGTTCTATAGCTATTTGAGAGTGTGTGAAATTCATAGAGCATTGCATAAAGAAGCAAGCTTACCCAAATGGAGGTGACCATCACAAAGTATTTGGTGGTGTCAATTACACAAAGGGAGAGGGTTACCATCCGTGGTAATTATTTGGAATTGTTGCTTTTGACCATAACCTTGCAACGAAAATATAGGAATGTGCACAGTGCAGTACAGATACTAAATTGTTAAGAAAAAAGGAACATTTTAAATTGAACTCACAGAACTTAAATGAAAGAAAAACTTTTATCCCACGTCATTTATATGCGTTTCGTCTTCTCTGAGACACCACAACACATAGAAGTTACTGCACACTGAATTAAACTGTTTATTTTCAGTTCAAGGCACGAGGGTCTGTTTCTCAGTTTCTATCTACAGTGTCTGTGGATACACATCCCGGCAGAAGTTGTGACTACATGAGTGCACTGCATAAACAAAGCAACAATCAGACAAAAAGCTAAACATTGTTTTGATGTGGAGAGAATAAAAGAAAAAAACACAACAGTACTCCAAAATAAATACAGATACAAATATATCAATATTAAGCCTCACTTAGGCTGATGGTGCACGGGTGCACCGGTGGAGAAGAGCCCAAAAACGTGCACTACAGTATTTTCAGGTGGAAAACCGTCTCTACTTGCAGATTACTATAACAGCATCCGCAACCAAGCAACCAGACAACACAAATTCTTCCTTACTCTTACCATTATTGGTTCAACCATACATAGCACAAGGCAGTTGGAACAAAGCAGGATTAATGCATTAGTGCTTTATTTATGCACTATGTTTTATTCTCATGTTTATCAGGTATGTACAGGTATAGGATCCATTATCCTAAAACCCGTTATCCAGAAAGCTCAGAATTACAGGAAGGCTGTGTTCCATAGACTCTGGATAATTCAAGTTTTTAAAAATGATTAATAAAAATGTAATAATTAAACAGCACCTTGTACTTGATCCTAACTAAGATATACCAGTCCTTATAGGGGCAAAACAATCCCCTAGGGTTTAAAATATTTTTAAGGTGTAGAGATCCAGATTATGGAAAGACTCATTATCCAGAAGCCCCATTCTGATTTTAGGTGCTTGATTTCTGTTAGGTGCCATCATTTTTGTCTCCGGTCTTTTCACTCCAAACACAACACAGAGACCTGTGTTCACCCCATGAATATATAAGCGTACATGTTCGACCCATAAATACAGGGGGAGGCATAGTCATCCCTTAAA
>CM044444.1:21158566-21180832 GCA_024363595.1 Xenopus borealis
AAGGATTATAATGCCCCCTATAACTGTAGCCTTGGTTCGTCCACATAAACAAGACAATCACATAAACATCAGCCTGTGTATCAATGGAAACATATGATTGTCTATGGAATGAATTCTGCAATCCCCATCTCCTGCTGCGGTCATCTGCTACCCAAGAAATGACTGGAATTCTATATGGAATATATGAAGAGACACATAAGCATCATTGTGAGTAGCTTCATTGGTTAGATGACCCAGGGCTTTGCTAAGGTATGCTGGGGCAATATGCCATTTCTTTATGTAGTTTTATACTGTAAACGAATATGCAGAATTCAATGATTGCAAGGAAAAGCTGCACTTTACATTTCCAGACTTGCTGCAAGGTTGAGGTTTAACTCTAAGAGATCTTCCTGCTAATCTTTGAATCAAACTGTCCTGATCTTTAAATAAAGCAGATTCAGCAGCCTCTGTGGGTCATTTATTTATTTATTTTTTTTAAAGATGTGAAAGATATTTGCAATGGCAGAATGCAGAAGATACAAAAAACCACTGTAAGCATCAGAATAATCCAAAGTGTTGTCTAGACTCTAGGGCATTATTTTCAATTATGACAAGTTCCTAACAGCGGCATTAGTGCTGGCAATTTAGCCTCAAGTAATATTTCTTTTTAATCAGTGGGTGTAAAGCAATGAGCAGAGCTTTCTAAATAAAGGAAAGAGAAGTGGGGATAGTAATGAGCGTAATACAGATATGTTCCTTGGTTGGGCAGGGGCAAGGGTAGAAAGAGTTGATTAGATATGGAACACACAGGCTAGTTTATAAATCTGCACTTCTTGGGAATGGTTTATCTTTAATAGGTTCACCTTGCAACTCCTGATCATTTTCTTGCTGTCGTAAATCATCTAATTTAGAACATGAATAATTGATTTTTCCTCTATAGCCACAACAATAAATCTCTCTATCACATAAGCAGAAAAAAATCATAATAATAAAAAAGATCAGGGGTTTCAGCCAGTGATTAGCTGCGTTGAGGTCCAGTTTCCATTTAATTCATACTTTAACCATTACACGTAGAAGTTTGCTCTGGCGGCTACGGAACTTTTCTGCCCGCTCTCCTCCCCGTAGCAGCGGTTTCGGTTTAAAAGTATCAAACAAGGAAGGTTGTAACCTGCAAGAACGGATGCTTTGGATTTAAATATAATTTGCTCGTTCTGGCAGCATAAATGTCACCATTTATGACTGATTATAAATATGATATGGACTTGCTTGAAGGCCATAAAGACGTTCTCTGGGGGTAGTGATTCTATTCACAAAGGACAATTTCATGATAAAAGTAAAGTCAAACTTGTATCTATGAAAGAATTAAGATCAATGTAATTTAAAATTTTCTATTAGGTTTCCATTATAATATCCAATAATTGAGGAACTGTAGGTGGCTAACAACCACTATGGGAATAATGCGTAAAATTATATACAGGTCGGGGACCTGTTATCCAGAATGCTCAGGACCCGAGGTTGTCCTGATAATGGATCTTTCATTATTTGGATCTACATAACTTAAATCTACTAGAAAATCATGTAAACTTTAAATAAACCAAATAGGCTGGTTCTGTTTCCAATAAAGATTCATTATATTTTAATTGGGATCAAGTACAAGGTAATGTTTTATTATTACAGAGAAAAAGAAAATCAGTTTTAAGAATCTGGATTATTTGATTATACTGGAGTCTATGGGAGATCTCCGTAATTCTGCGCTTTCTGGATAACGGGTTTCGGATAATGGATCCCATACCTGTTGTAATAATAATAATAATATATGTCCGTGTTTTTTAGGGATGCACCGAATCCACTATTTTGGATTTGGCCGAACCCCCGAAGCCATTGTGAATGATTCGGCCGAATACCGAACCAAATCAGAACACTAACTTGCATATGCAAATCAGCAAGGGGGAGGGTAGAAAATGTTTTACTTCCTTGTTTTGTGACGAAAAGTCACGTGATTTTATGGATTCGGATTCGGTTCGGCCAGGCACAAGGATTCTGCCGAATCTGAATCCTGCTGAAAATGGCCCAATCATGGCCGAATACCGAACCGAATCCTGGAAGTAGCAACCAATCAGCAACCAAGTAGTTTTTAATGGTCCACTGTTTTAAAGTTGGTATAAGTTACTAGACCTGGTCTAATAGAAATACATTGTGTTATCCTGCATTTATTTCCTATGAATATACAGCAACATATATTATTTCAAGCTCAGAACAATTATTAATGTGCATATATATATTTATGTGTATGGGTGAATCTCCCATAGTACTTTAGCGTTATTTCTCCACAGGGTTTCCAAAGTACTTTTGATTTAGGGCCAGTATATTATAACGTTCCATGTTTTACGACCCCTTTGAAGTATTTATTTTGGTTACCATTATTTGGACATGGAGCCATAATGGTCACACTGACATTATCAAAGACAGTAAATAAGCATTCTGATTATACCAATATCTATAATAATTGTAGTTTTTAATATTACAATAGTCTTGGATATTATGATTTTCCAAGAAAACATTGAATCCTTTTAAAATTAACAGAATCAGCCGTAACAACATCACCCGGCAGTGCATTCCACAACCTCGCTGCTCTCACCGCAAAGAAACACCTACACTGCTTCAAATGAAAGTTCAGAACTGTAGTCTAAAGTTGTGGCCTCTGGTGAGGTGATCCATTTTTTGGGAAAATAGGTCCAACGCTAAAGTGCCTTGCAGTGGCATAATGATATAATATTGGGCCCCACAGCAAATCAATTTTAGGGCCCCAAACATATCCAGACATCGCCATGCCATAAGCAATGTAGAATAACAGTGTCAAATGTGGTGTTCACATGGCGTAAAATTACACAAACCTTGATAAATTCAATATTTATTTTACGTCACTTTTTACACCATTTTTTTTTTGGGGCAAATTTCATTTTACACAGCATAATAAATATGTCCCTTACTATACAGTGAAAAGGACATCAGGATTCAATTATGAACATACTTCTATGTGAAATAAAAGGCACAAAGTTTGTTCAGGTGCAGCAACTTATATTTGCTTCTAAACAGGTAGCCAAGGCCATATTTATATATAGCACCCGAAGGCCTGCGCATAGGGCAGCAGTTTTGAAAAAATAGCTTTCGGGTCCCTATACTGTATAATCAATTTTTTTAGCAAAATAAAAAAAATAGCTGTGGCCAGAAAGTACCTAAATAAAACTAGCAACAGACGTGGGGGGATGAGTAGGCTGGCTGTCAAACAGTGGTCGTTGTGTCATCACTCTTAGCAAAAGTGACCTCACACACGGTTGTGGGCATGACATCACTTCTGTAAACTAGGGGGTGCAGTGAGGTCCAGTAACTAGGGTGACACTGGACCTACATACAACACTGCAGGTAACCACTAAATACTGCCTATTGATTGCTTGATATGGGTGCCTTAATCTATAGAAAACTTTACACCTTTTATTACCCAACCGAACTAAGATAATAGTAACCACCCAGCACAATTGTTTTGAATACTATTGTTTTGAATAATACAGGTTATAAAATTAAGGCAAAGACAACTGTTGTGTAAAAATGTTATCCGTGCTGATCCTCACGGGAGACATAGGAGAAGGTGATGGATAATATGGCATCTTTATTGGTCACTGTTAGCAAATGGTTGTTATTTAAACCCCTTGTTGGATCACTGGAGCACCAGCACATTAGAGGTGTTTGAAAAGCATCTTATCAGCACAAATGGTGTCTAATATTTACATCAAATCTACCACTAGGGTTTACTATACAATTGTTGTTGGGTCAGCATCTTGCTTGCATTCTATCAACCCCAATTCTTAGTCTTATTTATGGTCTGTTTCAAGGTTTCCATTCTTCTACATCTAAGCACGTTCTAAGAATCTCAAGCATAATAGTATAAAACTGCTACAGTGCTGCCAAATCATCTACAGCCCCAATGCCCAGGACATTTTTGCTGTTTTGAACTTGTGGTGTAATGAAGTGTGTTGTCATAAGAGATGAGATAGCAAGTTCTGCTCATCTAGACCATTTGCTTCCTGTTATTTCTGATCAACATTAGCAAAAACGCCATTTCTGCTTGGATTCATTTGCGCATAAGAATAACAGGCTGCATGCTAACGCTCTCCTTATTTTGTTTAGTGCCTCTATTTTCTTTTATATGTTTTGATTTAGAAAATTTAAAGGCAAATCTATTGTTTTTCCCCTTGGTTTGACAGCTTAATACCTTAAATGTGTGATATTTGAAACAAACAGAGAAGATATGAAAAAAAAAACTATTCCTCTTAAATCCTCTCTTTCTTAAAGGGGTCGTTCTTAAAGGAAAACTATACCCCCCGGACAATGTAGGTCTCTATAAAAAGATATTGCATAAAACAACTCATATGTAAAACCCTGCTTCATGTAAATAAACCATTTTCATAATAGCACACTTTTTTAGTAGCATGTGCCATTGGGTAATCATAAATAGAAAATTGCCATTTTAAAAAATAAGGACAGCCTCCTGGGATCCTAGGATCCAACGGTGCACACAAACATAACAAACAAACTATAAAATTAGGTCACATGAGCCAATTAACAGTCAGAGTTGTGTCTTTTGCTTCCACACTTCTTCCTGTTACAGTTAGAGTTGAAATATTTCTGGTCAGGTGATCTCTGATCTCGGAATATCACGAAATGGTGGTTCAACGCAAGAGATGTAAAAGGGCAATATTTACTTAAATATATATACCAGGTTGGTAAGATTCCTTAATATGTCACTTAATTTTATATAACCTATCTGTTGCTCAAGTATTCATTTTGGGGGTATAGTTTTCCTTTAAGTCCGAATGCCAAAAAGTATTTTTTTTACTATAATATTTAAATTTTTTGTCTGAATTTTTAGTTGGAAATGCCCTGAGGATGGAAAATCAGATATCTTATACCTACTGAGTTTGTATATAAGTCAATGGGAGTGGACCGTATCCTGTTTGGAAGTTTCTGTGGTCCCCGCTGGGATTAGCCTGAAAATCAAACTATTTCGAGTTATTCGGGGAAAAAACTTTCGAAAAAAATCATACAATTTGGATTTTTGCTTGATTCTTTCTTGTTTGTCCCTGATCCAATTAAATTGTGCTTTTTAAATAATAAATAAGGCCCAATCATGGATTCTAGTTTGGTCAGATTTTTTTATTTTATAGTCTATTCAACAGGAAACATAAGATTTAACTCCTTAACTGCTATGGACTTTTGCCTGCCATTGCAAGTAAGAAGACACTACAAGGGGGTCAGTGTAAAATGACCCAAAGTTACAAGTTACTTGTACTAAAGCTGGCCATAGACGCAAAGATCCGATCGTAAGATGATTCCAACAATCGGATCTTTGCATCTCCCGACCTGTCACTAACCTTCAGATCAACTATAAGTAGTAAAAAGCACAGACAGCTGACGTTCTGCCCCTGACAAGGATCGTACGAAAGTTGTACGATTAAAAACCTAGTGACGGTCTCCCACTGAAAATCGTACGATCTGCAATAGACGCAAAGATATTATCGCCAGCCGACAAAAATTTTCTAACCTGGCCGATCGACCAAACGACCGATCGGCATGGCACGACAAATGTCGGAACACTCCACACACGATCCGAAAATCGTACGAATCAAGGATTCGTACGATCGGATCGTTGCGTCTATGGCCAGCTTTACCCTTTCATCAAGAGATCCAGATGATTTAAATGGTCTGATTTCATACAATTTGGATCCATCTCTATGGCTGCCCCTGCTGCTTTCTAATGTTTTCCCTTTTTTGTTTTTTAAAATCCATTTAAAAATAAATCTCCTGTTCCTTACAAAGCAGACTCTTAGATATCATGGGATGATGTGCCTTTATTAAAAGATGCCTGATTTGTCTCTCCAGATGTTCTGCATGGTTTACTCACGTCTCTGGCCTCAGATGGTTCAGCTACATAGCACAATTACTGGCTATGCAAAGGTTTTACATACAGTCCCTTCCCCGGGGCTGCCCTTGTTATAATTTTACAGTTTAAACACTGCCACAGGGAGCTAATGCTAACAAAGAAATTGCTTTCATTAAAAGCTAATGACAAATTATTGATGCAAACATCAAAATCCTTACTTAAAATTCCCAGTAAGTGGCTACACAATTATCTCCTCAGCAAGAGAAAGCAGCATTTAGCAACCGTTCTCGTGATCACGTGCTGCTCTATTTTGTCCTCTATACCAGAGGTCCCCAAATTGCTGGGATGCGGCCCACTACTGGGCCACGGACATACCTGAACTGGGTCACTGAGACAAGTCCATATTTGACGCGGATGTATCAACTTTGGTGACGCACCAAATATGAAGTGGACGCACCAAATTTGATTCGGGAGCATAAAATTTGATGTAGCTACACAGCAGTTGATGCTGGCGCGCCCCCCCCCCATTCCCTGCCCCCCTGGTAGTTACACCGCTGACTAAAAGCCAATTGAACATGTGCTTAGAATTAGCCATTGTATAACATGCTAAAAGTTAACTTAGCTGTGAACCACCCCCTTTAATAGCATCCTTGGGAATGACTGTAGTATTGGAAACTAGCTATGTTTTAAAAATACATTTGGTCTAAATACATTTTTAAATAATAGATAAAATGAAAAAAGGTTACTTGGAAATCATGTATTTTAATCCCTGAGTAATCAGCTGTATAAAAAATACCACCCACTATGGAACAATATCATATAATATGAACAATGTATTCAAAGCCCACACATCTCATTTATCAGATTTATCAGTTAGAGCCGTGTATAAAACCATTCTAGGAAGACACTGTTACAGCTGGGTTATACATCTTTGTATGCACTGTTGTATAATTTATACTTTATTATTATTATTATTATTATGCATTAATATTGTTTGCTTTCATACTTATCACCTCCTGTAACTGCTTATTATCTGACTGTAAACATTTGTGACACTAATACTAGTAAACCATTGTTTGCTTTTTGGGAGAGGGGTCGTGGAGGATTTTTTCTATGATGGGGCTTGCTGAGGGGTGAGGGTATTAAATTGGGAGGAGAATGTATGCCTCAACCGGAGATAATGAAAATGTAATATTTGCTCTAGGTGGCAATTCTGCTGGAGTGTCAGAAACGTAGGGAATGTATTATTTTCCAGGAGATCATTTCGTTTTTGACACCCCGGTTCGGCCAGTAGGTAGGGGTTTTGCAGGGTTCTTAATTGGGGTATGAGTTCGGGGGTGGTTTACCTTTAAGTTAACTTTTAATATGTTATAGAATTGCTAATTCCAAGCAAAATTTCAACTGGCCTTCATTTTTTCTATTTATCATTTTTAAATTATTTGCCTTTAACTTATGATGCTTTTCAGCTTTGAAATGGGGGGATCACTGACCATATCTAAAAAACAAATGCTCCATAAGGCTACAATGTATTGTTAATGCTACTTTTTATTACTGGTCTTCTATTCGGACCCTTGTCTATTTATATGCTATTCTTTTATTCACATCAGTGCATGGTGGCTTGGGCAATTTGGACCCTAGTGTTGAGATTGGATTTCTGAAATTACAATGATTAAAATTGGCAAAGAACTAAAAAAACCACAAATAACACAAGAATGAAAACCAATTGCAAATTGTCCCACATTATAAATCGCTGCATCATACTAAAACTTAATTTAAAGGTGAACAGCCTTTTTCTGCACAGCACGAATCACTATTGGTCTGAAAGACAGAATCATTAATTCATGATTTTCCCAGGCCCGAGAATGAGGACTAGTAGGTTTGTAAAATGTAATGCTATTTTCTTGGCTACCATCAGCTTGGAGACAACAGCATAGAAGGAGATATACATGGACTGACTACATTTGAACCCTATTATTTACATTAGAGTTATTAACACTGGAAAATCAATGTGTAACACTTATCCAGGCTATCCAGACCACAGATAGTTAACTATCCAGCTTATGAGCATAGTTACATTGGACTCGCACACCAGGATCAGGGCCTTCGCTAAGTGGAAGCTTTCCCTTAAGGATGTAGTGCAACTACAACACACAGGCTATTGTACAGCAAAAATAAATTAATTGGATACCAGGAGGTTCTTATGGTGAAATAACAGATGGGATTTATAAGTCAGAGTCAATAAACACAGGTTTACTCACGCAGGAGGAGTATTAGCATATAACATTGTCCAGTGGATAGAGAAGGTTGATACAGCAAAGTGGAGACTGTAACTCCCAAAAGGCACAGTAGTCGAGCATATATCAATTTACCTACATCTTTAAGTGGTCTGGATTCCTTCCAGTGGAGTGGTTAGGGAGAAGATGTCTAGCCTAACACCCTATAAACTGTGGTCCCTTCACTAAAAGCATACAGGAAAGCTACTCCCTGCTACTTTGATGGAGCATACAGCTGCTCTTGCTACATATGCTGTCTATCTCACTCTCCTAGAGAGTTTATTAAATAAACTACCCTGTGCTTGCTAACCTCATTCACAGGGTTTCCTGGTCCTGACTTATTCTCCAAAGGTACAGGTCCATTTGGGGCAAAGTCTTTACTGGGGCTTTGGTGATACCAGGCTCAATGGAAACACCTAGCTGCAAGGACACCAGGAGCCAAATAGGAAGAGGCCACTCCTTTCCAACACTATATGGCAGGATGTGGTCATTACACATTTTGACCAATGGCATTGGTATGTAAATACTGAAATGGCAACATAGGCTTTTGCCTAGTAACTAAAGAAAGGGTAAGGCCTTAAAGCCATAGGAATATGAAAACCTATCTGTCCCTACAAATGTATAATATTTGCTTACTGGAACTGAATTAATTAGCTAAATATAATGACTACTAAAACACAATTTTGGCAGCAGAGCTTTGAGATTATGGCTAGCACACCCCAATGCACCTACTGACAATAATGCACGCAGTTATATTGAGTGTTGTTACACTAAGCAGAAAACATAATACTTCTGCACATCTTATATTCCCATTAACTTTTTAATTGCTTTATAACTGCCTGGACTTATTCTAGTAACTTATAATTCATATTTATGTGGCATGTCCAAGCTTTCCTATTAGTAATGGCACTGTGATCTCATACCCTGACCATTTACTGCTGAATATTTCCAGATTGTCTCTGTCGCCCACCACTTGTTTTACATCATGCTACAGTATGCTATGGAAACAGCATCTTGTATTAAGGGAGTACACACTGCGACTTTATCAAAGTTTATTACATATCTCTCTGTGTTTATTGGCAACTCCAAGGACCCCCGGGCCACATCTGGTGCTGCAGGTACTGTAGACATTGAGAACAGAAGTTAACTGCAGGTGGGTGCAGTATTAATGCAGGATCGGTGCCAGATGGATAAAAAGTCTTTATATGCACAACTAATATGCAAAAGGTTGTGCATAGAAATATTTTATGACTGCAATGATGGCCACTGTTTGATGACAATAAGAAACAAAAGTACACAGCTGGTATTGGAATATGTAGGTAAGTATGTGTGTGTTAAACCCTGGTTTTTCCTTATGTTCCACCTCGGGATGAGGTACACAATAGTTCCGGAGAGGGAGCTCCCTGTGTGGGTGGCCATGCTGTGTTTCTGAGAATAGTGCCACATCTTTCCATAATTGTGCATGTTTGTGGAATTATGGTCAAGGAAGGTTTTAGACTGGGCTTGACCAGCTCTGATTGGCTGAAGGGTTGTGACGGGAGGGCAAGGTGAAATGAAGATGAGCGTAAATCAGAGGACTCACCAGTTGTTCTACTGGCCTAATTGTTAAGTAGAGAAGCAAGAAGACTGTAGTTTCCTGGTTTAAATTATAGCTGATGCGAACAGCCTCATCCCAACCCAATAGGTATTGCCATTTGAGTGAATTCCCACAATATACTGTACCATGAATGCTTGTAGGCCACTGAGGAATTCTATAACCTTAGAAATTCACCAGCCTTGTATACAACTACACTAAGGGGCTGATTTATCAAGCATCCAAGTGAAAATTTTAATTCAAAATTCTAATTTCAAGCTATTTTTGTGTACTTCAACTAGGGAAAAGTCCAAATTCAATTTGAATTTGCAAAAAACTTGAATTTCGAAATTTATCATGTACTGTCTCTTTAAAAATTCGACCAATCATTTTCCATCTAAAACCTGCCGAATTGCTGTTTTAGTCTATGGGGGAACTCCTAGAACCTTTTTGGAGTCAATTGGTAGACTCGAAAATTCAACGTTTTTATGGGGAAAAAATGTGCTATTACTTCAATTCAAACAATTCGATTGAATACGGAACTATTTGATCAAAAATGGACCTATTCAAACAAAAAAACTTAAATTTAATTTCGGTTCATGTTTTTGCATTTGAATTTCAAAGTTTTTACACTTCAAAATTCGACCCTTGAAAAATCTGCCCCTAAGCATTCTCCTATTTGTGCAACTACCATAGCCATTGTTAATCACTGCACTCAATTCACACCTGTTTGTGCCTGTATGTCAACTACCAGTATTGAATCCATTATCCAGAAATGGATCCAGAAAGCTCAGGATTACGGAAAGGCTTCCATAGAGTCCTTTATAATGAAATAATCCACATTTTTTTAAAATTATTTCCTTTTTCTCTGTAATAATAAAACAGTAGCTTGTACTTGATCCCCACAAAGATAGAATTAATCCTTATTGGAATCAAAACAGCCTACAGGGCTTATTTAAAGGGGCTGTTCACCTTTGAGATAACTTTTAGTAAGATGTAGAGAGCGACATTCTGAGATAATTTGCAATTGGTTTTAATTTTCTATTATTTACGGTTTTTGAGTTATTTTGCTTTTTATTCAGAAGCTCTTCAATTTGCATTTCAAGCAGTCTTGTAACTAGGGCCCAAATTACCCTAGCAACCATGCATTGATTTGAATAAGAGACTGGAATGTGAATAGGAGAGAGTCTGAATAGAAGGATCAGCAATAAAAAGTGGCAATAACAATACAGTTGTAGCCTTACAGAGCATTTGTTTTTTTAGAAGGGGACGGCGACGCCCATTTGAAAGTTGCAAAGAATCAGACGAAAAGACAAATAACTATAAAACTATAACAAATAAATAATAAAAACCAATTGAAAAGTTGCTTAGAATTGGCCATTCTATAACATAATAAAAGTTACCGTAAAGGTGAACCACACCTTTAATGTTTACATGAATTTCTTGTAGACTTATGGTATGAAGAGCCTAATTACAGAAAGATCTGTTATCTGGAAACCCCAAGTTCTGACCATTCTGGATAACAGGTCCCATACATGTACTGCTTATTCATGTACTTTGCACCTACATTTCTGTAATTGATACACTTTTCATTTATATTTAAACTTTTCATTTAAATTTATATTACAGGTGCTGACTGGCAATCTGTGGATTCTGGCAAATGCCAGAGGGGCTGCTATAAGATGCCATAGACAGTCATTATACTAGGCCTCTGTGTGCTTGAAATGCCAGGGCCTATTTTGAGTCCCAGTCCAAGCCTCCTTCATAAGGTCACCTCATTTGCTTACATTTTATATATTTAGGATGCTTATTATGTCTGTGCATTATGGAACAGGTAAAGTGAACTATGATGGGATCTTCTTTTTCTTAAGGACTAATGCTGTGATTCTGTAAAAAAATGTATACACGGTGTGTTAATGCTAAATGCTCTATGACTTGTTCTTTTTAATGTTATATTGCAATAGGAATTAGGCACGGTGTTATGAATCTGTGATACATAGAAATCCTATGTGCCAGCAACTGACAACAGAATGTGCTGAAGTGTACAAAACATTCCAATAAACAGATGGTACCAAAGCTGTATTTAGTCAGTCCTTTGACAAGTATATCTAACAACCGTTCATCTCTGAACAGAGTTTATGTTAAACCTTCATTAACATGATCACCAGAGCTTCATGCTGGAGTATAGGAATGAGCATGACATGATGCATTTATAATACAAAAATGATTCCTTAAAGGGATCTTGTCATGGGAAAAAAAAATCAGTTAATAGCGCTGTTCCAGAAGAATTCTGCACTGAAATCCATTTCTGAAAAGAACAAACAGATTTTTTTTTATATTTCATTTTGAAATCTGACATGGGGCTAGACATATTGCCAATTTCCCAGCTGCCCCAAGTCATGTGACTTGTGCTCTGATAAACTTCAATAACTCTTTACTGCTGTACTGCAAGTTGGAGTGATATCACCCCCTCCCTTTCCCCCCCCCCAGCAGCCTAACAACAGAACAATGAGAAGGTAACCAGATAACAGCTCCCTAACTCAAGATAACAGCTGACTGGTAGATCTAAGAACAACACTCAGTAGTAAAACTATGTCCCACTGTGTACTATTCAGTTACATTGAGAAGGAAAAACAACAGCCTGCCAGAAATCAGTTCCCTCCTAAAGTGCTGGCACAAGTCACATGACCGGGGCAGCTGGGATTGGATTTCAGTGCAGAAGTCTACTGGAGCAGCACTATTAACTGATGCATTTAAAAAAAAACATGTTTTCCCATGACAGTTTCCCTTTAAGTTCCTATATTTCTCCAGTCAATAAGTTGACAAGTACGTTACCAGGGGAAGGCTGGGATCTATGGAATCCCAATCTTATTTATACGTGGACAGGATTTATAAGTTGAGCTTGACCCCAATGTCAAGGCTAGTTGATTGACCTCTCTGCTGTAGATGCAGAACTCTCACCTAGAGCCCTTCTGTCAGAAGTCAATCTTCTCTCTTTACAGGTGGGTTGTAACTGGCACGAGACAAGTCAAGCTTTCTGTCATTGGAATAGCGATAATCATTTAAACCTACACATTGACCTAATAAATCCTACGTACACCCAGGAAAATAGTGATGCCTGATGGAAGCACTGGTGACGCACATAGCGGAGAGATGACTGCGAGGCGGTTGGGCAACTTAAACATATATTGCAACATATGAAACTGATAATCCCCACACCAGAACAGGAGATAACATTACCATGTATGAAATATTTTAATTCTTTAATATATCAGGTGAGGTGAGTGATCAGGGTAAAACTGATTAAATCTTAGTTCCTAATTAAGAGCAGTTTCAATGCGGATTTAAGGATATATATTCTTAAGTCATTTTCTGCTGTATACAGTATATGTATAATTTTTACATAATTTTTTATGTTATTTTTCAGCTATTTTTTTCAGCTGTTCAACACCATCAATACCAATGCCCAAATGCCCACTGAATTATTATTACTCCGGGATAGAAACCTTTAGACTAGGGATTAAGACTTAGACACAAACATGAAAAAATTTCCTGGGGAGGGCTGTAATTGGTTATTTGGTGGCTTCTATGTGGATTGGAAGATTACAGGTGGGTCTAAAACATAAATCCTAAAATGAGCACCTTCTTTGAGGCCATTGGGAGCAACATCAGAGGGCTTGCAGAACAACATGTTGCTCATGATCAATGCTGTAGGTGTTTTGGTTTAGGTCCCCTTTTGTGACCTTATATTTTGCCTCCCTCACTTTACTAATAACAAATATCCCTCTAACAACTACTCTTCTGTATTTTCATGGCCATCCAATTTGCTTTACACTAGGTCATTCCTACTACTGCTCACCAAGGGAGACCAGCTCCACAGTTTCGAAACCAAGTCCAAGAAAAGAAAGGAAAAAGGAATTTTGTTGGCAAACAAAATTAGTAAACTCTAAAAGGCTGTGTGTTTTGGGTTTCCTAAACTGAGAAGGATCTAGGGGTTTTTGTACAAAACACATTGTCTAATTGTGTCATTATGTGGCTACTAAAGTAAATAAAGTACTGTCTTGCATAAAAAAGGGCAATAACTCAAGGTATGAAAACATAATTTTGCCCAGTCACACCCACATTTGTCCAGAAACACTGGGGATACGCAGGCGATACAATAGTTTTTTTTTTACATTTCCCTTGCACCAATCCCCATTTCTTTTGTCTTGATGATGACAATTTGTGAATAAAGGGCAGAGTATGGGGACAACGAACATCAGTGGGCCTAGGGGCACCTGCTATGTAAATCCAGCCCTGTAGAGGGCATTATAGACTGCGAGAGGGATCAGAGCATAGGCCACCCCTTTAAGGCCCCCATACACGGGCGGAGTCGGCAGCTTATTGGCCCGTGCGTGGGGCCACCCGACTGGCTTTCCTGATCGATATCTGGCCGAAAGTTGGCCAAATCTCGATCAGGCGGGTTAAAGAATCCCGTTGATCGCAGCCGCATCTGCGAGTGTATGCAGTGCTGCGATCCGACCGCCCAACGATCGGATCAGCCTGATATCGCTCAATTCAATGTGGGCATATCGGGGTAGGGCATATCGGGGAGAGATCGCCAAACGAGCGGATCTCTCTGTCTATGGCCACCTTTAGTCTAGAGGAAAAGAACTTTCCATACTATCCAAGTCTATTGTGACCCTAAAATGTACAATTTATAGACATATTGGCATATACATAATTTGGAGGGCTTTGGGAGTGTGTAGGTACTGTATGTTGGCTGGGCTTCATTTGGAGGGGTTTCAACCCAACTTAACTATGTTACTATTTAAGGAAAAAGATGGTTACTTAAGGCACAAAGAGAAAATATGGAAAACAAACTTTGGGGTTTGTGTAAGGTGCCTGTAGGTGTCACTATGCACAAGAGTATACTGTGCATACACTGTACTTTCTATACAGCTCAAAAGGGTTAGAGTTCAAGTTACTGTTGAAGTGTAATGGCTGCATGAACCTGCTAATAAAGCACTGTTATACTCTGCTCATCCTTGGCTACCAAAACATAACAACCAAATAGGAAAATAATCTCATGCTTACCGTTTATTTCCATTAGTGAATGAAAAAAGGCAAATAAAAAATTAATAGATTGTAGCCCTTTTAATTTGATGGGTACTGTACATGTTTTCTGGTGGATCCTTAAATGCTCAGCCCAGGAGACGAACCACATACTGTACGTGGCGCTGCTTCCCCTATGGAGGTCAGAAGAAATGGATGGGTGGTCTAGAGTGTTTTGGTTATGTTGAGTTTGCTTTTTTAGATCTCCTTGGAACTATGCCTGAAATTGAAATATATATGGGGGCTAACTAAATATAATGGGGGATAACCAAATATCAAAAGCAAAAGAGTTCTAAAACCACTGGTTTAGACATTGCAATTTTAGTTGCAGAGATACAGTATAGTATAAAGGTGAAATGTTTCTGAACAGCTCACTAAAGGAAATAAAAAGGATACTATGGGGAATGAAAAAAATACAATAAATGGATGCAATACTGTAGGTATAAACAGCCACATAAAAATATGTGCAACACTGTGTAAGCGAGAAGAGAAAAGAGCTGTACAAGGGTCTGCTTAGCCTTCCTCAGAAGCACAGAAACAGGCACCTGGTAATTGGAAAACTGTCAGTACTCAATCATGTGAAAAAATAACTTACTCTTATGTGAAAGAATACTGTACTTTAATACCTAGACATTCAATCAGTTCATGTTGGCATAGTAACCATTGACGGTATTGGTATCAAACATGATTTAGGTTTCAGTGATCATCAAGGTGACCTAATGGACTGTGCGGTTTTTTACCCTGTCTTTAGATTTAGTTTTGTGGCAGCTCCCATTATGCTGTACCAGAAACCTGGCCTTTGTGCAACCAGCAATCACACTTCAAGTAAGTAAGAAAGGAAAGGAAATAAATCTCCTCTTCTTAGAACAAAATACTAATCCAGTTTATAAGAATTCAAGGAACCTCAGAAAACATGACTGCCATAATTATCCCACTGCTTAACGCTTTCTCCCATGATGTAATTCTCATTTGCTCCTTTATGGACTGAATTTGTGATTATAATGAGCATATTTTTTTTGCTAAATAGATGGAATAATAGATTATAGTATGTAAAGAAAAGAGACTAGGAGAATAGACATTGAATGAAGAGAGGAAGAATAATAGTACAAAGAGTGGGCTCCTGGTCTAAGGTTTTTTGGTGAGCCCCTGGTTTCCCAGTCCAACACTGTTATCAACACCCATTGACACCAAAGGCCATTTTCTATAAGCTACAATTGTGTAGTTAATAGAATCTCCTTCATGTTAAAAGTAGAGTTGACAACTTACAATATGGCTGGGCAGGGGGAGGGTCTGTGATGCAAATGGGGAGGAGCCATGACATCATTTGCCCAATTCTAAGCAGGTTACCAGATTTGGCTATTTTTAAAACTAATTGGTGGCTTTGAAAAGTCCAAATTCAACAACGAACGGCTTTGGGCTAGTTTTGGAATCTGCCACGGGTTTGGCCATTTTTTCCTAGACTCCCGGATGCCCTGCTTTTGTTTCAATTGCCAGCCTCTTTGAATGTGTTACCTGTATAAGGTACGGGAAATGGAACTGGCAAATGAGGGCTGTGGGACAACTGAATTCTTGTGTGCCACTGCGTGTGTGCCACCAGACACGGAATAGACCCTACTTGTATTGTAATTTGCAATTGGGTTCAGTCTGGTATACGAGCTGGGCAAGTAGTCTAAAGCTGGCCATAGACGCAACAATCCGATCGTACGAATGGAGGATTTGTACACTTTCCTGATTGTGTATGTCCCAACATTTATCTTCCTACGCCATCGTTCGTTCAGGAGATAGGATAGGTTAAAAGATTTCGGTCGGCTGCTGATGCTATCTCTGCATGTATTGCTGATCTGACAATCTTCAGTGGGAGACCAGCTTTTGTCGGACATAAACTTACGTATGATTGCTGTAAGGGCAGAACATCGGCTGATCTGTTCTTTTACTGCTTTATTTAATGTGAAGGTTAATGGCCGGTCGATCGTATATCGATTGTGGATAAATTGGGCTGTTTTTGGGCTACTTTTAAAATGCCTTTTGGTTACTTTTTGGCAAGTTCCCTAAGGAAACTATGTGAGTTGAACATGAGTTTGTGGGCTATATGCTAGCTAGAAGAACTGACAATTTAAGGATCAAGGCATGATACATGGCTAAAGCCAGGTACCTAGTAAATGCATCTATAAGTTCACACCTCCATAAGGAACATAATAGTAACAACCCATTCCAGCTAATCAGATTTGATTGGTGTACAAATTTTAGAATATGAAAGGCAAAAATTTAGCACCAGAATTACTGCATAGGCCAGTTAATTCCTGTAGCATAATGTAATTTCCATGTTTGTTCATTTTCTTTAGCATTCCACTTCTTTAATGGTAGATTAAAAAGTTTTATGCCACTACAAACTAAAACTTATTACATTCAAGCTTTCTGCATTTTCTGCACATCTATGGTCTGTGTTTGTGAGGACAAAATTGAATGTCCGTTTCCATTTGCCCATTATGAATTGTTGAGAAAAAAGCTGCTGAGTAAAGAGTTTTCTGCCTTATAGTCTCACAGTTCGATTCTCCTGAGCGGTGAACACCATCTCACTAAAGATAATAAAGCACCAGGCTAACTGAGTGTATCTGCAAACATTTTAATATTCAACATTAAAAAGTAATGGGGAAATCAATGGCTATCCTCTGCAGGGTCACCCAAGTGGGCAAGGCATGGGCAACTAATAGCTATCCATTTTATAGGTCCTTGCCATGTCTGGATGTTGGCAGACCAAAGAGAGTCTTTTTAGCTCTTCTTATTTTATTTTCCATGTAATTGTTTTATTGATTTCATTCCTCCCTCCTAAATATTTTCTCAAGTTCCAAGGGGAGAACAACGTCTCACTTTCAGGCCCATGACTGGCTCACAACAGGTTCTCGGACTAAAAATGAAGGAAGTTTATTGCTTCATTGCAAACATCCCTTAATATGTCTTATAGATTCCTATTTTTTTTCTCATCTCACAACTAAATAATTTAGCTGTTCCTGCATTGTCAGTCATTTATTGAGCAATTTGGAATTTTTATCATATCAGGGTAGAAAGTATTCAGGTTTATAGTTATTTTATTCACTATTATCAGTGTCATTTAATGATGTTCTTGAAACTCCTCTGTAACTTTTAATATCCTTATAATTTACAAGAGGGGGTACTTTATTGACTATATAATGTACAGTACAGGAATGAGATCCGTTATCCGGAAAACAGTTATCCAGAAAATTTTGAATTATGGAAATTATGGCCGTCTCTTATAAGCTCCATTTTAAAAGAAATTCAATTTTATCCTATTTAATAATAAAACAGTAGTTTGTATTTGGTTCAAGCTAAGACATAATTAATCCTTATTGGAAGCAAAACCACCCTATTGGGTTTATTTAATGTTTTCATGATTTTCTAGTAGACTAAAGATATGAAAATCCAAATTACAGAAAGATCCATTATCCAGAAAACTCAAGATCCTGAGCATTCTGGATAATAGGTCCCATACCAGTAAATCCTTCTAAATGGTGCTTAGTGATGTCATGAGTTATAATTGGCATTTAATGGTTAGTTGTATCATGTGGACACTGAAGCTTATATTTACCAGACAAAGGGCCAGATTCAGCTCAGTGAGAAAAAGCCGTTACACAGTTTATCCTGTGAATTGTCATGGATGACGTTCAATATAAGGAGATAAAACTTTTCTCCAAACTCAGTTCAAATTTTTGCCCCATACAGTTTTCAAGTGATAAACCATGAGATTCAATTTTTCTGAACATTTTGCTGTTCTATTAGTAATGCCAAGTTGCGGAACATTAGCTGTACATTTATGTATAGAGGATATTTTGTTTTTATAGCATTACTCTTCTTTTAAACGACAACTGCCATTGTTGTAAAAAATCCATGAAACTGTGGTAGATGCTCCAAATAGTTGTTGTTTTTTTACAGTTTGTTATATATTTAACAATTCATTTCTGATATACTCAGACCATAACAAATAAACTCACGCTGATAGTATGTACCCACTCATACTGGCTGATTGCAGCATGAGCCAGTAAATATAGCATTGTTCAGTTATTTTAAGTAGGGGGAAACATGTTGTGGAAGCACACTAATAAACAATGGATATCTCAATCTATACCAGAAAGTAATAGAGTAATACAGTATTTGTGAAAAATAATTATTATGCATCCAACCACTGCAGTTTGAATTCTTTTATAGCAGCAGCAGCAGATCCCATTCAATAAATTTAGGGGTGAATTTTTATTCTAAATATTATAAACTTTAAACCAGGGGAATCCAACCTGCGGCCCGAGCCAGGATGGATAGGAATGCGGCCCAGCTTGAAATGCTTGGTTCCCGATGAAACGTCATAATATTAATAAAGTCTATTAAATAATTCTATTTAATATCAGGTGTCCCATATTCCAGTGTATAGCTCCATCTGGTTCTCCAACTGGTATTGTAGGTATTGTGTCTTTTCTTTACTTTTACAAATCAAAAGTGTTTGTGTATTTCTTGTGTGGCCCCAGACAATTTTTCTTTTTCCAACGTGGCCCAGGGAAGCCAAAAGGTTGGACATAACTGCTTTAAACATTCCCTTGGTAGACAATCTATTATCTTGCTAAAGGTCTTTAGAAAGATCTTCCTTTAGTACTGCTACTGATGTGCAACTTTTTCCCTTTCTACTAAACAGGACTGGTTTATGGAGTGACTTTTTTCCATCTACACAAGCTCCGTATCATCAAACCTTGTAAGTAAACTCTTTTCATTGTTGCTATGTTTGTCTGATCAATCATTGCTCATATCTTGCATGTAGGGTTGCCACCTGGCCGGTATTTTACCAGCCTGGCCGGTATTTTTGATGGCTGATCCCATTGTTATTAATAGGAAAAAAAGATAAATATATAGGAAGGCCGGTATTTATTTCAAGAAAAGGTGGCAACCCTACTTGCATGCCTCTCTGGCTCTTTTGTTACTGATCTGTAACTAACAGTGATTTGCCTCTGCATAAAATTGTATTTGTAGATCAGTAACAGCCAAATAGCCAACATGTCTATCATAACTCTAATGCTCCTATATATACAGTATATAGGGTTGCCACCTTTTCTTGAAAAAAATACCAGCCTTCCTATATATATTTATCTTTTTTTTCCTATTAATAACATTGGGCTCAGCCATCAAAAATACTGGTCAGGCCGGTAAAATACCGGCCAGGTGGCAAACCTAACAGTATGTATATGTACTGATAATGAATAACATTTCAGAGAATCCCTGTACTGTGTTTCTTACGAGTTCTAGAATGTATGTTGTATAGAAACTACTGTGTTTGGGAAGTCATACAAGAGTCAATCCTACTTAATAAAAGACAAACTGTGTAGTGTTATAGCTGATTCCATAGATTGAAATGATCAAAATGAAAGCATTGTTGTGTGACAGCAAGTCTTACTCGTGTACAGTGTGTGGCATTTCTAGCAGGTTAGAAAGAGAATATATTGTTTTAATAATTCTTATTAGCCCTGATCTCACTCCCTTGAGGAGGAAGAGAAATGAGCATAACTGCTTCCCACACTGGAAATATTAATGAATATATCTATAGGCATTTCTAATAACAGTGAAGCATGTAGTTGGCCGCTAGTACAATTGGGGATACAGGTTGCTGTGAGTAGACAACAGGAGTTAAAGTAGAAGTAGACTGCTTAGTGTAGTTCAGTTTCTTGGAACAGAGCTGCAGCTTTCCTTTATTGATTCAGGCTTCCTTTCTCTGTGTGTTGGGAGCAACACAAACAGTCAGTGTAGGAGAAATTCATAGAACACCAGAGTCTCTGGCCCCGAACCAAACTGATATAGATGTTTATATAGGCTGCACAATTGAATAAACTATACTGATCCATATATAAGATTATTGATACACACAGGATGCCGTCCCTGTAGGCAATAGTGTGTCTATTTTCAAGCTGCTTTTTAGATCTTTAAAATAAAGGAAGTACAACCACCAGGATATTAGATCCTTTATTCCTCAAAGGGATGGGTCATGTTAGAAGATGTCCTATCCCTGAAACACAGCAACTCTAATAACTAATGCTATGCAGTCTTGGAGGCAGTCCCAAGTTCAAATTAAATTATTTTTGTAACCACTGAACCATCCATGGCTTCCAGCATAAAGAATATATTTTTCGCATAGATCTGAGACCAAATGTACACTAAATATCCAATTAAGATGCTGTTCCCTTTCATTGTCACACTCCTTAGGCAAATATTTATACTATTGTAAGGGGAAGTGCACAAGAAAAATATAGGGTTTTATTTATCTTTACCATTTTTTGTGGCCCCCTGGCATGAGCATTAGGTTTTACTAGTCTGCTGTGAGGAAAAGGACACCTTCAACATCACATCTCAATAATGGAGATACCTGACCTGGCTTTACATGTCCCCATCCCTCTTCTGCTCCTATTCCACCCAAGTCCCTCACCCCAATAGTGGTCTCTGTTTCAGAGGATTTTTTGGTAAGATTCTATGTTAATATTTGAGTGTAAATTAATGACCATTGGTGACAGACCTGCAATTATGGGAGATCAGTATCAGGGCCAGATCCTCCCTGTACTAATGTCGCCTATTAAAATATATGTAAAGTTTTGCTTTGCTGAATTCCATGGTGGGGCCCAGAGGGGAGTTGCAGCTTGGGAAGTAACCCCTGTAGGCCCCAGGCGCTCATTACAACACTGTGAGCAAATGCACCTGTTTTACTAGTGCATGGCAACAGTACATTATATTTTAATTACACTTTAATTTTTTGGTGCTACTGTTCCTTTATAATATATCTATGGTTTATAAAACATAGCCATTTATTGTCTCTCCTTCTTAGTCAGAATTTCATAATAAATCATCTCGGCCTCTGTCATTTTATTGCCACTCTTTCAAAATATGTAAATTTCTGCTCAAGGTCAGGTATTCCTCATTATGACCATTGCTAGCCTTTGTAGATCGTCCCTCTACAGCTCTATGGCTTTTCCTAAAATAACAATCCCTTCTTCCCTTAGCGAATGTAGCTAAGGCATGATCCCTTTTTAAAAGAGCATATTTTGCATTGGTGTATTAGTTACTGGTTTCCCTTAAATAGACTCTGTCTTTGGATTAGAAAAAAAAAACAGATTGCCAAATATAAGACTGCTGGCACACTTGGGAGACTAAACATAGCGGCTGGCACAGGGTCAATGCTGGAGGCTAATTAGGGTGAGATCCCTGGTGGACTTGGTTGATTCAGCTCCACTTTTTCCCTTTAGATTCAGAAATCTTCACCAGTGCAAGTGCGATTAATGGCCATCACCATTAGTATACTGCAGAAAATAGTGATGGGCGAATCTCCCGAGATTTGCTTCGCCGAAAAATTTGTGAATTTCCAGCAAAAT
>CM044444.1:21533877-21548915 GCA_024363595.1 Xenopus borealis
AAGAAGCATTCTGACTCCTGCTACAAGTAGGGTCCCTTGTACTTAGCAGTGGGTTAAAAATAGTGATTTGTTGCTAAAGGGGTTGTTTTTTTGTATAAACACAAGTTCAGTACCTCTATAGTAAAAGAGTCGTCCTGCTGTCCCTGAAAATGTATGTGAGAAATTCTTTTTAAAATGATTATTGCTGAATAGAAATAACGCAAATTGAGATAATGCAGCATTTTTTTTAATTCCATCATCTATTGAGGTTGTTTAGAGAAGCAGTTCCACAGGGTAAGTCGTAAAAGGTCCGAGGAGATATCACTGGTTAAGTGCTTTTACATTACTCAGTGGCGTGGGAGCAGCGTATAAATCTTGTAAAGTTGTCCATAAAGCCTGGAAAAGATTAAAACATTTTTTCAACAGTGTTTTTTTTTACTGTCAGAAGTATTTGTTCTTCATTAAAAAGAAAGTCTATAATTATTTAAAATGAAAAAAATCACTGCAAACCAGTTTTTTTTAATAAACAGTTTTAATAAACAGTTCTTTGGAAAACAATCTTTTTTTAAAAAATTGTACTTCCCAGCTGTTTCTTTATAAATAATGCTTTGGGCTGCAAGCTGTGATGGACTAATGCCTCCTCGACCTTGGAATTGTTTGTAGGTGGTTTTTCTTCTATGTCCTACTCCTGCACATAGCCGTGGAGTAAGCTGGTGCTTTAGAAGCATAATATCTCAAAAATACTTCAAAAAGATGCAGCTGATTTTATTTCTAAAAATCACTGCGCAAAAAATTGCGGTTGTGTGAAAATGTTCTGAACTCAGTTACCAAAATATTACATGAATTTAGTACCTTTTGGTAGCCTTGTCATTCTATACAAGGTACTTTTTTTTATTATGTTTATTATTATTCTATTCTCTTTTTATTAATGACTATGGCTATAAATTGCAGCTACAAGTAATTAAATGTAAGCTATTGAAATATCTAAAGTAGTTCAACCTTTGGCCTATATCAATGCCGAGGAACTTGTGAAGTGATTTCTGACATAATGCTACAGGGCCCATGTTCTATTTTTTTTTTTCTGTTTCCCTGAATCGAACTTTTTAGAGCTAAAAATTATTTTTTGGACTAATTGCTCTAAACTACAAAAATGTCATATTTATTGTAAGAGTAGATATTAGGGATGCACCGAATCCAGTATTCGGTTCGGGATTCGGCCTTTTTCAGCAGGATTTGGATTCAGCCGAATCCTTCTGACTGGCCGAACTGAATTCGAATCCTTATTTGCATATGCACATTAGGGCATGGGAGGGAAATCGCGTGACTTTTTGGCAAAAAAACAAGGAAGTAAAAAATGTTTTCCCCTTCTCACCCCTAATTAGCAATCAGTTCAGATTCGGTTCGGTATTAGGCGAATCTTTCGGGAAGGATTCGGGGGTTCGGCTGAATCCAAAATAGTGGATTTGGTGCATCCCTAGTAGATATAATATAAGATACTATAAATGTAAAAACCACAAACAATTCTTATACTATACGCCTATGGGATCCATTATGCGGAAACCCATTATCCAGAAAGCTCAGCCTTATGGAAAGGCCATCTCCCATTATAGGGTTGCCACCTGGTTGGTTTTTTACTGGCCTGACCGGTATTTTTGATCCCAATGTTAGGAAGGCCGGTATTTTTTTAAAGAAAAGGTGGCAATCCTACTCCCATAGATTCCATTTTATCCAAATAATCCAAATTTTTCAAAATGATTTCCTTTTCTTTTTCTCTGTAATAATAAAACAGGAGCTTGTACTTGATCCAAACTAAGATATAATGAATCCTTATTGGAAGCAAAACCAGCCTATTGGGTTTATTTAATGTTTACATTACAAAACAATGGCAATAAGCTGATATAAAGGAACATGGACAAAATCTGGCCAAGCAAGTAGCTCATAGCAAACACATAATTTTCCTGAAATCTGAGCAACAGTACATGGATATAAATGGCCTTAATGCTGGGGACAGACAGGGAGATTCGGGGAGATTCTGTCGCCTGGCGTTTAATAGTAACTTCGGGCGATTCCGGAGATCGCTTCGCCGCGTGTGCACAGCGCTGGCGCTTTTCCATTTAAACTAGCGACGGACAGGGAGAAGGAAGTTCGGGGAGATTGTCGCCTGCTATTAAACGCCAAGCGACAGAATCTCCCCGAATCTCCCTGTCTGTCCCCAGCCTAAATGTGTGTTAAAGGTTTAGTTGCTATTTTAATGTTTCTTTTTATTTGGATTTGCTGTTCTCCCAGTGGGTGACCCATTCAGGGTCAAAGCTTGTGTGCCTTTCCCAATCCTGCTGATTTCATTGCTTCACATCTTTGCACTGAAGCGGCTAAAGCAGTGTGTAACGGGGCCAGAAAATGGCCTGGGAATTAACCCTTTCGTTACCTGGATGGTCCATCGGGTGGGGGAACACCTGGAAGAAGACACAGCAGGCAGGGATGTGCAGTCAAACAATTTCTTCTTTATTCGTCAAGGAATACAGTGGCACAGTAGTTCACTAATAGGGCTCAATTCCCTGGTCCTTCAGCTTTCTCCTCTCTCTGCACTGCACACTGTAAGGGGGCTCATTCCTCAGACTCCCCTCCTTGGGTCCTGACTGGCACTCTCAGCCAAATCTAGCCACTTAGACACAGCTGCCCATGCTAGTCTATAGTTAAACTAACTTATGCCCAATAGAGTGTACTAGTTACACAAGCTTCCTCACTACCTAAGTCACATCTCTTTCAGGGAAATACTCAACTATCAGAGAGCCTGCTGCTCTCTTTTTATCCCATGAGGCATCTCTAAAAATCACTGTCTGAAGCCTTCCCTTATATAATTTACTAATCTCCACCCATCTGTTATCCTCTAGCTCCCCCTAGTGGGCAACCTAAACATATGTATTAACATTGCTTAAATATTTACATTGAACCAGTAACATCAAAAAAACTTTTTAAAAAAAGCACGAAAAAAAAAACACAAAGACAAAGTTTTTATTAAAGGCACAAATGTATATACTAAATATACAGACATGTTGTAAATGGCTTGCAACAAAAAAACAGGTCACCATTTAAATAAATATGAACACATTAAAGGGCAAGGAAAGGTAAAGAAATAAAATCCCATTTTTACTTTCTTTAATGAAAAAGAAACCCATCTCCAATATACTTTAATTAAAAAATGTGTACTGTTTTTATAAGAAACCTGGCTGTATGCAGTGACATTTTCCCTTCATTTACTTCTGTGGATAGGAATTGTCAGACAGTCCCTAACTTCTGGCAGGGAAACAATCATACTTATGAACAGCAGGGGGAGCCCCTGCCTTACTTACCAGCTATGCAGAACTCAAGCAGCTTTGTTTTTTGATCATTTATGATGATACATAAGAAGCCCAGACCACACTGAGTATGTGTATGTAGTCTAGTCTTGCAAAGATGTATAACAAAGTTACAAGATGACAGCCCCCTGTGGCCAACTTTGAAAGCATAAATCATTTGTTTGATTAGGCTTGTGGTGCAGTAAGTTCATGTTTATGTTTAGTATACAAAATACAGCATTTCTAGCCTTATTCTATTTTACACTTTCCTTGCCCTTTAAGGCTCCACTTGGGCTCCTCTTCAAAAAATGCGATCGAGCGATCCATCGCACAGCACTCCAATTCTCCTCCCTGCTTTTCTTATAGGAGATAACCAGGGAGGAGAAATGGAGCGCCACAAGATGGATTGTCCGCAAGCGGAGTTTTGGTAAGTTATTTCTTAATAAAGACTTTGCGATTCTTAAGTTTAATATGTCTGTGTTTTTTTCGTGCTATACAAATTAATAAAAAAAAAAGTTATGTTTCTGGTCCTTTAAACTTGTACCCTATTATAAGTGATGTCACTAGAATACGCCGGGCCCCCCTGCAAAACAATCTTCAGGGACCCAGCGAACGCCAATCCTCACTCACCTTACCTGGGCAACTCACCTTCCCAACTCTGCCAACCTACGTGCCAATTAGGGTTGCTGCCTTTAAAAAAAAATATATATATATATACCGGCCAATGGTGGAGGCGGGAACAAAGGGGGCGGGCAGTGTTTTAAAGGGGGTGGAGCCACAGAGAGTGCTGCTAATGGGGCGAGGCCAAGACGCTAAAGGGGGCGTAACCACAAGGCACATCGGGGATTAGGTTAGTTTACAGGGAAAGGCCAAGGGCAACTACATTGCCGGTAAATTTGTAATACCGGCCCAGGCCTTAGTGGGTGTTTTACCAGCTAGGCCAGTAAAATACCAGCCGGGTGGCAACCCTAGTGCCAATACCCCACCACAGGCAAGAGAGTGGCTGGGAAAGGGGGAGTTCTTGTTAGCTATATAGGAAGCAGATCCCCCTGTTCCCTGGCCCCTTGCAACTGCGGGGTCTGCTTTCTCTATAGTTACGCCACTGGGCTAAAGGGCCAGTGAACTATGATTAAAATATTGTAAAGGGATTGCAGTGCTATTAGCTATAGGAGGATGGGAGGGAGGTTATGGTCATGAAGTTGGAGAACTAATCTACAAGTGCACTCAAGGAAGCCTTTATTATCCTTATTTTAGCCTTATTTTCCAATTCCAAAATAAAATTGTAAAGCATAAATGTTAATGTTGATAAATGACCCCAAATGCAAATGTAATTTCAGTCTGGCCTCCCAGCGGGACCAGTGCCCTAAGTAATTTCTTTTTAGTCTTATTTTTTATTTTTAAAATCCGACATAGTAGCACATTCATTTTTCCCTATTGTGTTAAGGGGAAAACGCTGGGCGGCTTGAACATCTGTCTGGTCTTGGAGTAATTTGTTCCTGTGTTTGCTGATAAGGACAGTAGTGGAGATTGACTCCGGAAACCTAACAAGTGATAAACTATGACTGTGAGTTATAAAGAGCTGATTGTATATCTGCTCCTATCTGCAAATTCTCTAACACCTACCAATGAAAAATGGGCCTTTAGCTTTATATTTCCTGTATTCACACAGCCAGTACTGGTAGAAAAAAGCGCTTGTGCACCGGCCCACTAAAATCTTATCCAAGAGGCAGGATAGTACTGAGACAGAGAAGGCAAATAACTGGTAATAGTGGAATAAAAAGTAAACACTATGCACATAAGGTTGTCATTTGCTTAATTTGTAATTGTACTTCATTTATCTTTTCATGATTGCTGATGTTTCAGAATTCAACATGAATGTGTTATGATTATTAAGATGGTTTTGGATAAACATATTTAAAAATTTCCTTAGAATTAAGCATTTATTGGCAATGTCCTTTGCTCTCTTAGCTTCCTAGGTAATTGATCCTTAAATGAATAACTGTAATATGTTTTTTTTTTACCATGGCTCACAGGGATTAAGCTGCAGTTTTTGCCTGGCTATCCAAAACTCAACTGCGTATTTCCAACTGTCTGAGAATGATAGGAATTTTTGAGTGGGTCCAACTGGGCAAGAGTCTTGGGTATTAGTTAATGAATCTCAATACCAAAGTTTTATAGTATATGTTGGATAAATTGTCTGCAATGTATAGGCATTACTGTGGGTATAAACTCCCCAAATCTCATAGGCATTAATGTGTGTCCAAACTATTACAGGTATGTCCAGAAGTGAAAGGCATTATTATTGGTATAGTCAACTGTTTAAAACATTACCCAGGCTTTACTGGGTACATCCAACAACTTACTGCAATTATTCAATCAGTATATTCAACTGTCCATTATTGGGTGCAGGCCCAGACTGGCAATCTGTGGGTTAGGGCAAATGCCAGATGGGCTGCTATAAGGTGCCATAAAAAGTCAGTATTTAGTGGGCTGGTGGGGACTGTTTGGGCCTCTATGTGGGCTGATTGGGCCTCTGTGTACCTGAAATGCCAGGGCCTATTTTGATTCTCAGTCCAGTCCTGATTGGGTGCCTCCAAAAATCATAGACTCCAGCAATCACTTCAGCTCTACAGTAACTACAATGTAAGAATTGATTGTGCATGGATCTTGGTAAACTAAAGCTGGCCATACATGGGTAGATTTAAGCTTTTAGTCTTCAGTCATCATCATCATGTGTGGGCCCTTCCCAACTCCCTCCTTGAAATGCATCTGCCTGAATATCAGGCCTGCATAGGCCTCTGTTATGATCCGATCATAATGATCATATCAGCCAATTTGGCCCAGTGTGTAGGTGGAGCAATTGGGTAAAGGTCTACTCATTGACAGCCTTGACAGAATGTTAATGGTCAGCTAACATGTGCCACTATAAGCTAATACTTATAACTATAAAAAAGCTGGTAACTTCCAGAGCAGAATCTCCATCCCTAGACCCTCTCTGGCGCAAGAAGATAAGGGCTGGGGGACAGCACCTCAGTATTCACCTCAGGGTGGCACATCATATGGAATTGGCCCTGAATCTATTGACTGTCATGGTGACCGTGGTGACTGAATCTATTGCAAAAATAGTACCTAGTACTTATAATTATATACTGTATAATTTGACTGTGCAAAATATTACTATGGCTCAATACTTATCCTGTTCTCCTCTCCATCCAGGCAAACCTTGCTATTATCCCTAGCATTACTTTTTGATGCTTAGCAGAGAGGTCAGTAGGGCAATGGTCAGCAAAAGAGCTGAGAGCCCATTGTGATCCCTTTTATACAGCAGAAAAATAAATACCTGCTGTCTGGTTGCTGTGGGTGTTTAGACCTGGAGCAAACATTGCTGCACTTTACCATATCGGTCTGTTTGTTGTTAACCCCTGCCCAGCATCCCTGTTATAATAAGTATTAGCTGACGAGTCAGTCTTCCGTGAAAAAGATTGTTTGTTTGTTACTTGTTATGGTCACCTGATGAGTTAGGGATGTCATTCTTCAGTTTAGAGGAAATTTGCTTTGCATTTTCTTGTGTTGCTTTTGCTTCATGGAGTTCACAAGACTTGATTAGCACTCCATTACAACATGTTTATTAAAGCTTGATGGTAGGATACAAAAGAAAGCCTTACATTGTTTCTAAAGCAATTAACCAGCCTAGCTACCTAGCTGAGTATTTGAACCCTTTCAGTGCAGATATAGTGCAGATTTTGCCAATTGAAACCAATGACATGAGCCCGGCCCGGATTTGAGGAGAGGCCACCTTGGCCCGGGCCTTGGGTGGCAGGATTTTGGGGTGGGGGCATGCTGCCCAACCACACCCACATTGGTTCAGAAATTTAAATTTCCATGTGCCAATTCCCATTGCTCCATCCCAATGATGAAAATTTGAGCAAATAAAAGGGAGGGGACAGGGGTGACAAAGACAGTGGGCCTAGGGGTGCCGCTATGTAAATCCGGCCCTGATGAGTCACCAGCTTTATCTCACAATATTGGTGGAGTTTGCCAAGGCTGCTCAATAACCAGTGCCTCATGCCATACTTACACAGGGCAGTATACCGTGTATATCTTCTTCTTCAATGTTCACAAAATATTCAAGCTCAAATGTGATCCCTCCATAAGAAAACTCTATGCACCCAAACCACCATAAACCCTGCTTTTGCTTTCTGAGTTTTATCACCTGTGCCTTCTACGAGTAAACTTTTTTTTCTCGTCATCTTTAGCAACTCCAAATTTGGTAAAAAGTTGTTTTTCATAAACATACCAGGGTCTGCTTCCTCTATAGTCGCACTTGTGCCAACAACTCTGGGCTGAATCAAGGTAGACCTCAATATATGAATATTTATATGACTTTATATTTTATATTTCTATTTTCACAGATGTCTTCTCAGCACTTCTTCTATTTCTCTATCTATAGTACAATGAAACCTGTAATTATTATGGAAGTCATATGACTCAATGTCTAACTTGAAGTTCTACAGAATATGGAGGCCCTGGGGCTGGATTTGATCAAAAGGGCCTGGTCAATAAAGGAGTTTATGAAGAAGAACATTGTGTACATTAGTTTTTATGATTTTGTTTACTGCATAATTTTGGGGTTCCTGCATAATTTTAGGGTACTAAAAAACAGTGTGCAAAATGCCTGCACTTAACCCAAGTGCCATTGCATTTCACTGAACACCTCTGTACACTTTCTGGGCTTTAGCAAAGCTGTCTCAGAGTACCATAAACATAAAAGGAAGTTGATTGATATTCCATTATTAAATCAGTTCATCTGAGTATGGAAAAATAGAAATCCTACAACAAATATTTTGAATACCTTAACCATGAACACCCCATCTGCATGCCCCTGGACGCTGAACTCTCTGTTGATCCCTACTTCAAAGAAATACAGAAAAATGAAAACATTTTAAGTATCTGTTCATTTCTGATGATTCACCTGTTACCTTTTTTTTTTCAAGCCATGCATGGCAGTTCATTAACTCCTCTCTTACCACTGGGGTGTTTAATAGATGAACTCACTTTGGGGCTCATTTATTATTGTGGGGCAATTGTACAAAGTGCAAATAAAGGGTGCAAAAAGCACCAATTTCTTGCACCATTCCCCTATGCTGTTCTAATGTTGCACTTAAATCTGCTACTCTGCACTTAAAGGAATGGTAACACCAACAAATGAAAGTGTTTTATGGCCTTGGACACACAGTTCTTCGCCACAGTTCACACCACTGTTTTAAAAAAGCTGACCGCTAGCTGACAGCAAGTGTGAGTTGCCATCTCCTAAACTTAAACCGATAGCGTTATCTATGCAGCGTCCGGCTTTATTTTAAAAACTGCGGCTAGAACCACAGTGAAAACGTGGCAAAGAACCACATGTGTGTCCAAGGCCTTAAAGGGATACTGTCATGTGAAAAAACGCATCAGTTAATAGTGCTGCTGCAGCAGACTTCTGCGCTGAAATCCATTTCTCAAAAGAGCAAACAGATTTGTTTTATATTTAATTTTGAAATAAGCCATGGGGCTAGACATATTGTCAGCTTCCCAGCTGCCCCCCAGTCATGTGACTTGTGCTCTGATAAACTTCATCACTCTTTACTGCTGTACTGCAAGTTGTAGTGATATCACCCCCTTCCTTTCCCCCACCCAGCAGCCTAACAACAGAACAATGGGAAGGTAACCAGATAACAGCTCCTTTTTTTTGCCAGATTCTGCATATTGCCAGTCTAGTCTTGGTCCAAACGTTAGCATTAGCGATGGGCGAAATTATTCGCCAGGGGCCGCTGGCGAATAAATTCGCGACACGCCAGCGAAATTTCGCCTGGCGAAAATTCGCCGAAAAAAACGAGTTGCGAATTTCTGGGGAGATTCGCCCATCACTAGTTAGCATTCCAACAGCACTTTTGTACTCGGAGCATATTTGTGTAATATGTTTCAAATACCACATGGGTTAATATATGTGGATAGTTCCCTACCATTCACTCAAGTGTTTTTTGGATGTACTGATCAAGCAACTGTTTCATGTGTCTCTCTGGCTCCCTCCACACAACAAACGCTGGGAGAAAAATGATATTGCTTACCCCGTTAGTTTTGTGAGACTGACATTGAAATGCTAACAGAACCTTGCACGAGGCCGCTAGATTAAAGGGGAATAAGTATTTTCTCTGTAGATGTTTTTGTGATAACTTGATGTTTGTGTGTGATATAAAACATTACTGCAAACAAAAGAAAACAAATGAAGTCATGCAAAGCTTCTAAATTCAAAAGAAATTCATAGTCAGAGTTATTATCTATTTGCACGCAATTCTGTAAACAGCATTTTGCAGTGACATGTATCCAGCGCAGTACAATTACATGAGGAAGCTAAGGATTAGTTTAGTTTTAGGCACAATAACCATCCAGATTCATCCAGATTCAATTGTCAGCATATTAGTCGCCTCTGGCAGAAATCCATGGGATGGTAATGCTCCAAAACCACAGTTGCCAAGAGCATGTTGGAAATCAGAGATACTTGATCCTCCTCTATTTCTGCACCACCAAACAAACCCATGCAGGGTGTAAGTGACCATTGTACTTTCACTTAGTTATTTGTAAGTACCAAGTCACAAGGAATGGGGGATAATTGGATATTAAAGAAAAGTACAAGCATACCATATGTTGGATTGGCTTTCTCTTGATCGACAAGAATTTAAATAGAAAATTGGAGAGCAAAACTGATGAGATGTCATTCTTCTTCTCAATACTATTCAGAATTTAACCACTAGGTGGTGAGGTTCAAGTGCAATTTATAAGGAGGCTTTGGCAGAGGAAAACAATATGGCTGTCCTTTCTATATTTACATATACAAAAGGATGGTTACCAAGGGAGGGTCTCCATTCTCAGAGACAAGGCTTTACTCCGTTGGGTTATACATATACCTATGTATGTTTATTGTTACGCACAAGGTTTTTCTGATTGTGGAGACAATGGAGCTTTAACCCAATTGACAAGAATGGAATCCAGCTGTCAATGTTTACACACACATATATATGTGTCTATATATATCTATATACTGTATATATATATATATATATATATATATATAGATAGATAGATAGATAGATAGATAGATAGATAGATAGATAGATAGATTTACCAATTTGATGAACAATCCAAAACTGGATAAAAAATTTAAGAAAACCCCCTCAAATACTAATAGACAAGAAAGCTGTGGCCAATTCCACTTACAAAAATGCAGGTATGATAAGATTTTTTACACTTCCCACTCAGTCATATGAGAGTGTGCCCCAATCAGAAGCAATATATCAAAAAGAAATAAACTGAGACTATGGCAGGAAAAAGTGCTAAGGTGTCATATATTTGGGGTAAGTCAAGCTGTTGTAAGATGCCAGTCATATATATAATGGGGCCTGGGTGGGGCTGTTTGGTCCACATGATACTTGAAATGCCATGGTCTTGAAATTCTTTGGTCTAGTTTAAATCCCAGACATGGTTATAGAATATGACTAAATGTCTATGGCTCTCAATGTGCTTTCTAGACAGATAGTGACAGAGGAGTCACTTAGGCTATAATTGTAATAGGCATCTAATCTGGGGGGACATTTTAAGCAGCCACAGACCTGCCCTAACACCAGTAGACATACATGTACCTGTCTTTTCCCCAGCTCCATAGATGGCAGGAACATTGTAATGCACATAGCAAACCCAAAAAGCGCCCATGACAGTTTTCGAGGCGTAACCTATATTGAGTACCCACAAGACCTTCTTGCATAACCAGATCTTCAGAAGGCGACGCCATCAAAGCCCACCCTATGCAAATGGGCATAAAAAGATGGAGGTATGTCATTGGGGGGCTTTGTGGGATACAGGTATGGGATCCCTTATCCAGAAACCCGTTATCCAGAAAGCTCTGAAATACAGTATGGCCGTCTCCCATACACTCCATTATAATGAAATAATCCAAATTTTTTAAAATGATTTCCTTTTTCTCTGTAATAATAAAACAGTAGCTTGTACATGATCCCAACTGAGATATAATTTATCCTTATTGGCAGCAAAACCAACCTATTAGTTTTAATTATTGTTTACATTATTTTCTAGTAGACTAAAGGTATGAAGATTCAAATTATGGAAAGATCCATTATCCGGCAAACCCCAGGTCCCGAGGATTTTGGATAACCTGTATCTTTTCATGGGATTAGCTATTTCTCAGGGTCCAGAGAGTAAACCTTTGGTTCCAAACTAATTCCCAGGCACAGGAACGATAAATGTTTCTATGATTCACATAATTACAACAAGGCTTTTCTCATTTTTTTTGTTTCTTGCATACATCAGTTAAATCTGAGCAGGTGAAAGGGGGTAATGACATCTTATTAACATCTCAGTATTATTGGGACATGTTATGGACAGAGCGATGAAAATGGATTGCACAGATCCACCACATCCTCCACTGAACCTTGAGTAGCTCCGGCCACCATGGAAATGTTAAGAAGCAGTCACGCAAGCTTCCAATAAAGAAACAGGCACCTTGACCTAAAATTTGGCTCTTGGACGCAGATTCTAATACACACACCCATTGCTGATCCCTTCGCTGATGTATTTCCCTGCCGAAATTAGACCAGCATTTTGTTAGCAGCAGGAAACAGTCCCTTCCTCTTTATAAACATACAGTTAGGTCACTGACCAACAGCATCACCATCTCACAGCTACTTTTTGGATCCATCCATCAAACACACTTGTCACTCTTGCCGTGTCCCCGCTGAAATGGTCCAACGTTTCTGAGTGGAGAGGGAAGTGACACACACGCCTTTCGCTGGAATCTAATTCTCCTGCTTTATTTCCCTGAAAGGGGGACACACAATGAACAAGCTTTTTCCATTGACTGTTTAAAAAGAAATAAGTAAATACATAATACAGTCCAAGGTCATTTGGAGGACATACAAAATCTATATTGGAATATTAAACTGTTAACCCTTCAGGTACCACTACATCCAGCAAAATGTGCCTCTCGTAATTTGACATTGGGAGGTCATTAAGGTTAATTTTGGCCCTTTGCACCAAGACATAACAGGTCTTTCTCCCTGAATCACATTCTAGCCTGGGTATGACAAATCAAGTTCTTCTACTCCAGTGATCCCCAACCAGTAGCTCACGAGCAACATGTCTCCAACCCCTTGGTTGTTGCTCCCAGTGGCCTCAAAGCAGGTGCTTATTTTTCAATTCCAGGCTTGGAGGCAAGTTTTGATTGTATAAAAACCAATTGTACTGTCAAACAGAGCCTTAATGTAGGTTGAGAAGCCACATAGGGGCTACCAAATGGCCAATCACAGCACTTATCTGACACCCCAAGAACATTTTTCATCCTTGTGTTGCTCCCCAACTGCTTTTACTTCTGAATGTTGCTCACGGGTTCAAAAGGTTGGGGGTCCCTGGTCTGCTCATTACAAATACTTGCTCTTTCTCTAATATGTGTTGCAGGTATATGCAGGAATGCAGTGTCTTGGCTTACAAACACACCTGATTCCATAGCTATCCAGGATCTTTGCCAGGAAAACTTTCCCTTTAGTTTGAATGAAAAGTTAAACTAAAAAGCTAAAACTAAGTAACCTTTTTAGAAAGGTCTTTATGAATACACTGCTAAACCCTCAAATTAATGCTGCTCAGAGTTCTCTGTCAAAAGAAACGCCACATTTCTTTCCTTCTATTGTGTACGCATGGGCTTCTGTATCAGACTTCCTGTTTTCAGCTCAAACCTCCAGGGCTTGGACTTGAGCATGCTCAGTTTGCTCCTCTCTCCCCATCCCCTGCCTGCTGTAATCTGAGATCAGAGCTATGAGTGAGCAGGGAGAGACTCAGGCAGCTAATATGGCAGCTGCTATCCTAAACAAACAGCGACAGTGTCTAGAACTGTTTACTCATGTATAGAAAAGCATTCTAAAGAATAAAAATGGCGTTCTAGCTTGCACTTTTGTGGCTTATCTGTTGGCAATAAACTGCCTTGGTAGCTTTCCTTCTCCTTTAAGCCAATGGCACATGGGTTTGATTTCAGGCATTTGCCAGTAGAAGTTTTCTGTATACGGGAATGTGCAATGACATATTTAGGCTTAGATGTGCATGGTAAGTATCTGGTTAATTTTAGACATTTCATATTTATCTCTGTAGCAAGGGGCGCTTTAGTGCCATGCTTTAAAAATTAAAAAAGAAAAAGGCGTGCTTATAATAGTCGGCTCACTTTCATCTTGCCTTGGTGTGTGTTGCCAGTAAATACACGGCACAGAGCAAAGAGAGCCCTGGAAATGTAAATTCTACATCATAGGCAGCTGATGTCATACAATTGACATTCTATGGCAGTCAAGCAGTAAAAGGGATAGTTTCCAAACGCTTGTTGTCTGCTTATTGTTTAAAAGTAAAAAAAAAAACAACTTGTTATTTTGTTGGTAAAAATAGTACACTTGAAACAAGTGACCTTTGTGTAGCAATAATGTCTTTATAGAATAATAGATATAAAAGTGTAAGAGTAAAAACTTTGGTGGAGAAGTTCTGAACACACGCAGTTAAACGTGGAAAAACTATGCTAAGCTTAATGGGTAATCGAAATGACACACATATTTATATAAATCTAAATTATTGCAATTATTGCAGAAGTATTCAGAACCTTTGCCTAATGTTTATCATTTTATCATACAGGTATGGGATTGGTTATCCTGTTATACAGAAAGTTTCAAATGACATATTTATCATTTACATTTTTATCATTTTTTTTATTTACATTTTATAAATTACATATCTATGAGAATCTTCATAGTCATATTTCAAATAACAATTAGGCCATAGACTCCATTTTAATAAATAATTAAAAATGTTTTAAATTATAATTTTTTTTCTCTGTAAAAATAAAACAGTACCGCGTACTTGATCACAACTAAGATATAAGTAATCCCTATTGTAGTATTGCATTGTATTTTAGTATTGTATTGTAGTATTGTACACTACTGGGTTTAATTAATGTTGAAATCATTTTTAGTAGAGACCCAAACTAAAGAAAGGTAATGTTGCAAATGGAAAATATATGAGGGCTGGCACAAACCGTATCACATAAGCAGACAGCCACTGGGCATTAATGTTGAGTACAATGTCTCCTGCTTTGTGTAATAATTAAAAATAATTTATAAACATTTGAAACTGTATAGTCGCCCTATTTATACACACTGACTATGTCAACTTTATTTATTCTATTTAAATTAAAATATACTGCTGCTTTTGAACCGTGCAAAAATGTAAATTTTTTACTATGTAAAGATATGTTTATGAACAAAAAAATATTTTTTTTAGATTTTCTGTAATCTTGTTGTGGATTGGCCCATGTACGAATGCTTGTTATTGGCCTATCCCCAATTGACTGGATTGGCAGTTAGATATACGCGACTGACTCGTTCTTTTTAATTTGAATATGACTGTGTAATATATGTTCATTTAGTCTATGATTACGTGCCCCTAAGGCACGAAACGCATAAGGCCCTTTGTTGTGATGTATTTGCTACAATAAACTAGATTTTTTTACTAAGCTTTTTTTTTTATCAGCTTATGGAGTGTGATCCGGTTTGTGCCAGCCCTCATATATTTTCCATTTGCCACATTACCTTTTGGAGCTGATGGTCTGGGGCTTGTGCATCTGGATCCCCCATTATGTCTTAGGAA
>CM044444.1:21560741-21572895 GCA_024363595.1 Xenopus borealis
GTATCTTTAATTTATATATTTAATATTTCATATATAGATCAGTGCCTGCCATTAGTATGTATAAATAAGAGATATACATTCATCCAAAACATACAGACAATTTCCCCAGTTTGGCCAAATTACTGGTACCTGCTGCCCGCACAGATTTCCCATTCCGAGTAAAAGAGCCACTGCCACATACTAAAACTAGATCATCAACATTAGGAGGCAGCTGATAAGATGTTACAGAGCATTTCATGCAACAGTTGTACATTTTTATAAGTGTGTCATCACATTGTTTGTTGTGGTCATTTCCATCTGACACAGGACAATGGCTTCATTTATCCCTGAGTCATATTCCGTGTATGGATCAGTGTGATACAGATAGCACGTAGTAGTAGGTAGTAGTAGTAGTAGTAGTAGTTAGTAGTAGTAGTAGTTAGTAGTAGTAGTAGTTAGTAGTAGTGGTGGTAGTAGTAGTAGTAGTAGTAGTAGTTAGTAGTAGTAGTATTAGTAGTAGTTAGTAGTAGTATTAGTAGTAGTTAGTAGTAGTAGTAATAGTAGTTAGTAGTAGTAGTAGTAAGTAGTAGTAGGGGATTTATTTTGTCTTCAGATTTTTGTCTTCAGGTTTTGGGGTTTTGTTTTATTGTTTTTTAACTTTCTTATAAAGTGTATATTAATATTGTCTCTACAGGGCCCAGCCTCCCTGCCTGCACAGCCGCCAATTTATACACTTAAATAATAAACAAATACAGTTTTTTGTCCAGGGAATCCCAGCAAATTTATATTCGGAGAAATATCAAATAAAAATTGCATATGTATTTTATCGTCTAGTAGTCTACATTTGCTAAAGCAATTTGTTTAAAGCAAATTATTTTGTAATAATCTTAAACTCTATATACAATATCATTCCATTCGATATATATATATATATATATATACGCACACGTTGACATTAAACTTTATATATACATATTTAGATATTTCTAGTGGTCTATAAAACTTTATATACAGATTTAGATATTGCTAGTGGTCTATACGTGTAGAAATGTAAATAACACTGCGTACAGTAGAATTTCAGTATAATTTGTTACAGGACTATTTCAAATTCATATATGAAAACTGATATATGGAATATAAAATACGTATCTTGTCTAATAGAGCGCTGGAGCAGATAAGAAGGGGGAGCGTTTAGTTTCCTGTTTTTTATTCTTGTATATATATATATATCTACACATTTCGTTTTATTTATGGCAGTGTGTGTTCTGCCTCCAGTGCTCTGTCGGTATGCTTTGTTTAAATTCATTGTTCTACATAATTTACTGTAGTTTTTATCTAGTTTTACATTTGCCCTGCTACACAGATCGGATATTGTAAATGATTAATAACATATGCTGTTTAGCTTTCAAACCCTTGGTATTAAAATTAATGGCTGGTAAAATTATATGTTTATATATATATATATACGCTGGGCATTATTTTTATTATTGTAAGGTTTATCTTAAATTAACTATGCAACTATATAATAATATAAATATGTATATATATATATATATATATATATACATACATATTAGCAGTTGTACTATTATTATTATTTTTATTACTTATTCGGAAATAATTTTATACGACATCCTGTTGTGCTGTGTTCTTTATTTACATTTGTTGTATTTTATAAATATATTTTGAATGAATTTACCATTTCAATTGGAATAAAAAAAATTATATTTTTTTCCTCATTAATAATCCATATATAGGTGATTTCTAAATGTCAGGGCATTGGTCAGAGGCAGAACACTGTATCTGCCGCACGCTATGCTTGTGTATGCTGCATATTAGCAATAAATGTCTACATTGTGTTCCAGCACATTGTGACCAAGTCTATTCTCTGACAGTGAGGGGAGGATTTGGGGGTAGAAATTGGAGGGATCAGCTCTTACAGGAACTGAATGAAGCTGTGAGGAAGCCCAGGCAGCACCAGAGGATGTAACACTGATAAGGGCCTAATTGTTATCAACTGCAGACACAGGGAGCACCATCATGTCAGTTCCAGAAATATAGATAAGTCTTTCTCTATAATCCTCGCCATATCTAGCTCCCCTGATCACAAACACCTACTTGGCCTTAAAAAGTGTGTTTCCCTTTCACTCAGCCTGGGTGGTGTATTAATAGTCTGTTGCAGCAGGAGTTTGATAAAGCAGACTAGGACTAAGGAGAAGTAGCCTAGATAGCCAGGAGCCGTGACACAGGACCCCAGGAGCAACTTACCTGCTATTTGCCTTATGGATGAGTGGATCATTGGGACTGGGGCTGCAGAGGATCAGATCAGACTAGGCGCACTGGCAGTGCAAGAACAACACACTAGCGCCAGGCACACACTTTCTTTCGCTTTGGAGACTTATATAAACATGAACATTTTTTTCCTCTTAGGGATTTGAGAAAAAGCCAAGAAAACGTATAGGTGGCCTGTACATTCCCTCACCCCTACAAATACACTGGGGAGGGATTAACTGCGCAAATAGGAGATTGAAGGAAATTTGCCAGAATATCAGCAGAATATCAGCAACAGCATCAGCTTTACTAGGAGTGTATGGCAGCCCCCAGGCCCTAGTCCTCCTGTTTACATTCACCTCTGTGCCACAAAGCAGCCAGTGTGATGGGAAATAAATCATTCAGAACATCTGGGGAGGGATCCTTGCATGGCTTTTTTTTTTAAATAGAAAATTAATTCTCCTAGTTATATTAATTTCTGCTGCCTTCAAACCATAAGTATTAGTAGTATTAATAATAATAAGAATGCTTTGATGGCAGCAGAAATTGTTATATGAGGGGACTCAGGGGAGATCTGCATCTCTTCGCCAGGTCCTATTTTGCCCTCCAGTCACTGCCATTTCGGCACGGCCCTAACAGCACGCAGTAGCGCGCAATACGCAAGGGAGACCGCAGGTGCGCAACCGAGGACGCGCGTGGGCGGACGTGCGTAAAACTGACCAGAGAGCGCACCCACTTTTCACTGAGGTTACACTACTACAGCTACATAGCCAAATCACAGACCCTGCTGAGATCAATGTATTATATTACGACACCAGTGTCCTGCTTTACAACCGAAGCCTGACATGTCTGGAGACTGACAGCGAGAAACCTAATTTCAGTAAAGCGCAGAATAAATTATGAATACAGAATCAATTATGAAACACACGACTTTAAATGCCAAACAGGAGAGAATATCATACATAGTTTACACAGAGATAAGAGAATGTCAGAAAATGTATAGATGACAGTTTGAAACACACCAGTGTATTTTTTTCGGTTATTGCATTTGCATATACACAAATAAATGTGCTTAGTGTGTAGGTTTGTTTATCCCATATCTTCCTCTTCTATATTCAAACATTAGACCTATGTGCCAGTTAGGAACCCCCAAACCTCAATAGAACAGTTCTGGTGCAAAGTAGCTATAAACGAAAAGCATAAAAGGTTTTTTTTCGGGGTTTAGTTAATACATGAACCCTACTAGAGATTCTCATCAGTGAGGCATAGGTCTGTATCCAAGAGACAAGTAAAATTCTAGATTTAATCCTATATTTAGCTTCCATTTTACCATGTTATTTGTGGATGGAAGCGTTAAGCTTAAGTGTTGCTATATACATTGGATTTTTTAAATTGTTTCTACTATAGTTAATTATGCTCAATATGTCACTGTTCTAATTGTTCCATAATCACATGGGGTGCCACCTCTATATATAGCAGCAAGTAGGAAGCCGGGAGTGTGGGTTATCTGAGGTCTGTGCAAGTGTAGTGCAAGGAACATAATCTGCTGAGCTGAAAAGTATAGGGGCCACTTGCCCTCTGATAATATCTGCAGTCCTCTGCCTCCGATCTGCTTGAGGAATGTTAATTGATGTTGCATTTTTCTGGCTGTGCAGATTGTACTGATGCTCTGAGGCTGGAGAGCAGTGACTGTGGCCCTTGTGGCCCGGAGACTCTCTTATGCGCAAAGATCTAATTACCCCAAACTTAAAGGGAAACTGTCATGGGAAAACATTTTTTTTCAAAACGCATCACTTAATAGTGCTGCTCCAGTAGACTTCTGCACTGAAATCCATTTCTCAAAAGAGCAAACAGTTTTTTTTATATTTCATTTTTGAAATCTGACATGGGGCTAGCCATTTTGTCAATTTCCCAGCTGCCCCTGTCATGTGACTTGTGCCAGGAGGGAACTGCTTTCTGGCAGGCTGTTGTTTTCCCTTCTCAATGTAACTGAATAGTACACAGTGGGACATGGGTTTCACTATTGAGTGCTGTTTTTAGATCTACCAGGTAGCTGTTATCTTGTGTTAGGGAGCTGCTGTCTGGTTACCTTCTCATTGTTCTGTTGTTAGGCTGCTGGGTGGGGGAAAGGGAGGGGGTGATATCACTCCAACTGGCAGTACAGCAGTAAAGAGTGATTGAAGTTTATCGGAGCACAAGTCACATGATTTGGGGCAGCTGGGAAATTGACAATATGTCTAGCCCCATGTCAGATTTCAAAATGAAATATAAAAAAATCTGTTTGCTCTTTTGAGAAATGAATTTCAATGCAGAATTCTTCAGGAACAGCACTATTAACTGATGCATTTTGGAAAAAAAAAATTCCCATGACAGGATCCCTTAATGTGCATGTTATTGGACGATAGAGAAGAGAAAAGAGGCTCCCTGTTGGGATTGTTTTATCTCTAACTACACATTATTGACTCGCTAAACTAGTCATAGACTGCTGGGCTGCTGGGTTAATTGCATTACCTGTCAACAAAGCTGTAAAGATAGTATCTGGGGTTGTGCACGTCTGTATGTCTATGGCATCCACAATAGCATCTGCACAGAGCTCTTATAGAGCTCCAGTCTTCATGAAATAAACTCTAAAATATAAACATTTCCATGTTTATATATACTTAATATATACTATAGTAAAAGACCTGAGCCTTGACACTGTAATGACCTAATAGTGATGTTGGGGTGGAGGTTGTTGGGTTACCCACAAGGGAAGTTGTGCTCACCACTAATTTTTAAAAACATTAGGTGAGGATGCAATGAGCTTGTGACCACAAAATTCACATATACCAATACAAGAGGTCCTCTGCACTCAACCCACTATCAATATATTAAGGACATTGAAATATTTTGTGCATTAAGTTACTAAAATGCCCTCCCCTTTAAAAAAACAGGGATTGTATGTCTATATATATATATGGGGCTTTAACCAATCAGGGCACTGGGCTAGGCAAGAAACACTTTGGTACCAGTGGGCCCACTAGCAGTACTTACCTCAAAATGGTGAGCTTGAATATATAAAGTAGGAAATCTAAGAGCCACCCAACAATACAAAAAGCTTCCACCAAAGATAGATATTACTTTTTCATGGACGATTTTTATTAGTTTTTAACAATATAAACATTATATTGGCATATAATGGATAAAGTCTGTGCTAGTATACACAGTGAGTTAACCAAAATAATATATACACAATTAAAAATAGCTTTTTATTACAAAGATACCCTAACAACATATATTCCAGCAACTGACAAAAAAAAAAACTGATATAAATTTTAACAATTGGGGGGGGCAATTGTGGGAGCCGTGTCAACTGTATCCCCCATGCTCTGGGCAAAATTCCCTCTTTTTTCCACTTTTTAAAACTGCAAATATCAAGACAAGGATTTTCCAGAACATTATGCTAACTGTTCCATTTATTCCTATGAATGTTTTCTTCATTTAGCTTCATCATCATTCATTAGACGTTGCTCTAAGTTATGAGCTATTTGAATTTGTGTTGGACAACCATTTCTGGAAGTTTTTTTTTTTGGGAGGGAGTAGGTCTTATATGCATTTTCTGCGAGGCCCATTAACACACTACTTATGCCACTGCTGCTTACACTTATTGGTTTATACATATAAATGTTTAACAAAATATGCACACCCTGCACATGCATTAGCAATACATTGGGCACAGTCACATAGGTATGACTATATATATGTGCCTTGGGCAACAGTGGGTGGTTATTATTAGCCCTTGCTTCATATAGCACTATTTTTTTTACATTTTAACTTGGTACCCTCAATGCATTACGAGTAACTGTGTAAGTACTGGTGCTTGCACCTACAATTTGCTTTTTAAATCACTGAAAATATGCTGATAAAAACTAAAAATTAAAGTGATTTCAAAGAATGGCAATATAGTATACTGTTGCCCTCCACTTGTAAAAATTGTGTGTTTGCTTTATAAACATAACTATAGTGTATATAATTAAGCTGCTGTTTAGCCATGGGGCAGCCATTCAAGCACAGGATATACAGCAGATACCAGGTAAGTTCTGAAGAATCCCATTGTATACTACAGAGCTTATCTGTTATCTGCTGTGTATCCTGTGCCTTTTCTCATTTTTCCACCTTGAATGGCTGCCCCCATGGCTACACAGCAGCTTGTTTATATAAACTATAGTAGAGCTTCTGAAACAAATACACCAGTTGTACTAGTGCAGCACAACAGTACATTATATTTTAATTACTTCAAACCAGTTAAATTTTTTTTTGGTGTTACTGTTCCTTTAAAGGGGTGGTTCACCTTCAAGATAACTTTTAGTATATTGTAGAAGGGCCAATTCTAAGAAACTTTTCAATTGGCCTTCATTATTTATTTTACATAGTTTTTTTAATGATCTGCAGTTTTCTTCTGTTTCTTTGCAGCTTTTAAATGGGGGTCACTGACACCATCTAAAAACAAACGCTCTGTAAGGCTACAAATGTCTTGTTATTGCCACTTTTTATTACTTATTATTCTATTCAGTCCCTCTCCTATTCATATTTCAGTCTCTTATTCAAATCAATGCAGGGTTGCTAGGGTTATTTGTACCCTAGAAACCAAATTGCTGACACTGCAAACTAGAGAGCTGCTGAATAAAAAGCTAAATAACTATAAAACTACAAACAATAAAAAATGAAAACCAATTGCAAATTGTCTCAGAATATCACTCTCTACATTATACTAAAAGTTAACTCAAAGGTGAACAACCCCTTTAAAGCGGTTGTTCTTCCAAACGATTTTATTTTCAGTTCAGTTGTTTTCAGATTGTTCACTAGACATAAAAACATTTTTTCAGTGTTCCACCTTTTATTTTGTCGTTTATTGTTTTTGTAAAGTTGAATGTTTGTGTTTCTCTCGTGTTTCAGTCTGGCAGCTCAGTGATCCTGGTGCAGGTTCTGAACTGTAACAAGTTGCTACATTAGTTGAAACATTTCTCAGCAGTATAGAATGTTAGCAGCTAATGTTTCAATTCTAATAACTCGGGGATGTTACTCAGCAGGCGAAATAAAAGAAATGTATCAATTTAAAACAGTAACAAAGTAGGTTTCCTCCACCAGCTGCTTTAGACATATAAAAAAAATCAGAAATAGATAATAAAGTAATTGGAAAAGTCTTTATTTCTGGTAAACCACCTGAAAACAACTGAACTGAAAAAAGTACTTGAAGGCGAACAACCCATTTAACCACAAATATCCTGCAACTCTTCTTATCCCACTTATTTACCTGCTGTGTGCATGTGTGATCGGAGAAAGCACAGTTATTTACCTGTGTATAACCAACCTCTTCTAACCACAGATATGTTATGCGCATGTAACCATTACTGATGTTATTTTCCTTTTATGTATAGTTACCCTCTTCACATACTGAATATAATTGTTTATACAGCTTAGTTATTCACTATTAACCATGGCTTACTGTATGTACCTTTTGAACCTGCTATACAAGTTTCACCACCAAGATTTACCCCATATACAGGGGTCAGCTCTTGTAGACATAAGTATTGCCCTCTGCCTGGAGACACTTACCTGCTGTGCATGTTTTACTGACCTGTAGTATTTGGCAAAATAAAAAATTCTCCCAACATTTATATTTATTGAATAATATGGGATTCTGTACACGTTAAAATATTTTACTGTTTTCCTATATCTCTGAAAACTCAACATCTAGTGTGGATATTCACATCTTGTTTGGGGGATCCTAGTCTCTGCTCTTCATTATAAATGATACAAGGCAACATTTCGGCAGCTCAGCTCAGTGTCTGTTTTATGGGTATGTATTTGGGAACAAGGGCTTGTTGCGCATGGCCGCTAGTGTGGAATCATTGCACCACCAGTCATGGCTTTAGTTATTTGGAATTTAATGAAAGAAGCTGAAAAATAATTCATTTTGTATCTATACGGACAGATAGATACATGATATATAGGTAGATAGACGGATAGATAGATAGACGGATCGATAGATAGATAGATTATATTGTATATAAAAGATTGACAACAGATAGATAGATGATAGATAGATAGATAGATAGATAGATAGATAGATAGATAGATAGATTAGATTAGATAGATAGATAGATAGATAGATAGATAGATAGATAGATAGATAGATAGATTAGATAGATGGATTAGATAGATGATAGATAGATAGATAGATAGATAGATAGATAGATAGATAGATAGATAGATAGACGGACAAATAGATATGCTATATAATAGATATCTGATAGAGAGACAGACAGACGGATGGATGGACAGATAAATAGATGGATGGATAGATAGATTATATTGTATATAAACGATTGACAACAGATAGATAGACAGATAGATAGACAGACGGACGGACAGACAGACAGACAGATATATTATAGATAAATTAGATACATAGATTAGAAAGATAGCTAGGCAGAGAGAGACAGACAGACAGACAGACAGATGATATACAGACAGATGATAGGTAGATAAAAAGAAGTGCATAGTAGTGTATAGAATAGGTTTGTAAGGAGGTATACCAAGGGGATATTAAGGATAAAAGTAATTATGTAACAGTAGTTTAAAAAGGACATATTTGAAAAGTATCTTCCATTTCCAGAGCAAAGGTAAATGAGAGCAACACTCTGGCACCTTTTATTCATCAAATGTCAGTGATCCGGGTGGAATGATCGGGTAGAATAGTTGACTCCAGGGCTAGAGGGAACACAGGACAAATGGTTCTGTATTGACTTCATCTTGTGGATCCTCTTCATGGCTCCGTTGGTGACATTATTAGAGTGTACAAAGCCACTGGTGCAGCTAGGGGTTATTGCAGGCCTGAGTCTACTGGAAAAGCTCATCTCCCTCCTTCCTCGCCTTCTACATTTTTTTTATCCCCATACAAAGAAGTCTTCCGGTAGAGCCAGGAGTGGGCGGAGCTGGACGTACTTCAGCCAATCCCAAGTCACCATTCGTTTTCTTGCTGCGGAGGGCGTGTCTGTCAGTCATTCCCAGTGTCACGGAGAGGGGGCGGGGCGTAAGGAACAGGCAGGACTGAAGGCTTGAGCTTTCCCCGGGTCTGTGTGTAACACAAGCCAGAGCGCCAGAGCCCGGGATATGGAAGCTGTTTAGACAGGAGCAGGAGCTCTTTGCATCGTTTATCATTTAACCCATCACGGGAGAGTCCCACATTCCCAGCACAAGGGGCCTCCCTGCTGCACACGATTTATTGATTCTTTGCGCTTGCAATTAAACTTCTGCTGATGATGTTACCGAGCCCAGTCACTTCCACACCTTTCTCTGTCAAAGACATTTTAAATCTGGAGCATCAAGCTCAGCAGCCCATCGTCCAACACCTCCAGCAGCAGCAGTGCAGCAGGGGGGCCCACCCAGCCCCGGACTTGGAAGCAGACTTCCAGCAGCAGCAGCAGGCCTCGTGTATGTTGGCAGCAGCAGGGGAGAGATGTGTGTATGCGGGTGGGGAGGATAAGCTGGACTTCCTCAGTGCTATGGGGGCCGCTGAGGCTCATGGGGAGGTTGGGCTCTCCCCTGAAAGATATGTGGCCCTCAGGGACCCAAAAGATGAAGATGAAGAGGAGGAAGACTCCTTAAGAGAGGGAGGGCACAGTAAGTACAAAACTCCTAATGTATAACTTGAATGGAGTCCAGTGGTTTAACTAGATATTGCTGCATTGCTGGGCCCCACAGCAAATTATATTTCAGGCCCCAAAAAATGTCTACAGGTATTTTACCAGTATTTATTCAAAAATTCTATGCATTATGGCCTCATGGGGTCCCTATACCTCCTGGGCTCCCCTGCAGCCGCAGGGTCTGCTTCCTCTGTAGCTATGCCCCTGATGGAGTCACAGAGCTCAGTCTTTCAGTGAGGGATATTTTTCAAACTCAAAGCCGTTCAGCCCATCTGTGTTTAAACCTGAAAACAACCGATTATTTCCCTCTTTTATTTTTCGTTACATAGACAAACAGTGCGTGTGTTTTTTTTTAGCAAAGTTGGTATCATAATGCTCACTGTTTACTGTAATCAGAACAAAATACTTCGGCTGAGACACAATTGTGTGACTTTGTCTAGAGAATCTGAACTTTTTTTTTTCTGGGATAAATGTATTTTTCCGCATTTCTCAGACTTAACCATCCCACACATGATCACTGTGTAATGCTTCCTGTGGCTGAGGTTTGTCTAAGATCAAGTTACAGCCTGAATTTAGACTTTATCTACGAAAAAATGTTTTTTTATATATAATGGCAAATTATTAACGTTTGAACATTAACTATAGTTTAACATAATTTGTTTTGTTTAGGGGAAAGATTATGTTGGCAATATAATTCCTGGTTATGTTTCTTGCAAATGTATTCGGTCTCCTTTATAAATGAATAATTATATGGTTTATAGTTATGGGTTTAGGTTTATATAAATGCAGAACTGTTTACAAAATATTCTCAATCTCAAGGATTATGTTGTACAGAGAGGCTGTGCGAATTATAATCGAAAATGATGCAGTGTATAAAAAATGTAATCGGTTATTTGTATAAGAATTCGCTTTGTTCATTGGTAAATTGTTTAAAAATTCAAATCAATGGTTGTGTGTATGTGTTTAATTAGGTTTTTGGATTTTAAGCATCTGTCGGTATTTATTGCTGGGATAATATATATGTATGTGTGTGTGTGTACAACCATATACATAAATGTTAATATATACATAAATGTTAATATATATATATATATATATATATATATATATATATATATATATATATATATACATACATACAATCAAATTCATTAATATTCCTGTACACACACACACACACACATATGTACATGTGTGTGTTATGCTGTGAATGTAATGATTTTATGGTTTGGAGATTTCTTGCAGTTTGACCCTTCCCAGCTGTTACATTGTATCACTTGTGTTTCATACACAGAATCTTGTTTCTTGGATAAATCTCCAGATGGTGAGGGGAAGCAAGAAGACCCAGACCGGCCCAAGCAGAGAAGTCGTAGGAAACCCAGGGTCCTGTTCTCCCAAGCCCAAGTGTTCGAGCTGGAGAGGCGATTTAAACAACAGAGATATCTCTCTGCCCCAGAGAGGGAGCATTTGGCAAACAGCCTGAAACTCTCCTCTACCCAAGTAAAAATCTGGTTCCAAAACAGGAGATACAAGTGTAAGAGGCAAAGGCAGGACAAATCTTTGGAGATGGGCACCCACCACCCTCCCCCTCCCAGAAGAGTAGCAGTGCCAGTGTTGGTGAGAGATGGCAAGCCTTGTATTGGTGGATCTCAAAGCTACAATACGGCCTACAATGTGACAGCCAGTCCCTACTCATATAACAGTTACCCAGCCTACAGCTACAACAACAGCCCTTCCTACAACACCAACTACAATTGCAATTATGCCAGTATTCCTTCTAACCTGCACAATACAGGAACCAGTCCATTTGTAAACCTTGGCAACCTCAGCCAGATCAGCAATTCCCCACAGCCCCAAGGACACCCAGGGACCTCAGTTCCAGCATGTCAGGGGACTTTACAGGGAATCCGTGCCTGGTAGAATTTGGACGAACACTTCTGCTTTGGACCTTACCAGCTCCCAAGGAAAAGTGCAACTTCTGGATTCAGAGACAGGAAAAAAAATGACGTCAGACTTGCAGTGTCGCCGACCGCGTGACCTTGCATAGACGGTGGACTCTCTGCTGTGCAGATATTAAGAAATGACTGGGGAGCTGGGGACATTTAATACAGGAAGCACGTAAAGGTATTACTGCCCCCAAAACAGAAAACGACTGTATCTTTTAAATGAAAGATATAAGGAGAGGATATATAGATGTTATATGCATATATAAATAT
>CM044444.1:21593231-21603322 GCA_024363595.1 Xenopus borealis
GATAATATCTTGTAACAATTTCCAACCATCCATTCTTTCTGCTATCTGCAGTGGCCTCTTCTTGTTCATATAAACATTTCATATAGTATTGCATGTTTGTCTGTTGAGTTAGCCAGAAATAATATTCATCTGCTTAGATTTTAGTCTAATACTATATGCAGTCCCAAAAACCTGCTACCTTTGTTCTGCCTAGAATTATACTAAAAGTCTTGCCTTGGAAAAAGCAGAGCTTCATCGCCACCTAGTGCACAAAGTGAGACTCCTTTCCTTTTAATTGTGTTGCATTTAAAATTTTTCAGGTTTTTTTTTGCAGCCAGCTGAATTCTGTAAAATAACATGATAGTAAGAAATACCTGCACTGAGGCTTGTAGTTTTGTTTAAGATAAACATTTTTTAGAAGTATGGTTCAAAGGAAGATAAAATAATTATTATTACTGCCCTATGTTGTATATTCAGACAGCTAGCTAGATATTGAAGGAGCAGTGTAATTAAACTTCACCTCCATGTAGGTCTTTCAAAAACACATACAGTCAGTGAAATGATTATGTAATAGTTACAAATTAAAAAATGCTACTTTCTTGTTTCCCTTTTAAGAAAGATTTTATTTCATCAGACTATGTTATTGATTTTATGCAGGGGTCATAATGCAGATGCACAATCCCACCTCCCTACTAAATGCAGCCATGCATAAATGAGAAAGAGGCACAGCCAATGTTTGTGCAGAATAAAATTAATACCCCCCCAGAAAACCCCCAAATGCAAGGATCTGTTTGAAGACACATATGTAGCAATTAAAGTTCTGATTTTATTACACTAACCCTCACCCCTAATAGTGACTGTTAAGCTTTCTATCCTTTCCCAATACCTGCTTCCCAGCACTATAAAAGGCTTTAGAGGCTGTAAGGGTCAACTCCATATTTAATTATACTTCCAGACAGACCAGGGTAGTTGATAGTTAATAATCTGAAAGTTAATTGTTGTATATATGTAAACTTTTGGGAGTGGTAAAAACCTAGAAGGGAGACCTGTGGCAAGTGTAGCCTAGGTGTTTCCTATTTTATTAACCTGCCACTGAACATAGTACAGATGTCTGGGCAGTGGTTTTGAATTGAGTCTCATTTTATCATGGAGAAACTTTCCATTTTAAACAGTTCTCCTGTCTGTGAACACTGCAGTTTTAGGTGCCAGAAGATGGCGCTGTAATACAGACTATAAATGCACCCTACTGACCCAAACTTGTACTTTGCCTTACCGTAAATAATCAAATAAAGGCAACAAAGCAAAAAAACAGCTTTTTATCAACCTAGTGTTTCAGTCTGGGTAGAGATGATCATTAATTGAGCAGGATGCTAGGCATTGTGTATTCCCCGTATCCACAGGGTTTCTATGCATTCAGCAAATGATGATATGGTTTCATTTTTACCAAGAGATCTGCAGCTATGTTGCCCAGGGGTCTTATATTGTACTGGTGGTCCCTTCTTTGTGTCAACTCCAGCCAATTGGTACTGGGGTACTGTTTACTGGGATATCTCCAGTAATACTGACAAATGCACCTTTTTATCCTAAGAGGTCCATGACGCTCTCTCTTTCTTGGACATCTCCAGATCTGTCTCCCATTTATCCTGGGATAGAACTGAATTCCGCCCAAACATTTGAGATGCAGCAATGAATGAAAAAATCAAAGCATGGCAGAGAAAGTGTAAACTTTGATGTGAGTATAATAAACATTCCCGAACTACAAATCAAGACAAATAGACAAATCAAGACAAAACCTTTGGGCTGACCTTGCTGAAGAGATTCTAGCGCAGGATATTGCAGAAGCAGATCGCTTGAGCTGGAAGAGAAGGAATATCTGTAATCAATTCACAGTGCTAGTTACCGTTACAATGGTACAATGAAAATTCCAGGGAGTAGTGTTGTACTTATGCAGCTCTATCCATGACAGATCAACCACACACACTAAAGCAGGGATCTGCAACCTTGGCTCTCCAGCTGTTAAAGAACTACAAGTCCCACAATGCAATGAAGGAGTCTGTCATGATTCATAAAGGCAAATGCATGGTTGGACTTGTAGTTCCTTAACAGCTGGAGAGCCAAGGTTGCAGATCCCTGCACTAAAGGAATGAAGGTTTTGCTTAGTGCAGCAGCCTCCCACTCTCTTCAGTAGTCAGGATGTAAATAAATGAGAGCCCAAGTGCTGCTTTGCTTTCTGTAGTAGAATTGCTGACCTCTATCCCCCATAGCAGGCATCCCTCATTCCCACCATTGTACGCACAATGGACCACCCTTCCCAAGGAGATGGCAGTCTCTGATATGCAAGTATGCAAACAGGTATAAGGATCTGTAATTCAAAAAACAAGCTATAGGAAAACCATTTTTTAAGGTCTTGAGCTGTATTTAAGGTCTTGAGCTATATTAAGGTCTTGAGCTGTATTAAAAGGGGCATAGAGTCACGGGAGGAGGGGATCATTCTTCCACTTTATAGAGCACTTGTAAGGTCACATCCAGGCCCAGATTTGTGGAGAGGCCACCTAGGCCCAGGCCTTTGTGCCAATTCCCATTGCTCCATGCGGATGATGACAATTTGAGAAAAGGGAGGGGACGGGCGACAAACGACAGTGGGCCTAGGGGTGCCCGCTAGGTAAATCCAGCCCTGGCCACATCTAGAATATGCCGTACAGTTTTGGTCTCCATCACTCAAACAGGACATTATTGTATTAGAGAGGGTACAGAGAAGGGCAACTAAGCTGGTAAAAGGTATGGAAAATCTTAGCTATGAGGAAAGACTAGTCAAATTGGGGATGTTCATGCTGGAGAAGAGGCGCTTAAGGGGTGATATGATAACTATGTATAAATATATAAGGGGATCATATAATAATCTCTCTAATGCTTTATTCACCAGTAGGTCTTTCCAGCTGACACAAGGTCACCCATTTCATTTAAAAGAAAAGAGGGTCCGCCTAAATATTCAGAAGGGGTTTTTTACAGTGAGAGCTGTGAAGATGTGGAATTCTCTCCCTGAATCATTTGTACAGGCTGATACATTAGATTGCTTTAAAGGGGTGGTTCACCTTCAAGTTAACTTTTAGTACATTGTAGAAGGGCCAATTCTAAGAAACTTTTCAATTGGTCTTCATTATTTATTTTTCATAGTTTTTTTAATGATTTGCAATTTTCTTCTGTTTCTTTGCAGCTTTCAAATGGGGGTCACCGACACCATCTAAAAACAAATGCTCTGCAAGGCTATAAATGTTTTGTCATTTCCGCTTTTTATTACTCATCATTCTATTCAGTCCATCTCCTATTCATATTCTAGTCTCTTATTCAAATCAATGCAGGGTTGCTGGGGTAATTTGTACCCTAGAAACCAAATTGCTGACACTGCAAACTAGAGAGCTGCTGAATAAAAAAAAACTAAATAACTATAAAACCACAGATGATAAAAAATGAAAACCAATTGCAAATTGCCTTAGAATATCACTCTCTACATTATACTAATAGTTGACTCAAAGGTGAACAACCCCTTTAAGAAGGGGTTGGATGGCTTTTTAGCAAGTGAGGGAATACAGGGTTATGGAAGATAGCTCATAGTACAAGTTGATCCAGGGACTAGTCCAATTGCCATTTTGGAGTCAGGAAGGAATTTTTCCCCCCTCTGAGTCAAATTGGAGAGGCTTCAGATGGGGTTTTTTTTTGCCTTCCTCTGGATCAACTAGCAGTTAGGCAGTTTAAAAAAAAAAAGTTTAAAGGTTGAACTTGATGGACGTGTGTCCACAGGTATGGGATCCGTTATCCGGAAGCCCGTTTTCTAGAGAGCTCTGAATTACATAAAGGCCATCTCCCATTAACTCTATTTCATCAATTTTTTTTTAAATGATTTTCTTTTCTCTGTAATAATAAAACAGTACATTGTACTTGATCCCAACTAAGATATAATTAATCCTTATTGGAAGCAAAACCAGCCCATTGGGTTTATTTAATGTTTACATGATTTTCTAGTAGACTTAAGGTATGAAGATCCAAATTACAGAATGATCCATTACCTGAAAAGCCCCAGGTGCCATGCATTCTGCATAACAGGTCCCATACCTGTTATTTAATATAAGCCTTTATGCAGAGTATATAGATGTTGGCTGCTTACATGCAGCAGTGAAATATATAGACAATTACAGTGAAACCCTGATTTTAAGTTTTCCCGCATTTTACATTTTTTATTTGTGGTCCCACCAATTTATTATGCATTTCAATGGGTGCATTTCCCTGATTTTAAGTAATGTTTTCTCTGATTGTACATCCAAATTTTGTCCTGATGTTCCCAAAAACTGCTTTTTTTCCTCTATGAATGTTATTTGTGAAATAAAGAGGTCTAAAATACTAACCAGATCCTGCCTGTTCTACCTGTAAATGGTCAATTCCAATAAGTCTGCCCCTTATACAGTCCTGCACCAATCACATATTGCTTTTATTGTGTGTGTGACTGACAGAGAATCTTGCTCATGCCCCATATAGTGTAACATTAACACTGTAATGTTTAACCTTTGTTATTAACACAGTAAATATTGTATCTCAAAGTAAAACAGACTCCTGTGCTTATATCCTTTCAGTATTTGAAGAAAAAGTTACTTTAACACATTTCCCTGATTTTACATTTTCCCTGATTTTACATAATTTTTTTCTGGTCCCCTGAAAAACGTAAAATGGGGGTTCTACTGTATGTACAATTACGTTGTAAAGGATAAGGATATTATAAGTCACAGAGGGGTCCAACAACCATATAAATGCATTTGGCCACAGGGTGCATTATTTTAATAATAATAAATCATTTAATTCAATAATACAATAACTCACAGCTTTATTAGAATGCTGCCAGCCTTCTAAATAAATTGTATTTTTCTTCAAGTAAAATCCTTGTTATGGATGGCCAGTATATTTCCATTTTCTGGATAGCCAATATAACTGTAGCATTGAATTGCAAGTAAAGCGATTTCCTACTGATTAGATTCCCTAAAAAATGGTGAACGGAACTGTATCAGTGTATCAGTTACACCAGCAGTAAGAGAAACATTAAACTAAGCAGGTAAGCCAAGATTCTAGACTAGCTTAATACACAAGCATCACCAATCATAAAAGCTGGACAGTCTTTGAAAGTGAATTAGAATCCCTGATTCATCAGTAATTTATCCTGTGCAACCCAATGTCAATATTACTCTATTACTCAGCCACTCTGAGTCTGCTGATACAATTAGTGGTTTTCAGTGTAGCTCTGCCATTATTAGTCTGTTTTTATAAAGCTCACTCCTCTTTACAAACATATGGGGGGGCCTCATTTACCATCTCAGGCCATACACAGTGCAGTGGTACAAGCTCATTTGTATTTTTTTCTCAAGCCCGGGCAGATGCATGTGCAGTGAAGTGAAAATGACAGCATTTTGGGTAAAACTTTGCCTTTCACTCTGCTGCACATAGATCTGTAAAAAACAAAGGGAAGACACAAAAAAGCTGAAGAAGATGCTGCTGAGGAGGTTCTACAGAAATAGTGGTTACTGCTGTTTTTAGCAAATGGAAGCACTGGCCCGGGGTATCAGGTAAGTGATAATAGTCAGTGGGGGTGGGGGAAAGGGCATTTTGGCAGTCATACATTTATTTCTATTTTAATTAATGAGGCCCAGCAGTTATTTTTGGAGAAGTGGCAGAAGGATTCAGCCAAGGGCCAGTCAGGGGAAAATTATCTTAGATACACCTGATAAGCCAGGTTGAAGGTCAGTTAGGGTGAAAACTGGGGAGAATATGTCAGAGATATTCTTGAAATTATCACTGAACAGCTAATGCTGGCCATACACGGGCAAATAAAGCTGCCGATATCGGTCATTTAGACAAATTTGACATCTTATCTGCCCATGTATGGGGGCTTCTGATGGGTCTTCCCGACCGATATCTGGACACGTCGATCGGGGAGGTTGAATTTTCTTCCAACCGGCCTGTCGGAAGTCCATTGAGCTCATCGTAACCCGATCATTCGCCCATAGGGCCGAACGTCCGGATTACCCCAATATAGCCCTGCCAGTTAGTGGCATATCGGGGAAAGATCCACTCACTAGCGGATCTTTGCATCTATGGCCAGCTTAATACACCAATATTTTCCTATGTCTGTCCTCAACTAAGGTGGCCATAAACGGGCCAATAAGCTACCGACTGGGTTTGTCAGTAGCTTATTGGCCCGTGTATGGGGCCCTCCGACGGGCTGCTCTGATCGATATCTACCCAAAAGTAGATGCGGTCCTGCGATCTGACCAACCGCTTACCTTTGTTATCATCCAATCGTTGGGCCCTAGGCCCCATGATCGGATCAGCCCGATATCGCCTGCTTCAATGTGGGCATATCGGGAGAGAGATCTGCTCGTTTGGTGACATCACCAAACGAGCGGATCTCTCAGTGTGTGGCCACCTTAACAGGGAAAAATAATGGCCTGTCTATGTCTGAGAGATAGTTTGTTCTAAACAAATCCAGCAGCCACCATTGTACATGACATGTGGTCAATGGAAGAAAGAAAAATATTTGCTTGCCCCATCAGAATAAAAAACAACATTTTTGCCACTTATATTACCGGGTATGAATATGCAGACTTCCCAATAACTTACTGTATATAAAGAAAAACAGACAAGGTGTGGTTTTCCTTTACACTGGCCATAAATGTACAGATCCTGTTACTTGACCTTAAAAATAACTCTACTGGCATTGTGCAGACAAATCCACATGTTGTGATTCCAAAAAGATGCTCCTTTTCACTTCAGTCACAACAGCAGTAAATGCACCTACCTGCTGGCAAAGGCCAGGATGAAAAGAGTCTGGTAACATTGTGCCCACTTAAAACAATGCCTCCTATTAGTGGGGACAGAGTGCAGTCTGATGCTTCACTAGGAAAGCACAAATTACTTGACCATTGCTTCATGTGGAAAAATGCTTCTGGGGGCCTCTTTTAATTAATTATAATTTTACCAAGGATATTTCCATGTCTCCAGCTACTTAAGTCATGTTTGAGGTGGTCTTTCTGAACCAGACTGCTGCCATTTATCACCTGTGGTGTCACCACAATGGATCCCTAACAAGTGTAACTATTGGGTGTAAGGTTCTACCTCTCTAATTACAAAGTCAATTTTTTTTGCCCTTGGTAGAGTTCTGATGTTTGGTATTACTATAGCAAATAAAGTTCATTGGATTGATTGATTGGTACGACAGGTTGCCTTTATAGACTCATAAAGTAAATGTACACCCATTCAGTAAATGTTTCATATTCTGCTTAAGTAGTTTGAGATAATTGCTATTCCCATGAGTGACTTGTAGCACACAGTATACTTGCATAACTAACCTTGTTTTACATGTATAGGCAAAACCCAAATGGTTGTACACTGTTATTTTATATAGATCTTGATACATCTAGTAATACTTCACATCCCCAAGTCATCTTGTACAAATTCTGGCATTGTACTCAGAGCGGCAATTAGGGAGTGACCTAGAGAGAATCCAGGGCCGGTAGTACCAAGTGCGGGGCCCAATTGGAACCATTTTGGCAGGGCCCCCTAGTAGGAACTTTGCTGTCCGTCGCAGGGTCACAGAGCTGGATGGGCAAATAGTGCCTGCTTTCCCCTCTGTCCAAGTGACAGTTGCCAGTTGGGGATGGGGGCAGGCTGGGCAACTGGGAGAGAAAATGTTCCCTCATTTTGTTTAATCTACGTGCGCAAAAAAGTGCAAATTTTGGTTACCACTGTAAACTGTGTGTGTGTGTGCAGCACCATGGATTATATATTCAACATTAATGCATTTCACTTGTTACTCAGTTTTACTTCTATCAAATTCAATCAAAGCCAGTTGGGTTTGGGGCCAGCTGGTTGAATTGGGTTTGGGGGTGGGCTGGGCCAATCAGGTTCAGCTGTGGCCTGGGCCAATCGGGTCTGAGCAGGCTGGGCCAATCTGGATTAGGGGTAGGCTGGGCTACTGTCGGATTAAGGGAATAGGAATTAGCGATTGCACTGGAGCGGGGCCCAATGTGTTTAAGTCCGGCACTGAGAGAATCTGAACGTCATCCTACTGAAACCATATGAGGGAAAATGTAGCTACCCCAAAAACAGAGCACAGATCTATACTTTATGATACATAATAATGTGTTGGTCTGGCTTGGTACCGTCTAGGCTTGGTAACTTCTAGGTATTCAGATCAACAGAGCAAAATATATCTATACATTTTGTTCTACCATATCATTACCACATGCTTTTAATTATAAACAGTGACATTTGTGGCACTGTGTGTCGCATACAAGCTACCAGTTACATTATCTGCACATACATAAAGCTGCTATGGGTCATTTCCTAAACCCCAGAGTTGGAACGCTGCACTCTGCATTTGATCTGCAAGGTCTGTTTCCATTATAACAGATAAAGGATAGTAGATGCCTTGAGGATTGTAGGCATGGTGGAACACACATTAGTGGCCCTTGGTGGCACCAGCGATACAAGACCGGCATACATAAATTCCTTAGGAGGTGTGGTGTAGTTTCCAGCAGATGTCAGGCCTAAGATATAGGTGTTTCATGATAGCATCAAGTTTCTGTGTTGATAACAGAGTTCCTGCATCATTTCGGCTGTCTCGCTTCAGTGATGCCCACTGTGCAGGCAAAGGTTACTTCAGAACATTTTTGTCCACCTGAAAGTTGAGTATGCAGGTTCAGCCCATAAATCAGTTTGAGATTTTGCACAATAGGGTGGGAATTCTATTATATCTGCAGGACAAATAAGAATTTGTTCCTGCCATTAGTCGTGTATGGGGAGGAAGGCAGTCATACGGTTCGTGATTATTTGTTTTCGCTCTAATTCTTTAAACACGCGGTTCCTTAACACGCCTTGTGCCTTAGACGTTTTCCTTCAAAATACACTTAAAATACACTTTCAATTGATTTTATCTTAGAAAACCACTGAAGCTGTTACATGTGGCTGACAAAAGAAAGATCTCTCTGTGAATGGCATGACACCTAAGCTTTGCAAATGAGGCTTCCGAAGAATGAAAGAAGAAAAAAAGCAGGTGTTGTCCTTGAGATTGTTCAGGGAAATATGGTTCTGTTAAAATTAATGCTCATGAGAGTTAAGTGGATTTAGGGAGGGGAAAGCAATCAATGGTAGTTTCACTTTAAATGGCACGAGGACGCTTGGTCCATGGACTTGTTTATTTTATTGTTTTTCTTTTTTGTTTGCAGTGAAACTTGTGCACAAAAGTGAGTCTGTTCAATACAATCTGCAGGTGCGGTGTAACTTCTTTTGGCTATTGTTAGCTACACACGAGCTGGTTCTATTTTTTGCTGTTCTTAAAAAAACCATTAGGTGCGTCCATGCCACCCTCCAATCACAATAGTAGGGGATCAAACAATTAGAGAATAAGTTTGGCACATGCTTTGGGTTCACACCCAATGAAAGTGAAGTTTAAATACCTAAATCTGGTCACAAATAAGATCTTTTTTTTATATAAAACGACCTTTGGTATGCAGCCATTGTCAAGATTCTAGTTTAAAGGAGAACTATCGTAAAAACTGAAACGTAATCATACTAAAATAAGAAATTTCCTATATATAATCAATTACGAATTCTGACCCATTTCTGAAATAATCAATCTCTCCCCATTTCAGCATGTGTCTTTCTGCATTGTCTTTTCATGCAGGTGTTGGAAGTCTGATTTTGAATGACAACTAGGTCCAATACAGCCTTTTGGGGGGCTCCTTTTTCCTAGATGATGTATTAGACATCCCTGTTTTAAAATCACCAGAAATTCTGTTTCTCTATATGCAGGGTTTGTGATATCGGTCGGCTCATTTCCCACTATATTCGCACAGAATATTTACGAAAATTTGTTTCATATGATATTATCTTTGCGTCTATGACCACCTTAAGCTACATCTTCTTATGTCACTTACGTCAGATCCCGTCTGCTGGAAATGCATTAAAGTTGTAAAACGCTGGCCACTTTGTTAAGCGTGAATTGGCTGCAAAAGTCATAACAAACATTTTTGTTAACATTTTTCCCCAGACATTTGAGGGCCATGGAACAT
>CM044444.1:21614654-21641678 GCA_024363595.1 Xenopus borealis
GGGGGGTCCACGTTGTTAGTGCAGATAGTGCAATTTCGCTCTCTGCACTAGAAGAGGCAAATTTCTTGGTTGAAAACCAGAAATATGACTCTTAAAGTTACCAGGAGCGACATTTTTGCTGTCCCTGGCAACCAGGGGTGCGCTGCCGTCTGAGGCAAGTGCTTCAACTCACCTCATTGGCAGAGTGCCCCTGTCTACCTAATCAATTAGTCTGTTTATCCATCTATCTATCTAAATATCTGTCTTTCTATGTATCTGTTCATCTAACTATATGTCTGTCTATCTGTCCATCCGTCTATCAATATATTATCTATCCATATATCTATCTGTTCATCTATGTATCTATATATCCATCCATCTATCTGTCCATCTGTCTATCTATATTTATCTATTATATATCATATCTATCTGTCCCTCTGTATATCTATCTGCCTGTATTTATCTATCTATGTTCTGATTGATCAATTTATCTATTATATATCATATCTATCTATCTGTCCATCCTTCTATCATCCAGCTGTCTAGCTATCTGTCTATCATCTATCTGTCCATCTAACCATTGACCAATATATCTATCCATCCATTCATCAATCTGTCTGCATTCTTTGTCTGGGTGCATATAATATTTGGTGTCCAAACAGAATTATTTGGGATATATTACAGCATTCTTAACTAGAGACACTATCGCTGTTCAAAAGAAGATTTAGATTAGAATGAAAAGAAAGAGAAAGGCAAGTGTGAGGGCCCTCTAAAGTGTTGTTACTCTGTGGGAAGTGGGAAATTGCTGTTTTGGCATTTTGGTTCCCAGCACCTCTTCGATTTTGAGGCAAGAAGTAAAAAAAAAAAAAAAGCCAGAATTTGTTGTAAGTATTACTGATGATGATGATAATAATAATCACAGTACTACTAATTTTTTATAAAAATACTTTATATAAACGTGTAACTACAGGCATGGATGGTATTAAAGAGCACTTGTACAGGGCAGAATCAAGGAATACATGAGGGCTAATCCGGTAGATGCTCCTGATTGCTAATGTATCTGCATTATTAGGCTAGTGCTAGTGACAACTGTAAAATCAGCATTTGTTTAGTTGTGCAGGTATGGGACCTGTTATCTAGAATGCTCGGGACCTGGGTTTTTTTTTCCAGATAACAGATCTTTCTTTAATATGGATTCATAGCATGTCTACTAGAAAATCATGTAAACATTAAATAAATCCAATAGGCTGGTTTTGCTTCCAGTAGGGATTAATTATATCTTAGTTTCAAGTAAAAGGTAATGTTTTATTATTAGAGAGAAAAAGGAAATTATTTAAAAAAATTTGGATTCATGTATTATGATGGAGTCTATGGGAGACAGCCTTTCCATAATTTGGAAATGTCTGGATAACAGGTGTCTGGATAATGGATCCCATACCTGTACCTATAGAGTCACTACATCATGGCATTAGTGATGCCTACCATAGCCAGTAAGGTTCCTCTATCAGAGTGGCGTTAAGTGTAGCTATATGGCACAGATGTTAAAACACTTCCTATGTTGCCTTGCAGGTGCGTTTCCTGATCCTTCATCTGGGGACAGACTGGCAGACAGCCCCAAGTCCAGTAAGAAGAGGTCTCGGGCTGCTTTTTCTCATGCTCAGGTTTATGAACTGGAGAGAAGGTTCAGCCTGCAGCGGTACCTCTCTGGGCCTGAAAGGGCAGACCTGGCAGCTGCTCTCAAACTCACAGAGACCCAAGTAAAGATTTGGTTTCAGAACCGGAGGTACAAGACCAAGAGGAAGCTAATTGCTACCCAGACTGCACCAAAGTCCTCTCTTGTTCCAGCCAGAAAGGTGGCAGTCAGGGTGCTGGTAAAGGATGACCAGAGACAATATTGCCCCGAGGATATACTGAGCCCATCCCTTCTCTCTCTATACCATGCGTATCAGTATTATCCATACATGTACTGTATGCCAGCCTGGTTACCCCACCTTCCACTTTGAGGACTCCTATACCACCTGACCCTGGGACGCTGCGGGACTTGAGCTATGTGACTGTAGCTGGCTCTTCTACTGAGCTTTACGTGAAAAGCACTTATTGGGATTATATGTGAAAAATACACCTACCTACCTACTGTCCACTCCATAAATCTCATTCGTCCTGGTTAAGCTGTTTCAGTGCCACACTGTAAAGCAGCAGATCTACAGCCCAAAAGGATCATTCCACTTATTATAAGCCTGTACCTGTGTAAGTTGCTTCACACTTATATATCTACATATGTGTGTATGATTACAAAACATATAGTCTTTGTACATGTAGCTGTGTTAATCTGCATAAATGCATATAGGGGTGAATTCATACGTGTAAAGATTCATTTTTGCCTGCCCTGTATATTCCTCATAATAATTTATTCCGTTTGGGCAAAGTCAATCAACAGAGAAGAATACATCACTGTGTGTAAATACTTGCAGACTTTTTTTCTAAATTAGAAAATAAATTATAATTCATGTTTTTTTAAAGCATATAGACCTTTTCACTGTTTGATTTTTTCTTTTTGTTGAACTGTACTGTGCTAATATTTTGTGGAAATATCAAATAATATATTCAGCTTCATGAAAACAAAGGTACACAGGACATTAAGGATTATGAATTATCAGTGTGAAGTGTAAGAACATGCATCTTATTACATATAATAGAGTATGTATATATCTTATTTTTAGGATACCAGTAGAAAGACCGTTCTTTGCAATGTGATATAACAAAAAACCCATATAATTGTTTTCTTTAGATCGATTGATAAACCCAATAAATTCCTTTTATTATATACAACAAAATAAAACATTTTTCAACTTCCGTAAAAGTATACCTTGATTTTTATGATAATATATTTTATTGTTGTAAAGAATAAACAAAATATTATTTAAACATTTTTTTTTTAAAACAGAGAATATCATTAGTAGGCTGTCTTCGTTTTGTATAATAGAAAGCAGTTTAATTTTAAGAGCAAAAAATAAAGTAAGTAGCAAGGAGAAGATTTTCCATAATTACTTGTTTAAAAAATGATGTATAGAATTCTGCATCTTTTTTATATGCAATTTATTTTTTTTATATGCAATTTATTTTTCAGAATGCCTAAATTCTAATAGCATTTTTGCTTAATAATTCATTTACATATTGCGATATAAACTGTAGTACTAGGCTTTAAATATGAATTTTAGGATGTTATTTTTTAAGAATCTTTTTCTACATAGTCATTTCTGTTTATCAGCAAATTTGAGAACTGAGTGCCTGATTTCTTGCCTAATAGATGACATTTTGTTAAGCAATTACATAAGAAAACAATTCTTTTTACAGTATACACCATGGCCCTTTCTTCCAGATTTGCAAGGTGTTCATTTTATCCAAATTAGAATTATTTTAACTTGTACATCAACCTTTTTTAATCACATTTTAAATATTTCACAATCTTTGCTCTCCCAACAACTCTTTTTGTAATTTATAACAATTTCAATAAATGCAATTATCAATACTAATATGGGAACAATGGCAGTCAAATATTACATTTTAAAAGCAGGCATAAAATATACACTTTTAGACAAAAAATTATAAATATTAATGATACATTTACTCCCTATCAGTGAATAATCTCTAAAGGTTTAGGGACAAAGGAACCTGTTATATATATAATTAGGATCTATTTATTTCTTTAATATATTATATTAATACATTGTATTAAGCAGCATATACATGGCAAAGAAATATTAAATCGCTTATTTAAACAAGTGTTGGAGAAAAAATACATTTTACAATAACAGATGTATTCCTTATAAACACAACCTATATCACAAATTCAGTCCCATCTTATAGCTCTCAAAATCTACTATATATATATATATATATATATTTGTATGTATATACTTATATTTAAATTAAAATATAACACATTTTTTTACTGAATCTATATAAGTAGTTATTACCAAAAGATTTGTCACCTTTAGTTAACATTTATTCATTATTATAAAAACTGAAATTCACTACAACAGACACAATGATGTAACCAATTTGAATTTAGACTCATTTCATGATGTAAAGGCAGTTCTAACCCAGTCTGTGGTACAGGGATTATTCTTACGACTAATACAATCATAACTAATTTAAACATATAATAAAATTGATTTCAAATTTCTGAAAATATACAGATATCTAAATATATAAAAAAATTAAACAAAAATAAAAAAACAGCTTTAAAGTAGTTTTAAAATTATTTAAATAAAGTATTTTGTTTAACAAAAATGTATAACTGTATTTGTAATTGTATGTGACTCAGGATTAATTGAAGAAACTGTGTAACTCATTTAATGCATTTAACCTTTTCATTAACATACCAAATAATAATTGTAAAAGTCTAGTAATCCCAAAACGGCCCCTTTCTTTGGGCTGAGTTAGGTGTCTAGTTTTCTAACATGCTGTTTTTTTACCCCATACAAAGTTCGTTATAGCAGAGCGTAAGGTATTGAATAGGGACTTAGGGAAAATAAATGGTAGAGTCTGGAACAAGTACGGGAACCTGGGGAGAATGTCCATTTTTATAATATTAATTCTGCATAGGCTCGATTTGTATGAATTTTTTGAGAAATTGAAGGAAATTTTACAATTTTTTTACTTCCTTGTTTTGTGACGAAATGTCACGTGATTTAAGGATTCGGATTGTTTCTAAAGCTATAACTTGCCCAGTAATTATTTAATCTGCAATCAGATTCATTCAGGCTCTGTAGCTGCTGTGAGTCATGACAAAAGCCTGTAATGCAGGTGTATGTCTCTCTGCAAATATATCCGAAAAGCTTGCAAGGGATTAGCTTTTAGCAATCCAGCATCAAAGAAAGTATTGCAGAGATGTCAAGAAGGAGGTAACAGAAGAATGTGACTCATTTAAATTTTTACAGCTCTAATTTTAATGTATTTAAAAGGGAAAAAGTACCACATATATTCTATGCCTAATTAACTTTAAATCTTGCCAATGAGATATGCTAAGAGGCAGATTTGTAGCATTGTAAGACTTGGCCTGGGGCAAGGCATTATATTATGTGTATGCCTGCATGTAAGTGAGAGCTGCCATATTGGTTTTGTCATTTATATAATGCAGTTCTGGTGCTGTCTATTGATAATACCTTCACCAAATGACTTTAGCTTGGCTAAAGTAGGCTACAGTTGATTGGCATATTAATGGGTTATTGAAATAAGGAATTATATTTGCACATAATAAACTGTACCCTGAAACTATCATTGGCAGGGTCAGACTGGGCCATCTGCAACTGAAGGGCCCCCCACCCACAGGACGCTCACCTCCTCCTTAAAGGGATACTGTCATGGAAAAATACGTGCCCCAAAGCACTTTTCATGCCATTAAAGCAACATGTAATAGTGTTGTATTGGCTCAGTCATAACTCTGTACCTTAGACTGCAAACTCAACCCTCCCCTAATACTTTACAACAGGCTACGGGAGGAATACAAGTAAGCTGTTTACATAAAAAAAAAAAACACAGGTTATAATGACATGCAAAATGGCATGTAAAATACTTCAAGGAAAAGGTTTTATGAACAGAGAAACCTGTTTGCATATTACTTGTATGCGCAATGCACATCCAAATAAACAGGGCAAGTCAGGTATATGTAGTCTGTCTCTAATAGAAGCAGGTCCTTAGGGTGCACCTAACTAATTGGCTGACACTGCCCTGAGATGGGGCCAACCTTCTTTAACTGGAGTTCAGATAAACATGCCTTGTCAAAAAATGATAGCAATAGTTGGTTTCAACCTATTTATGGAACTCCAGAACTAACACACAACAGGAAAAGCCAGGTAGCATTTAACAATATACAGTTAGGGGCAGATTTACTAAATTCATGTGAAAGATTTGAATTTCTATCGACTTTCAATACTACGATTTTATTGAATATTTTTTATTCTTTTTGGCCACTTCGACGATCGAATCTGCAAAATTCGATCGAATCAAATAGATTGAGTAAAAATCTATTCGATCATTCGATGGTCAAAGTACTTGCCCTTTAAATTTTTATTCGATTGCCTACTTCACCGGATTAAACCTACCGAATTGCTATATATCCATATGGGAAAATCCTATAGGCTTTTGCTTTTAAACGTTCTTATCGAATAAAAATCGTACGATCGAACACTTCGATCGTTCGATTTCTACGTTTTTTTCGTAAAATCATTCGAATCGTACGGTTTTATTGAGAAATCGAATAGCGGTAAAATACAAACTTTCTCCAACTCTGCAGAACCAGTGACTGCAGCAAAATAATCCTCCAAATAGAATCCCAGTTTATCTATTTAAATCTGGATTGATCCTTTTCCCCTGCAACTGGAGTTGGAAACATTAATAGAGATGTAAAGGCAAAACTAAAATCCAATACATATCTATAAACAGTCACCGACTGCTCTTCAGGGAAACAAAGCTGCTGGAGTTCTTAAAGGCTGGGAAGTAAGGCGGAGGCTCCCCCTGCTGTTCATAAGTATGATTTTTTCCCTGCACAGCAGTTAGGGATTGTCTGGCAATTCCTATCCACAACAGTAAATGAAGGGAGAATTTCACTGCATACAGTCAGATTTCTTATAAAAATGGTACACATTTTTTAATTAAAGTGTATTAGAGATAGATTTCTTTTTCGTTAAAGAAAGTAAAAATGGGATTTTATTTGTTTGCCTTTACATGCCATTTAAATCATCTTTCAGTGGTGTCTATGACAAACCATTTGTAAAGGACGACAGTTCAAAACTCGCATTTGTATCCTTCATGTGAAAACTATACATGCAGGACTGCTTTTGATAAGACAGCGAACAGCATTTGGTTTTTAAAATTATTTGGCTTAATACAGTAGAACCTCAATTTTACGTCTTTCAGGGGACCATAAAAAATTATGTAAAATCAGGGAAATGTATTATGCATAATATATAGGTGGGACTACAAAACAACAATGTAAAATGAGTGAAAACTTAAAAAACTTAAAAAATCAGGGTATCTAAAATGGGGGTTCTACTGTATATGATTATGGATAGTCACCATATGGCCAGTCACCGTTTTTATTTTATAATGGAAATACATCTATTTTGGCGTAACGCTGATCTTTTTGGATCCTTATCAGCTTGGATCACATAGGGGAGGCTGTGGCCTGAAATGGGGGGGGTGATGTTTTTATTTGGTGTAATGTTGGACACCCCACAGAACACAGGATCACCTGGCCACAACACAGCTATAAAGGCAGTAATCTTGCAACGGTCTATAACCCCTCCACTCCCTTGTCTTAGTCTGAAGGTATTTGAGTTCATGATAGCTTGTTATTGTGTTCAAATTTTTCTTAGAAACATATTGAAGGACAAAAATCTTCTTATTTATCTAAATGATAGTGTGTCATTCTCTTACAAAGGATGTTATACATACTAAATAACAACAAGCTGTCAGGTGTTAACAGACAGAAATACCTAGCAGTGGCGTAACTAGATGTTCTGGGCCCCACAGCAGCTTAATTTTAGGGCGCAGAGGTTGTCCGGTTTTACCTATATATATATTGAAATTGCTCAATAATTATGGTTTCATTTTGCCCTATACCTCCTGGGCCCTCCAGCAGCTGCAGGGTCTGCTTCCTCTGTAGTTACACCCCTGATACCTAGCATACAGATACAGCCTTAGGGTTGTGACAGACAGGCTGATTCGGGAGATTTAGTCGCTTGGCCGAACTGCCTAGTCCCTTCCCATCGCCTGTTTGAATGAAAAAACGCCAGCTCCAATGCACTCGTGGCGCTTCGATTTCCGGAATCACACGAAGTTGCCTAGCGAGGAAACTTCAGGCAATTCCGGAAATCGAAGTGCCGCGAGTGCATTGGAGCTGACGTTTTTTCATATGTATCTGTATGCTAAGTATCAGAGAGGCGATTAAATGCCAAGTGACTAAATCTCCCCGTCTGCCCCAACCCATACAGATCTCCACCACCTAGCAAACCTAAGTAATATATGACAGCCATAATGATAGTAATGTTAAGTGGTAAGTTCTGTACTTAAGAGTAATTAACATAAAATAATAAAGAAATCTTTACATCCATGTGGGGTGGAAACATTCATTCTAACTCTTTAGCTCTAATTAAAAAACAGTACAAAGCATCTGCAATCATTATTCATGCAGTATATATATATATATATATATATATATATTTATATACACAGTTGTGCTCATAAGTTTACATACCCCGAGAATGTATGATTTCTTAACCATTTTTTTGAGATAATATGGATGATAACACAAAAACTTTTCTTTCACTCATGGTTAGTGGTTGGCTGAAACCATTAATTGTCAAACTGTGTTTACTCTTTTTAAATCATAATCACTACACAAACTGCCCAAATGACCCTGAACTACTCTAGTTCAAGATTCAAGTACTGGACGGACAGGTTCAGAAATAAGGATGAAAAATACCAAATATGGGTTAGAACCAGAACAAATTAGAGGGAGCAGAAGGGCATTTTAGGTAAAGACCAGAGGGCAAATTCACCAAGATCTGAAAAGTCTGTAGCGTTAGCTTCGCTAGCGCTCGCCACACTTCGCCAGGCGAATTTTCGCCAGCGCTATGCAAAGTCACTAAAGTGCAAAGTTACGCTCAGGTCAGCGAACGGTAGCGTAGTTGCGCTAGTGTTACTTGCCAGGCAAAGCACAGTTATGCTAGCGATGCCTAATTTGCATATGGCGGGAACTTTGACGTATAATAGAAGTATATGTTACAGCAACTACATTCCACTACACAAGCCCAGGAAACCTTTAATAAATAAAATAAAGTTGTCCTATTGCCCTACATGTGCCCCGTGTATAGTCGTGTTGCCATATGTTAGGAAATGTAGGGGGAAGTATTAATCTATATGAACTGCTTATTAACCATTCTCCTTTTCCATCACAGCACAAGAGGTCACCCCATTAGACTAGAGGAAAAGAACTTTAATTTGAAGCCGTGTAGGTGGTTCTTTACAGTGAGGACACTTAGGTTGGGAAATGCACTGCCAGATGATGTGATGGCTGATTCTTTTAAGAGGGTTTTAAAAGGAGCTTAGATGTTTTCCTAGACAAGCATAGCATCCAAAATCTATATCTATAATTCGAATAGATATTGTTATACTGTACATAGTTTATGTGAGTATTTGGAGGGTCGGTGTGAGTGTGTTTATGTAAAGACACTGGATTTCATTTGGAGGGTTTGAATTTGATGGACTTGGTCTTTTTTTAACCCTATGTAACTGTGGAACTATGTAAAAAACTTTAAAAAAAATGAATAATGAAGACTAATTAAAAGTTGCTTCAAATTAGTAATTCTATAGCATACTAAAAGCTAACTTAAAGGTGAACCACCCCTTTAAGAAACAAAGAGCAACCTTTGAAGACCAGTTTGAAGGAGAGTTCCTGATTATAAAAAAAACAAAACTTCTCATATGCCCCAGCAATACACATTACAGAACATCCACCCAGAGCAGTCTATAGATGGCCAATAATTCTTAGTGACCTTCTAAATGATCACCCAGTCCCTGCTCTTTCATCATTCATGTGATATATATTTGGAAACAAAGCAATTATAATAACGTTTTTAACAATACACAGACAATAGCAAGCCTGGAAGCATATCATTGTCCAGAGACGGGCTATAAAAGGTCAGGATGGATTGCTTACACATTTGGAGTAACTACAAAGACATGATTCTAATTGGTAAAATTATAGACATAACTGTTAAGAAAGTCAGACACAGCTGCAGCAGTCTGGAAATAGGGAAGGAGCCGCTGAAAACTGATCTCAGCTTTGTCGGGTTCGTTGTACAAACAGTAGCATGTCATTAGTACATTCGGGGGAAAGCCCTGGTCTCAACACTTCTCATCTGGAGAAGCTTAAAGGGAATCTATCATGTGCAGTTTAGTATGTACATCTTTTTTACACCACATCACTGTTTAAAGCTCATTAAATGTATTTTAATATCTATGTAGGGCATGTTTACTAAGATTGGAGATAAATATCTGGTGAAATTTCTGGAGATGTTGCCCATGGCTAACTTATAGGTGGCTGTTAAATCTAATTGCTGATTGGTTGCTATGGGCAACATCTCCAGAAATCTCTCCAGATATTTATCTCCAATCTTAGTAAACTGTATTCTGCATATTTGTTACATATAGCGGCTTCCATGACAAGTATATTACATTGTGGGTGTTCTTCCTGCTCAAGGATTCCCAGAATTGTACCGGTGTAATGCCTGCCGTCAAACGTCGGCGCATAAATACTGGCGCACGTCAAGTTGGACGCCCATGCCGTAATGGACTATCTGAAACATGACTGTGATTTTACCAATAGATGTTCTACAGCACAAAATGATGTGATATCTTTTATTTATTATTCCAAAAAAGGCACAGTTCATGCATATTATTCTTTCCATTGTAAAAATAATACGTGGTTTTACACATGACAAGTTCACTTAAAATTTTGATGAATGAATTATGGGAACTGTCTGTTAAACAGAGATGCCAAGACATATTGCTAGTCTGCAATAACTTTTGTCATCACTGTATCTGAAGCATGTGGGTATGTTTTCATACTTGTGTCTTAAGTGCACACATGCAGGTCAATTGCACTTTAATCTGTTTAACAATAAGTGCTTATTATAAAAGTAAACACAGGTAACCAAGTGTAAGCTTGTAAATGACTATCTGATCTGAAAAGACATTGTCTGATATGTTTTAAAAGTTAGGGCATTTACTATATATTGTACCATGGGGGCTGGGTGAAGTATTAAATCTCTACCCGACGCCGAATTTCTGCTCGTTTTTGAGTCATGGGGTGTTATTACTCAGGTGGTGGAGTTTCCCAAATCAGTAGATGGAGGGAAATAGATATGCCTAAAGGCCAATTAAAATGTTATTATGAGTGAATAATTATTTGCTGTCCTGGAACCTAACGTTCCAAAGTACTAATGGAGGGAAGTTGGAGAACATCTTAGGACATAAAAGTAGGGTTTTGGCCTAAGAAATGTGAAATATGATCTTCTGTAGTCTTAGTAGGCAAGTAATATTTATATCATCAGCTCTACCCGCTATAGCAAGAATTTTTACTTTAGGGTTTCCTGTGCTGTTTAGGCTGGTTACCCATGATTACAAATGATTGCAAATTTAAAAGACAAGTAAAGCCAGAACAAGACTAAAAATAAAAGTTATTAGTCTTGCAGCTCATAGTCTCGCAGGATTTGTCATTTTTGTAAGCTGCAAATGATTTTCAAATGCCAGCATTTGCATGGCTTCTTGTGGAGGGTATAACAAGACTGCTAAGGCGGTTAGATGTTTGTTTTGGGAAAGGGCGAAAGGGCCATAATCAGCAACCAAGGCATGACTGGCCACCTCTACAGTGAAATATCCAGTTGTGTTACAGCCATGAACACAGGGCTGCCATTAGAATTCACATGGCCCGTACAACAACATTAAGACATTTTAAGGCCCCCCCCCCATATTGGTGCCAGGGCCCCCTTACAAGCTAAAATGAAATATTGGGGCCCCAGAGAATAGATTAAAAAAACATTGGTGGCAACAGCCTATAGAATACTAAATTAATACTGGGTTTTTTTGCGGCTTCGGGACTTCAACTTTGACTCCTTTCGTGGCTTCAGGAATTTTTGCAGCTTCGGTACTTCAACTCTGGCTCATTCAAGGCTTTTGTCTTTTTGCAGCTTTGACTTCAGCTCTTTGGGACTTTGGCGGCTTGGGACTTCGGCTCTTAAGCTGTTCGGACTTCAGGGGGTTCGGCACAGCTTTAGCACTGTCAAGAGGGGACCAGCTATTTCGAAAAGTGCAGCACAGCCAGCCCCCGGGCTTATGGGACCTGTAATCCAGAATGCCCAGGACAAGGTCAAATATCATGTAAACATTAAATAAACCCAATAGGTTGGTTTTGCCTCCAAGAATGATTAATTATATCTTTGTTTTTATCAAGTACAAAATACTGTTTTATTGTTACAGAGAAAAAGAAAATACTTTAAAAAAATTTAGATTTGCTTAAATCGAGTCTATGGGAGACAGCCCTTCCATAATACAGAGTTCTCTGGATATCGGGTTTCCAGATAATGGATCCCATACCTCTGCAAAGAATAAATACAAGTTACAGTTGGAATTGTTGCAGCAAGCCAGCAGCCCACAAGCCACAGTGTGCAGTGCTGACATTTTGCAGATTTTTTTTTTCTATTGATTGTCCTGGGGGAAAGACACCCATGAGCAACCAAATCCCAAGTCTGTACTACAGATTTTTGCTTTTTTGGCAATATTTCTTCTTCATGTGCACCCTGATACTTTTCCTTTAATGATTTCTTGTGACTATCATTGTGTGATACCAGGAATAAAAAACAGATTGAGCTACTTCAATGAAACTGTGAGAGTGAATATTTGCTTTCATCATTGGATTTTAGATACTCCACATTGCCTGCCTTAATCCCTAAAAAAAGAAACAAACCGCCGGCGAGTGTCAAGATTAGTGGATGACAGGGGAATGTGTGAGTCTCTCCCATTTGCTGCTGGGCGGAAAGACAGACACACATTTATATATACATACACAAACTACAAGCACAACCTGTCTAGACACAGTTGCAACATTCACACAGAAAAATAAAATCCTTGTCAGTCTTTTAAGGCTGGGGACAGACAGGGAGATTCGGGGAGATTCTGTCGCCTGGCGTTTTTTAGCAGGCGACAATCTCCCCAAATTACCTTCTCCCTGTCTGTCCCTACCCTAAGATGTGAGTCTGTTCTCTCCCAGGCAATTTTTTCAGCTTGTTTGGTGACCAATAAAACCTCACACAAAAGATATACTCCAATCCAAACCATCCCAAAAGGAAGACATTGGTGGGTACAGTTTACAGTACACAGGGGCTGATTTATCTAATAATAAACTTGGGAATCAGAAATGATTCCCAGCAGTTTGATATTTTCTCCATGTATTAAAACTTTAGTTAGTGATGAATTGACACATCTATAAAACTTTATACCCGTGTCAGTTCATCAGAATGTTTTTCACTACTTTGAGCAGTGGAACAGATTGGTGTAAACAGGTGTAACCCAAGACACTGTTGCATGTGTGAAAAACATGGCTAACCTGCAGCCTTTCTGTTTTTTTTTTGTTCTGCGACCCCTCTGGCAGCCAAAAGAATGCTGGATTGACCTTGTCTCTTTAGAGACTTCCTTTGAAAAGTGAATTTTGTTCATAGAGCAATGGGGGTGATTATGTAAAGGTGCAAATGCTATTTATTGCATTCCTGCCATAAAGCTGCAATGCTTGTGAGACATTTCTACAGATAATAATGTGTTTAAAAGCAACTTATGTACACATAAGGTTAAAGTGGACCCGTCACCCCAAAAAAAATTCAAAATCATATTTTATCACATTAGTCAAGCAAAATGAACATTAATTACACTATATCAATTATTTGATTCTTGTTTTCTTCAGTCTGGGAATTCATAATTATAGCAAGCAGGCAGGAGCCATTTTGTGGACACTGTTATTAAGGCAAGCCTTGCATCATCTCAGAATCTTGTTTGTGCACTATGGGGGACCCAATGTCTATCTCCATGTCCTGGCTACACAATTAAATGGTTAAGAGAACTGGGGGAATGTGTGGGGAGCAGTGACATCTAGGAATCGCTGAATGGAAAGTGAAACGAATTCTCGGCCCGCCTCTATACATAAGGCATAGAGGAGTGTCAGACAATATTTGATTGACAGCGGAGGTTTTTAAATGAGCTTAAAACAGCTATGAATGCTTTAATAAAAATTTGAAATTGGATTTCATGTTTAATTTGAAAAGGACTTTTATTATACAGATTTTTGTGTCTGGGTGACAGGTCCACTTTAAGGCCAGATGGGAAGATTCGAGGAGATTTGTCGCCTGGCGCCTCGTCTTTGGGGCGACAAATCTCCCCGAACCGCTTCCCCCTGCCTTCCAGCATCTTTAATGAATAATCGCCTGCACCTATTCACACGCGGCAATGGCTTTTCCAAAGTCGCTCGAAGTTGCCTGCTTTCGGGAAAGTGCAGCGCAGCGTGTGAATTGCTGACAGGCCCATCATATTGATTGTACTGTAAAAGTGTAGAGTCAGACATGAAATATCTGTGTTTACAACATTATTTTGTGATTGCAAAATTACCCTTGTGTCCACAAGATTTATTTTTGGTACAACATTATTTTTGTCCTTACAGAAATAATTTGATGCCAACTAAATTCAAGTCATCGTGGAATGTATGCTGTGGTTTAAAATTTTATTTTGTGAGCAGAATATGCAGTGCATACATTTTGGCTTTACAAAATGTATAGTCTGTTACACAGTTCTCTAGCTACAAATACCACACTTCAGTAACCCTTGTCTATGGCATTGTAAATTTACTTTTCTGTAACACACATTTTACTCTGCTAAAAGATGTAACACTGAGATGCAAAATAATTATTTTTATGACAATATATACTTCAGTGTCCCAAAATTATATTTGAGCACAAAATGAATCCCATAAAAATTTTTAGTTACAAAATGCATTTTGTTGTGACAAAAATGATAATTTTTCCAAAAATAATGCATTTAGTCAGTCCAGACCAAAAAAGTTGCAAGAGCTCAGTGGACCACATCAATTGCCTTCAAAACACATTTTACAGATATAGGATCCATTATCCGGAAACCCATTATCCAGAATGCTCCAAATTACCGAAAGGGCATCTCCCATAGACTCCATTTTATCCAAATATTCAAAATTTAATGATAATAAAACAGTACTTTGTAATTCATCCCAACTAGGATATAATTAATCCCTATTAGAGGCAAAACCATCCTATTGGGTTTATTTAATATTTAAATGATTTTCTAGTAGACTAAATGTATGAAGATCCCAATTATGGAAAGATCCGTTATCTGGAAAACCCCAGGTCTTGAGCATTCTGGATAACAGGTTCCATACGTGTACAAGGTTATTGTAGGATTTCAGAAGCATAGGTCTGTAATCTTGAGTACCACCTGGGTCTGACTCAGGTCTGAGTTTGATGTCTCCTTAAGTACCATCTGGACTGTCATCTTTAGGAGATGATTCTGAAGCTCTGTGGTATTCTGTCACTTTTGAAGAACCCCCATCACTAAATACATCAGTTTCTGGAGACTGTGGAGAATTGTCCATTCTGCTAGCAGTCAGTGCATTATGATACTGCTGCCTAGTGTCCTGAAGTAAAAAGAAAACTAACTGTTCCACTTACACTTTTGTTTAGCAGTTGCATTTTCTTGCTCATTTCTTGCTATAGACTATCCTTCCACATACTAGTTATATTGGCAATAATATAGTCATCAAAAGACAATTTATACCAAATGAAATGATGTTCTATCTGCAAAAACCTAAAGAGAACTCACGGATCATATCAAAGGCCATTTCAACTCATAACTGATAAATTCACTTTGTCCTGCTTTTTCTATTCCCTGCATTAGTTTCACCGCATTAAAGAACCAATAACATCAATTAAAAAAAAAATTTGCAAGTATAAAACAAAAAAACCACAAAAACAAATTAAACTTTGAAATCACTTAGTCTTTATTAAGAAATAGCTTACCGAAACTCCGCTTTCACTCCTCTTCTGAAAAGGAGAAGAAGCGGAGTTTTGGTAACTTAGAGATTTCAAAGTTTCATTTGTTTTTGTCTTTGTGTTTTTTTGTTGTTGTATATTAACGAATTAAAAAAAAAAATTGATGTTAATGGTTCTTTTTTCCTAGTTTTGGCTTGATATCCATCACAGCTCAAGAAAGACTCGGGCCTCCGTGCATTCAACACGGTGCAGTTGAATAAACCACATTTGGGCACAAGTCATCTAACATTTACCTTTGATTCATTATTGTTATATACATATGTTTTATATAAGAATATCTTAATTTGTAGCAAAAGATGCTGTCATACAGGGTCCAGTAAAACTCAGTTTGTTATAACACTTTTCATGGACATCAGCCCTTGAGCTTCCACCTCTTACCTTTTGGTTTTTCCTGGGGTAGCTAATAGATTTGTGTCATAAGTCATTAATGTGGAGCATGGGCATTTATAATTGCCACTGTCTCATGATGAATGGAAGCCAGCCAAAAGTCTTTCTCCATCAGAAACTCATTCCCACTGACTTTAATGGGCAATATGCGGTCTAAAATTCCAGACTTATGGCTCAGCTACTGACAGGGACAGGCATTGTGGTTACTGAGGTTCTGCTCAACACACTTTCAATGATCTACCTGTGTCCTAAAAGGTTTTCTTTATAAAAATGAAATTATTTGCCTGAATGTTCTTCATAATATTTTTTAATTTTGTTTTATCTTAAAAACTAAAGTAACACTGAATTTCTGATAAGACTCACTAGGCTTTCTCCTGCCCCCTCTCACACTTGGGAAATATACTAAAATGTTTTAATTGCCGGAGATAACAAACAAGAGAGCCATTGACACAATATCCTATGCTCTGTGTTCTATTCAATAGGCTCAATTGTCTGAACTTGGGAGGAATGCACCAATGTCCTTGTTTAGTGGAACATAACATGCAGATATCACTCCCTTTTTTCTCTCACAAATGCTATAATTGTGTTTTTTTTTCCCAGGCATTGTTCATAACAGGTAATGAAATAATCATAAACCGTGTTTCAAGGATAACAGTTAATGTTTCAGCTAAACAGTGAAGTATATAAATAAAAAGTATATACCAATAAAGTAATCCTTTGTAATAAATGGGGTATGTAAGAAGTATGACTTTACAGTATATATTTAATGTCAAGTTATATTAAAGTAAGGAAACTACCAATTAAAATGTATTTATAAATGATGGGAATTCAGTGGTTCCAGGTAACTATTTTGTCATATTTGAACTAGTTGGGTGTGCTTTATAAAGTAACAGGGTTATGGATTAGGGATGAACCTAATCCATAATTCTTGTATCTAACTATTATATGCATATTAAAATGTGAGCATTTTTTTCTTTTTGAATGCATCAGTTGCAGGTAGGGTTGCCACTGGCAGCTTTTCTTAAAAAAAATACCGTCCTTCCTATATATTTAGCTTTTTTTTCCTATTAATAACATTGGGATCAGCCATCAAAAATACCGGTCAGGCCAGTAAAAGACCCAGTGGCAACCCTAGTTTCAGGGTCGGACTGGAGCTGCAAATGAAGGGCCCTCTTCGCAAACCCTTGGAGCCCCCTCCCGACCTCAGATTCCCTGGTGCACGCAAACGCAGCTACAGCACGATGCATGCATGTGTGAACACTGAGCTCTGGTTTATTTAGTTATGGGGCAGCTGGGAGGAGCAGGTTCCGCCGGCCCAGTCCGACACTGGTCATTTGTGAACAAAACATTGTTTTTCATTCGGGTTTGGTTAAGTTCAGATCAGCAGACCACTAGGTATCGTTTTCCAAAGTCACCTGAAGTTTCCTCGTGAGGCAACTTAGGGTGACTTTGGAAAATGAAGCAACGCATGTGTCATGCCACAGGCGCCTTTCATTATAGCTGTCGCATGACAGGGGGAAGCGGTTCGGGGAGATTAGTCGCCCCAAACAAGAGGCGATTAGTGTGACCTTACCCTAAGATGCCATAGACCAGTGATCCCCAACCAGTAGCTTGTGAGCAAAATGTTGCTCTCCAACCCCTTGGATGTTGCTCTCAGTGGCCTCAAAGCAGGAATTTATTTTTGAATTCCAGGCTTGGAGGCAAGTTTTAGATGTATAAAAACCAGGTGCACTTCCAAACAGAGTCTCAATGTAGGTTGACAATTCACATAGGGGCTACCAAATGGCCAATCACAGCACTTATTTGGCACCCCAAGAACATTTTTCATGATAGTGTTGCTCCCCAACTCCTTTTACTTCTGAATGGTGCTCACGGGTTCAAAAGATTGGGGATCCCTGCCATAGACAGTCACTTATTAGGCCTGTGGTGGACAGGACCGGATTTCAGTCTTGCGTGTCCCGAGGCCGCCTCACGCTGCAGGGTCCTAGCGCCTGGCAAATTCAAGCACAATCCCCTGTTTCCCACAAGAGCACACATACACTTAGAATGTGGCTGGGCTGCATGCTGCCTACAGTCTTTCTGCCCTAGACAGGGCCCTTTGTGGCCGGTCCAGGCCAGGTGGTGGAGGGGGTTGTTTGGGCCTCGGTGTACTTGGAATCAAAGGCATGTAATTGAATCTCAGTCCAGATCAATGTGCTCAGCATTATGGCACTTGCACTGCACATTGTAAATGATCTTTTAGTGTTCTTTTATTCTATGTAACACCAACTCATACACATCAGATGTAGGCTATACCTTACACTACTCATTCTGCCCTTCTATAGCTTGCACCTTTTTTAACCTATGATAAACATTTTAAAATGTTATGAAAACTGTGCCTTTGACAAAGCTGAAAACATAGATGTTACTTTGGTTGACTTTCAAACTTTTCCTTTACAGCGGAAAGGATATTGTATTTTTTTAACAAACACAACACCTGTTTCAGAACAGAAAAAAGAACTTGCTTTTATCTCAAAAATATCTCAACATTCAACAAACAATAGGGAATTTCCGAATCTAGATAACACCTGCTTACACAAAGTGCAAGTATTCTATTTTTTTAAGCCTTTACATATACAGTATACAGTATATGTGTTAGGGCCATATTAAAAATGAATCCTCTGTACTAATACCGCATACATGTTGGGGTACACTGAATGAAAATTAAAGTTATTTGTAAAAGTAATTGTTATTAAAAGCAGTGTCTGTCTGGCTGTTTATATTTTCTGCACTACTGCTTCTGACTCTCAGGCCCGGATTTGGGGAGAGGCCACCTAGGCACCTGGGGCGGAAGGATTTTAGGGGGTGACATGCTGCCCAACCACACCCACATTGATTCAGAAATTTAAATTTCTTGTGCGCCAATTCCCATTGCTCCATCCTGACGATGAAAATTTGAGCAAATGGAGGTCTTATGCTATATAAGGGCAGATCAAAGAAAGGGATTTAAAAAAATATAATTACAATTACATTCACAAATACTGTAACTTTAAAGCACTGAAAATGTTTCATTAATGTATATGCAGATTAGATTTATATTTTCTTTCATTATGCTTAAATGTAGTATGACAATGGCATATAATAAACTTTTTTGGGGTATGATGAAATCTAGGAACTTTAAGGTAGGGCAAAGATGACATTTGCCTTGGGGCCTCCATCATCAAAACACTGCATTGAGAGATAAGAACACATACATTTATAATGAATATTGTTATGTATGCTTAGCATATATCTCAAGCAGTTGCACTGCCTTTCTTTCCATTTCAAATTCCAGTATAGATTATGGGACTTGTAGTATAAAAATAGGAGAAAGGCCTCTGACTACACATCATTGACAAGCTCTGCTTGTGCCCAAAGCCTGGTGCCCAGCTATGCCAACCCCAACGCTCAATCACACAACAGCCAGCAGATATTTTTAGCCGATTTGTAACCCTTGTTTACTGTTTGTTTTATTTTAGGGGTGATTTATACGCACACAGGAAAATCAACTCTGCAGACACAAGAGTGAAGTTCCGCCACTAGAGGGAAATTCCGCAGCTCTCAATTCATTTCTATGGGATTTTGCAAGGCGTATATATCAATGGGTGAAGTGAAAGTTCACCCTTTGATGAATACGCCTTTAAAAATCCCATAGAAATTAATGGAGAGTGGCGGAATTTCACTCTAGTGGCGGAACTTCACTCTAGTGGCGGAACTTCACTCTTAACTTCACTCTTTGATGAATCTACCCCATAAAGGGTGTCATTTACTAGAATCTGAAAATTACTCACCATTTTCTTAACGCCAAACTCCCATCCACATTTTTACCATATTTATCAATAAATGAACTTGAGAAAACCTGGTGTGGGGAATTTTTTAGATTATCACCCAAAAACAGCAAATTATTTGGATTATTGTACAAAAACCAGCGCAGATCATGATAGCTTCTATTTGTAAATGGTATACCTGCTATTGACTTCTACATGACCTCAGCATGTTTGAGATAGAGTACTTTTTAATTCCAAACATTAGTAGCAACTTAAAAAAAACCCAAGGCCGGTGCTCCTATCAGGAGAAATCTGCACCGGCCCTACGCTACAGGAGTGAGCACCGTGGAGACAGCCGTCTTTCCCCAGGCTGAAGCATGCGCATTTGAATGAAAAAGCTAACTTTAAAGTTAAAGTTCGGTTTTCGTTCTAATGTGCAGCTGCGTGAAGACCAAAGGAGCTGTCTCTGTGGTGCTCACTCCTATAACCCTCGGCCGGCGCAGATTTCTCCTGATAGCAGCACCGGCCCTGAGTTTTTGGTAAGTGCCTAACGTTTGGCACCCCCAAGTGTCTCCAGCCTTTCCTTCTCCTTTAAGTATATATAAATGTGTGTTCAGTATTAATGAAATCTAACATTTTTTTACAGTATTTATATATGTTATCTATTTTTGATTTCAGTTTATTTTTGGAATAAGTAATTAATAAGTGTAGGTGTCAACAACTTTGGTTTGAGGTCTTATGTCTTTTCAGCAGTGCAACAACATAGAAGATTTATTGGAGTTGAGGATGGGGGGAAGATTCTCATAACCCACCAGTATTAAAGATTGGTTTGTAAGTCACCCCAAAGGAGGCATTTAACCCAATTCATACTAATTATACCCAGTACAACAACGCTGCTACCGTCAAGCTCATGGAGCCACTGTTAATGGGATGCATTTTCTAAAGTTTTCTTATGCATTTGCTAAGAGGCTGTATTTATTTGCGTATCCTAAACTGCAGGTGCCTGAACACTATCATTATCTGCTGTATTAAATTTTAGATTAAATGGTGAAATATTTACATATTATTAACTGGGTATGATTTTGTGTACGCATAATATGAGTACCAAGATAGGCCTGGCACTTTAAAGCCAAAACTTCCCATTGAGAGGTCATTGTTCTTTAGAGTAGGAGCACACAGGCAGATTCGGGGAGATTTAGTCGCCTGGCAGCTAATCGCCTCTTCTTCAGTGCAGCAATCTCCCTGAACTGCCTTCCCCTGCCATCCCACTGACTATAATGTAAAATCGCTAGCGGTATGGCACTCACGGCGCTTTATTTTCTGAAGTCGCTTCACAAGGAAACTTTGGGCAAATCAAGAAAATAAAGTGCTGCAAGTGCCATTCCACTAGCAATTTTATATTATAGCCAGCGGAAAGGCAGTTCGGGGAGATTGTTGAAAGAAGAGATTTGTTGCTGGGGCGACTAATCTCCCCGAATCTGCCCATCTGCCTCTACCCTTACGGTTATGTAATGTCACCTAGATATAGCTTAACCACTTTGATGGTGCTGGTTCCTGGTAAACTTTGCAAGGGGAAGAAGCACACCAATTGATGTGCTTCTTCCCCTTGCAAAGTTTGGATTTTGTTAGACTTGGAGGCAGTCTGGGAATTGAATGCACCCTACAAGCAAGTAAGTAGTGTGCAGCAGTGAATTATTTTGCTGGTTCCTGGTAATTTTTTTCTCCGACAGCCCTTTTCTCCTATTAACGCGGTGGGTCACCTTTAAATTTAGTCCTAAGCACATTTTCCTATTTCTTTTTGACCTTAATATTTTTCTTTTTTATAATTTTTTGCCTTCTTCTGATTCTTTCCAGCTTTCAGTTGGGAGTCACTCACCCTATCTAAAAACAAATGTCCTTTAAGGTCCACATTTATTGCCAATGGTATTTTTTATTATTCATGTTTTTATTCAGACGCTCTTCTATTCATATAGACAAATACAAGAGGTCCTCTGCACTCAACCCATTATCAATATGTTTAAGACATTGAGACATTCTGTGCATACAGCTACTTAAAAATGCCTTACCCTTTAAACAAAACAGTGATTGTTTGTCCATATATTGCAATATATTTAAGCTGGCCAACTACGTCAAAGTCATTCCAAATCTGGCCAGTCCTACTCTCAACTTGCATCTGATTCATTAAGAATTCTATTGCTTCATTATACATGTTACAAAGGGACAAAGTTTTACCTGCAACTTATTTGCTGCTTTCAAAGTAAAACTCCCAAACTTGATTGCCCTTTTATTAGACACCAGTGGGATCACCCGATTATTCATAGTCCAGTCTCTAATTCAAAACAATGCATGGATGCTAGAGTAATTTTGACCCTAGCAACCAGATTGCTGAAATTGCAAACCTGAATAAAAAGCTTCAAATAAAAAATTAAATCTTATTGCAAATTGTCTGAGAATATCACTCTCTAATAGTGATGGGCGAATTTATTCGCCATGTGTGAATTCCTGTGATTCGCCGTCGGTGAATAAATTCACGAAACGCCAGTGAAAATTCGCCTGCCGAAAATTCGTTGTCTTTAAAAAAAAAACGAGTTGCACGCCGAAAACGACGTGTCGCAATTGACGGGACGCGCATCGAAAACGACGTGACGTGATTGACGCAAAAAAATGACGCGACACGTGTCAAAAGACGTGCCGCGACTCGGTTCACAAATTTTTCGCCGAAGCGAAACGGGATAGATTCGCCCATCACTACTCTCTAATGTACATCATACTAAAAGTTAACATCCCATTTAAAGGAGGGAAGGGGTAAAGTGAACGGTGCAGCAGAAAAACTCCTTTTAACCCTTTATAAATGTTAGCTCTTGTATGAACAAAATGATGCAGGTGGTATGTGAGCTGTTTGCAGATAAAAGAATCCCCAACATTTGCATCCCAAGCTCAGAACTTGCAGAAAGGCAACAATGTTTTAATACATTATGATAAATAGGCAAGGAAACAATGTATGAATGAGTACTAGTAACACATTGTTCTAGGGTAATAACTCTTGAAGACATTTTTTGTGTTCGGTGTAGAGCTTGACACTTACCCATAAGTACTATAAGATATAGGTAAACATGCCAGGTTATGGGAAATTCAGATCAACATGTGCAGTCCTGTTACACAAATACACCTGGGCTGCATGACGCCTTGACAATGGAAGAATGGAAGACGACCAGGTTAAATATATAAAAATAAATAAATAAATAAAAAAAAACCTCACATCCCATCTATATTGCACTGACTACATCATCTACATTGCTCTCTCAAAGAAATGCAGCCACTTCTACACAGAAAATAATAAGGTCTCTTTCTCCATTAGTGGAAAAGGAAAATTCCTAAGACAAACTCTCAGGGACCACCTGTGTTTCTTTTGGCTGCCCAAGGTCAAGACCTGGGGCCCAGTAACCTGAACGGTAAAGAATGGATTAAGGTCGGCAGTAACAGGACTTGCAAAGGTGAATAGAGACTGCAGATTGGCCTGTTTGTTTTTAAATGGATAAAACATGTGTAAAAAGAATTTTGAGCACCTGTGTTCCCCAGGCCCTTGTTTGGAGCTTCATGCCAAAGTGAAGATCCAATATCCAGTCTCAGTAGCTTTTCAAGGTGTGGTCTCTCTGTCTTAACCCTGTCTTAAAGGAGAAGTCAACCCCTTCTGTGCTAAAATCCCTCCCCCCTCTCCTGTGTTGCCCCCCCTCCTCCCCCCCGGACAAATGCCCTTAAGATGCTACTTACCCCTCGGTGCAGGTCCTGTCCACGGAGTTCACAGACGTCATCTTCTCGCGTGGGGTCTTCTTCATGGATCCATCTGCGTCTTCTGGTGTAGGAGGCACTTGCCGATTCAGCTCTCAGGGTAGGGGGCAACACAGTCGAGGGGGGAGGGATTTCTAGCGCCGAAGATATTGACTTCTTGAATATAACAAAGGAGTTTGCGGGGGATAGCATTATCAAGTACATATACTTCAATGGGCCTATACTCACACAACCGCATGTAGGCGCCGAATGCAGGAAAAATGCAGCATGTTGCAGCGTCTGAACCTGCGTTCGGCGCCTACATGCGGTTGTGAGCAGACCCGGATTTGTGGAAAGGCCACCTAGGGCGGCAAGATTTTAGGGGGGCGGCATGCTGCCCAACCACACCCACATTGGTTCAAAAAAACTGGGTAGGCGCAGGAGATACAATTGTTTTTTAAATTTCCCATGCACCTATCCCCATTGCTCCAGTCCCGATAAGGAAAATTTGCACGAAAAAAGTGAAGAGGACAGGGGCGACAAATGGCAGTGGGCATAGGGGCGCCCGCTATATAAACCCATACCTGTGTGTGAGTATAGGCCCATTGAAAAAAATTGAGTGCGTCTATTCCTGCACTCCCCTGCGGCAGAATGCAGCAAAACGGAACGCAGGGGAGCGCAGGTTAAAATGCCCATGTGTAAGGGCCCTTAAAAATGTATGGTCAGCTTTAGATGGGGGAGGGTAATTTCTTCTTGACTCCAACAAAAAATTGCACCTGTATCTGGATAAAATTAAAATTTAATTACAATCAGTTTATATTTTTCTCACTTTTTAAAAAGGCATTTTACTCTTTCTTAAAGTTATCCAATGTGTCTGCCAATACACCAGCCCTGGGGAGATACTCAACTTCATAACTGTAAAAAAAAACCTTACCTTCTTTTAAATCTGATGGATGCCCTCAAATCTGCTGGGAGGATTATAGGTCAGTAAAGAATCAGAGTTAATAGTATTTCATTATTTTATTATTTATACATAGTTAACCTTAAAATATCCAAGGCTGAATTTTTATTTATAATTTGTATTAAAAGCAGTAAAGTTATGGGACCTTTTATCCAGAATGCTCAGGACTGTTTTCCAGATAAGTGGTCTTTCAGTATTTTGGATCAACATGTCTACTAAAAATCACTTAACCATGATATAAATCCAATAGGGTTGTTTTTCCTCCAATAAGGATTAATTATATCTTAGTTTGAAACAAGTACAATGTATTGTTTTATTGTAACAGCGAAAAAGATTTTAATTTTTTTCAAATGTTGAATTGATTAAAATGAAGTCTATGAGAGATGGCCTTTCTGTAACTCAGAACATTCTGGATTATGGGATAAAGGCTCACATCCCTGTATCGTTCTGGCTTTTTACATTCTCTGCAAACCCTAATTCCTGAAATAATGCTGCAAGCCTACTGATTAAAAGACTTGGAGGAGACTGACTCCTGTTTAAAGGGATACTGTCATGGGAAAACAAGTTTTTTTCAAAACGCATCAGTTAATAGTGCTGCTCCAGCAGACTTCTGCACTGAAATCCATTCTCAAAAGAGCAAACAGATTTTTTTATATTCAGTTTTGAAATCTGACATGGGGCTAGACATATTGTCAATTTCCCAGCTGCCCTTGGTCATGTGACTTGTGCCAGAACTTTAGGAGGGAACTGCTTTCTGGCAGGCTGTTTTTCCTTCTCAATGTAACTATATGGAACAAAGTGGGACATGGGTTTTACTATTGAGTGCTGTTCTTAGATCTACCAGGCAGCTGTTATCTTATGTTAGGGAGCTGTTATCTGGTTACCTTCTCATTGTTCTGTTATTAGGCTGCTGGTGGGGAAAAAGGGAGAGGGTGATATCACTCCAGCTTGCAGTACAGCAGTAAAGAGTGATTGAAGTTTATCAGAGCACAAGTCACATGACTTGCGGCAGCTGGGAAATTGACAATATGTCTAACCCCATGTCAGATTTCAAAATGAAATATAAAAAAAAATCTGTTTGCTCTTTTGAGAAATGTATTTCAATGCAGAATTCTGCTGGAGCAGCACTATTAACTTTTTGGAAAAAAAAACTTTTTTTCCCATGACAGCATCCCTTTAAGGAGACAGACACAAAGAACAGAAAATTGGTTTTTGTAGAAATTACATTTGCAAATGACTTTAAATCTATGAATGAATGTACAACGTATATTAGAAAGTTGCTTAGAATGACATATGTTTTATTTCATAATGCAAAAATAGTACAGTATTTCTTGAAATAAAAATTCACATACAGAAAAACATTAGTCTTGCCAGCCTTGTGCGACCATCTGCATTTAACATATTTAGAATGCCTGATATAAAACATGACAAAGCTGCTTTAAAGGAAGAACAATGCTTGACCAGATGAAGTTTTATCTCTTCTTACATCACAGTAATTATTTCTTTATTGGGGTTTTTTATTGATTAAAACACATGTCCATAAATATATGTGATTGTCATGACCTACATGTTTTCATTGGAAAAGAAACTATGATATCATTTATAATGCACAGCTAGGAGTGTGCAAACAAGATTAAGGGCAGTGAATAAGCAGAATACACTGCTCACCTCACAGCCTCATTATGCATTAGCACATAAAGACCTTTTCATCTCACAATAAAGGGAAAAAAAACAATGAATAATGGACCCAACGACATGGTTCTTAGAAATAGCTACAAAATATAAACACACAAAGGACACCTTATGTAAGCCATTCTGAATATAGAAAGTGACATTCAGCGCATTTATTGCCAAAGACCAACACGGCAATGTGTTTTAAACAATGAGGTCAACGGACTGGGCTAATAACACCCGAGGCTCCCTGGAGTACACCTGCCTTAGTGACAGGCAAATGAAACTGCACAGGTGTTCCTATGGGGAGGACAACTTTTTTTTTAGAATCATTTTACTCATAATAGGAAGTATTTTTTTGCGTTTTGGTTCGTGTTTTTTTTAACAAGAGCTCAATTAAGATGAAAATGAGGTGATGTCTTCATAGTATTTTTTGCAAATGACAGTGGGCCACATTTGTCAAATATAAGAAAAGCAGCAGTGAACTATGATGTTATAATGCTTCCTTCATAATATAAGACGATAAGAAGATAATGTAAGGTGATAGAAGCACTAACAGAAAGGACTGTGGGTACACTGTGAGACACAATGCAAACATAGCAAAGACTGTCACTTCTATATGATTTCTGCACAAAATACATAATTTCGCATTTCATTGCCTGCCTGCACCCGAATGGAGGTAATGATTCTGGGAGCAGGCAGCACAGCAGAAGAAGAGCAATGGGGTAGCAGATTCTCAGCCAGAGTTTCCCCGCAGACTGAAATCCATGTAGTGTGACCCTAG